>CM052800.1:673645-719997 GCA_028533885.1 Nasua narica
CCTACTTCCATCCACCCCCCCCGCCCGCGTGAGGACCCCCTACTTCCATCCACCCCCCACCCCAAGCCCTCCCCCCCAGCATGTCTCATTAGTATCTTCTCATCTTAGGGACAAGGACTGCTCAGCCTTGGCAGTATCCCGGTGGGCAGGGTTTGTGGACCCTGTCGGGTGAAGCAAATACACCAGGGGCCCCGCTCCTCCCCCCACCTTGGCTGAGCGCCCCTGGGTGCTGGGCCGTGCTGGGGACCCATGTCCCCTCCCGTGGGGCCTCCGTGCTAGTGGCATGGGGACAAGGCCACAGGAGACACTCGTACCACCCCGGGGGTAGGAGGAAACAGGCGTGGGCGGGTGCTGTTGCCCGCGGAGGGAGAGGAGAGGGCCGTGGGGCCCCAGACGGGGCGGCAGTAGGAGCGAGGCCGCGGCTGGGCTCTGATCCCCCCCAGGCAGGAGTGCCATCTTGGCGGGGTGACCCTGGCTCCTGGTGGTCGATGGGCTCCGGGGACGTGGGGCAGACGTGGGGAGGCTGGCGGCTGGAGAGCAGGAGTGAGGCTGGCCCAGGGCTGCTGGATGAGGGCTGTGGGGCCCCCGGGGAGTGCACCCCTGGAAGGCTGGGCAGCCCTCGCAGAGGCGGGTGGGCAAGGGGCCGAGGGGCGGGTGGGCAATCAAGCTGGGTTTCGGCCCTACGGCCCCGGGGTGGGGGAGTCGTGGCTACCAGAATGAGACTCGCTCATGCAGGTGGCCTGGAAAGCCAGGGACAGTGGCATCGGGATGGGGAGAGGCCCGAGGGCCAAGTCAGGGTTAGGGTCCCTGGGGCAGCCCCAGGAGCCCGCCCGGGGGGATCCGTGCCGGAAGAGGTGATCCGCGGCCGCTCCTGGCCTGGCGCCGATGCGGGTACCGGGGCTGCGAGGTCCCCAGTGCCAGGACGCCGGGCCGGGCAGCGCTGGATGGCCGAGCTGACGGGTGAGAAGTGAGCCACCTGCTGGCCCCTCCCCACGGGCTGGGCGGCGGCCTCTGAGTGTCGATTCTGCGTGACTGACTCATTGATCGCCTCACCGGGGTTAATTAATTAATTAGGGGCGGCCGCGGAAGACGGTGGGCCGGGGCCTGGGAAGGATCGCACCACCAGGAGCTTTATTAGTACATAAAATGAGTGTTTAAAACCCACACGGCCGCGAGTCCGCTGTTGAGGCTTTTCATTAAACAAACCTATAAAATTACTTGCCTCATTATGTATTTTCGTGGCTTCCTCTGCCTCCTTGCCCCCGCCCACCTGCCTCCTGCACCCGCTCTAAGTGCCTATTTGAAATCAATTTCTCTAATAATGGACTTAATGAGCTCATCAATTAGGGCTGCCATCAGCGAATGTCGCCGTGCTCGGCGGTTATCAGTTAAACTCTGGAACTAATTTCCATGCTTCATCTATCAGGGGTGCCCACCGCGCTCGCTGCTGCTCCGGGACGATAGGGAGACCCCGGGCCCTGTGCACCCAGCGACAGGGACGGCCCAGGAGAGGACAATGGGGACCGCGCTGCCCGCCCGGCCCGGGAGCGGCCCAGGCTCCAGGCGCCGGGGCTCCGGCATAATTAGCGGTAATGGATGAGACCCGCGGCCGAGATAAGATGGTCGTTCCACATGGAAAATCCCATTATGCCTTTCTTACCTCTCCACGCAGCCTCCAACAAGGCTGCCCTCGCCCCTCACCCCCTTTAAATAACGCCCAACAGGCCGGCTCTACGGAGGCCGCTCGTTTCCCCGACCCCGGGGCCCCCAGGCGGAGGGGGCCCGGCAGGAAAGCAGGAGCCCTGCTGCCCAGGCTGGGGTCGGCCGGAGAGAGCACCCGGGGCAGGTGCGGCGAGAGCGGTCGAGAGGGCGGCGGTCAGGGAGAAAGCTCGGAGCGCAGAGCGGCTCCAGCAGTGGGGCAGGGGCTGCCGGCAAGGGAAGCACCGCTGGCCAAGCTGTTGCTGGACAGAGACGTGTGTCCCCAGGTCCAATGGACGGCCCACGGCGAGGGACCTGGAAGGGGCACTGGAGGGGGTCACCAACCAAGCGAGACCGTGGTGGGGGGCAGGGCGGAGGGCCGCAGGCTAGGGAGACCGCTCCTAGCGGACCTGGAGCACCAGGGGCACCCCAGTTCTGGGGACATCGTGTGCCGCCCAGTAGAGGCTCCTTGCAGACAGACAGGTTGACGGGAAGGACCATCTGTGCTCGGGCTCGGAGGGGTCATAGGAAAACCCGCACCCAGGGGAGGGGGCAGGAGCATGCCGGGGGCCCCGGGCCTGGGATTCTTTGCCGCTACACGGCTCATCTTGACCCTAGGTAGAGGAGAGGCTCCCCAAGAGGGACGAGGGGGACCAAGGTCCGAGACTCAGGACAGTCCGACTGTCCCCCTCGGGGCGGGGGTGGGGTGAAGAATGGCGCCCTGTCCGCAGGGTGCCCTAGGGAAACCGAGCCACAGAGCACCTACCGCCGCCCCCCCAGGCCAGGGAACGTGCAGCGGTCCTGGGGGCCCCGGCAGGGCCGTTCCAGGGAGAAGCTGTGGGGAGCTGTGCAGAGCAGGGCAGGGGGCATGGGGAGGGGGCTGAGCAGTGGGGAAGCCGGGGAAGCCGGGTGGGGGAAACGCTAGGGTTTGGGGGGCTGGGGGTGGAGGGTGTGTGTTCTGGGGGTCCAGGTGCTGGGGATAGCGGCTATGGGTGTTGGGGGCGGGGTTCGTGAGGGGTGGGGGGCGGGGCACCGCGGCACTGCCCCTAGCTCGCTCCGCCCCCCACCCCGCTGACACGGTGCACCCCCTTCCCGCTCCAGGGGCACCTTCCCAGGCCCAGGTTTGGGGAGCCCGGGGCTGCGGTGGGTGGGGCAGCAGCCCTCCTGGCGGCCCTCCTGGCGGCCACGGCCACGGCCACGAGTGGGGCACGTGTCGCCGCTTAGCCCGCTGCTCCCAGCGATTTGTCATAATCAACCCTGCTTTTCTCATTACCAAAAGCCATTAGCCGGCTTTATCAGTAGCTTTGAGGAATGCTGCCTTGGGCAAGGGCCTGGCTGGGCTGCCTCCTCCAGGGGGCCCTCAGGGCTAGCCCCGCCCCTCGCCCCTCCGCTGGAGGGCAGGTGCTGGCGCACAGGCCCCGGTGGCTGGCTAGGAGGGGAAGGGGAGGGCCAGGCGCTCCCGCCCTCAGAAGCTCTGCCCCAGCCCCGCTGACCCAGCCCCGCTGACCCAGCCCCGCTGACCCAGCCCCGCTGACCCAGCCCCGCTGACCCAGCCCCGCTGACCCAGCCCCGCTGCCGTCAGGCACACCAGGGCCCAGAACTTGGGCTGAGTTGAGCTATGGTCCCAGGATTCAGCCCCAGACGTGGTCGCACTGCCCTGGGCGGGACCGCGGGTCCGAGCCCTGTGGAGACCGTGCCACAGCGGGCAGTGGAGGATTTGAGGGTACTCGCCGGGCGGCAGTCGCCCGGGGGCACCGTGGACCCCGGAACGAGTGAGGTCCCGATGTGCACCTGACTTGCAGGAGGCGACTGCAGGGAACAGGAAGCAGGGTCATGGGGCTTGGGGACACCACTACACTCAGGGGGCGTCCCTGCCGGGCTTGGGCTGGGGGTGGAGCCCTGTGGGCCCTGAGCAGAGCCGGGGAGTCATCCCAGCCAGAGGGGACAGTCTCGGGCAGTGATGGGGGGCAGGGGCGGGACAGGAGAGTCCACAGGAAGGCGGGGGGCAGGACTGGACCCCCCTGGGCTGGGGCTGGGGTCCGGGGAGGTGAGGAAGTTGGGTCAGAGCAGGAAGGAGCCTGGTGGGGGAGGGGAGAAGTGGGGCCCGCACAGGAGGAAGGGGGCCAGGTGACCCTGAGCTGATCTTTGGGATCGGAGACCTGCCGTGGGACTTGGCAGTGTGGGTGCCGTGGTGGCCGGAGAGGAGGGGCCCCTGAGGGGGTACCGGTCCGGGGCAGGGGCGGGCGGAGGAGCGCGGGGCAGCTCTGGAGGGTAAGGAAGGCCAAGGGGTGCGTGGCAGGAGGGACAGCCCCCCGCCTGTGCTGCTGGGAGGCTGGCCGTGACGGGACAAGAGGCAGACCCCGTGGGGTTGGCGGCCACGGTGGCCACGGGAGGCCGGGGGGCAGGTACGACCCAGGGAGCTGGCAGAGATGCAGCCAGCAGGGCCGGGCCCAGGAGCCCAAGGTGCTCTCCGGTGCCCCGCAGCCCCCCAGCGAGCCAGCGCTGCCGGCAGAGGACACCCCTAGGCCCCAAGCTTAACACCCCAGTGCGGTCCCTGTCCCTCCCCAGTCACTGGGTCCCTGTAGGGGCAAAGCGTGGGGCCATGCCCGCCTCGGGCCTCCCTGATTCCGGGACGCCGTGGCTGCGATGCCCAGGTCACACGGGGGCCTCCCTTGGCTGCTCCCAGGGCCCCCCGTATCTGGGCCTCGCGGGGAGCAGCGAGCGGCGCTCCGAGCCTCCGGAGGGGCTGCTCTCGGCCGGCAGGACCGTGGCCAGTCGCCATGGGCTCCAGGGTCACCCAGTGCCACAGGCGGAGGTGCCCAGCGCGGACCCCGTGGGGGAGTGAGCAAAGGGACTGGTGAGCAACCGGAGAGACCTGGCCCCCCAGCTCGTCACAGCGGTCCCTTCCCAGAGAAGTGCTGTCACCTCCGGGCAGAGCGGGCGAGGGGCCACCATGGCCAGGTCCAGGGGGCTTCCTAGCCCTGGACCGTGTCCTCACCCCACCGAGGCCTGAGCCGGGGAGGGGCGGAGCGGCGCGGGTGCTGCTGCTGAGAAGGGGCCTCTCCTCCTGGGTGCGGGACCCCCGGCCGAAGGGCAGCTCAGAGACAAGGGGCTGCTCGACGTCCCTGCCCCTCGGGGGTCTCCGAGAGCCCTCAGCCCCTTGCTCAGCTGCTTGGGAATGTATGTGTTGGCCGCGGCGGGGAGCTCGCGGCTCAGGCGAGGCTGCCGGGCGGATGGTCCCCGTGTGGGCGAGGGTCCCGGCCCTGCACCTGGGGTCCTGGCACTGGGGCCTCGGGGCCTCGCTGAGGGCCCAAGAGTCTCTTGCTGCAGAGCAGCACCTTATAGCTAGATTGGCTGTGGTCACTTCCCGATGCTCGGCTGGACGGCTGCGGAGAGAGCAAAGCCCTCATGGACGAACATGGTGTTGAGATGGCTGAGGCCACCCTTGGGTCGTCCTCAGGCCTGGGCAGGGTAACAGTGTGGCCCCAGTTGTGCCCTCCATGGGCACAGAAGCCTCGCCCGCTGCCTACCCCAACCCCCACCCTACACAGAGGAGGCCGCATCGGGGCCGGAAGCGTCCGGTGCAGGTGTTGGCTGCCCCGGGGCCGAGGCGTCCCGGGGAGGACGGTGATGCCCCTGGCACTGGGGGCACTGGGACACCAGCCCCGGGCGCCGGGCACAAGCAGGGCGGTTGGGGCGGAGGCCCCGAAGGGTGAGGGCCGGCCTCCTGTGGGCGCCTCTCCCCAGGCTGTGTGGGAGTGCCTTCTTCCCGTGGCCAGCCGCCACGGCCGAGCATGCCCGGCTCCAAGTCCCGGCCGACCCGCTCCTTGCCTCAGTTTACCTGACTTAGGATGAGGCTGGTGAAAGCGCGAACCTCGGGGTTGGGAAGACTGTGAGATGAGGCGCCGCTCTGAGCGCCACGTGTGGCATTGGATGGAGCTCGACAAGTGCTGGTCCCGCCACTGCCGCCGGTGACAATGACAGCCGGGACGGCGGTGGTGGGGCGACGGCGAGGTAAGCACCGAGGTGAGAGCCCCGGATCCGGGGGGCGCGCAGTGTCCCTGGTGGTCAGGCAGACGAGCAGCTCAGTGAGGCCAGGGCCGACGCACGGGGCCTTCCTTCCCCTCTCCTGGGCTGCAACCACGAGGACATCGGCCCCTCCCTCGGGATGCCCAGACAGCCCCGCTAGCCTGGCCGGGGTCCCCCCAGCTGAGCATCGGCCACACGGGGTCCAGGGTGGGAGCCAGCGTCGGCACGGCTTCCCCTCCCCCTCCCCGGGCCCTGCGTTCGGGGCCCCCACTAGCCCTGCCTTCACTCTGCCTCTGACCCCCCCCCCCACGGTGCCCCGACCCCACTGTGGGTCAGGGGGTCGGCTGGTGGGGCTCCTTGCCTGCGCCCCCCGAAAAGAGCTCCGCAGATGACGGAAGGAGGTGGGGGCCCGGGCTGGGCCTGGCGGAAGGGAGGCTGACCTTGACACGAGGGTGCTTTGGGGACGGGGCTGCACGGGGCGCGCAGGCGCTGCTCCCTCCTGGGCGCGTGGGCCTCTGAGTCGGGCCACACCCAGCTGCCCCAGCCCTCCCTCCCGGTGGCTGCCCCCTCCCTGAGGCCATAGCCCCCAGACCCATCTCTCCGGCAGCAAGGGGCCTCTGTGCCTCCCCAGGGTATTTGCTTGAGATTTGCTGAGACCACAAACCAAGCCAGGTGCGGGGGAAGGGGGCAGAAAAATCCCAACGACAGCGCGCACTGGGCCCCTGCACCCCTCTGAAATGTCCTAGAGCCAGGCGTCTGCTTGGACCTTCGACTCCGGCCCCGGCGTCTGGAGGGTGGGTGCCACGGCCTCAGAGGGCATCTGCCCGCGCTGCCCCAGCCAGGGCCCCACCCCTCCCATCCCGTCCCCGAATGCGGGTACCGAGCACCGGCCAAGCCTCGGCCCCCGGGGGACTGCACAGCATTCCGACTCCAGCCAAGACAGGCCGGGCAGCACGCGGCCATCAACCCAGGTGGCCGGGGCAGCCAGGCCCTCGGGCCCCTGCCGGTGGTTGGGAGACAGACCCCAGCAGCCGCGGGGTGCCCGGGAGGTGAGGTGGGCTCAGGGGCCCCGGCGGGCCTGGGCAGAGCCGCCCAGAGCAGTGCGGCCGGCAGGGACAGGGTTAAGAGCCCGCCGCCGGCCTCCCTCCCGCTCCTTGAAATGGATCCCTGGTTCCAGAATGACTCCGCTTCCCCTCTTAATCTGTATTTTACGAGTGAGAAGCTTTGCATTATGCAAATCGTTAGATAGGAACAGGTGACATTTCAGCAAAGAACATGAGCGGGAGCGGGCCAGCGGGCGGGCTGCTGATTTAGACATTAGTATTTGTCACTAGCGCGGCCCGGCTGGGGGGCTCAGCTCTTCACACCTTAAGGTGGAAGTGGGCCGGCGGGGCAGCCCGCACCCTCCCCGGAGGGCACCCCGCGCACCGAGGCCGCGCTCTGTCCCCGTGCGGCAGCCCCGCTCCGTTTCCCGGGGGAGGCCACCAAGGCACAGGGAGGCTAAGGACCTAGCCGGGGGGCCTCCAGCTGGGGCTGGGGCGGGACCAGCCAGGAAGGCAGTGGGGGCCATCTTCGCGCCCCTCCCCGCTGTCCCGGGCTGGCTCTCTGCGCCCCGGGGCCCCGACACCTGCTTCGGCTCCACAGCACGCTCCGGGGGCATCCGCTGCCACGGGCCCACCCCCGCCCGGGGCTGCACCCTCTGCCCACAGAGCCCCAGACACCCCCCCACCTCCCCCACCCCTGCTCTCCGAGCGCAGGGCCGATGTGAGCCGCGGCCATCCGTCACCCCATCGTCAAGCACGCCCACCGTCCACTTCCTGGGAAGTCGCTGGGGAGGAAATGGACGGAGCGGAAGCGAGGGGCCGCCACACCTGACAGGGGCAGCAGCCGCGTCCTTCGATTCTCTAGCTGCCCAACGGCGCCCGCCGGCCTCTGCGCTGCTCCCAGGTGCCGAGATCCCGGGGGAATTAAAACCCTGAAAGCCTTGGCTGAGGCGTGCCTGGGGCCCCAGGAACCGGGCAGGGCTGGACTTCCCCAGTGGGCTGTGGGCACAGCCCAGGAGCGGGAGGCCCCAGCTGACCGTGGCCTGCGCAGCGGAGCCGGGCTCCTGGCGGGGGTCCGCGGCAGGCCCTGAGCATCCTGGTAGCCACACAGCACAGGCCTCCGGGGCCTGAGGGCCTCTGGCTGGGGCCGCAGTCAAGGCCCCCTACCCCTTGCACCTGAGGCCTCGTCTGCAGGAGCAGGGGGTGGGCGGCATCGGGGCGTCCTCCCCCCGCCCCCCACAGAGCCTGGGTGGCCCTCCCGGGTGCCTAGAGGAGCTTCGGGAGGGTGCCCCCAGGGACCCCTTCCCAGGGCACGTCCACTGCGGAGCTGGGATCACCAGCATCCCCCAGGGGTCCCCGGAGGCTCCCGCTGCTGAGAAAGCTTTACCCCGTGGCCTAGAGGAACCCAGATGGCCCCCAAGGCCTCAGGCTCACGCAGTCTAGGGAAACGGCCGGATGAAAGGGGGCTGGGCAGTCACTGAGACAGTCTTCCACCATGGCCGTGATTTGGAGGTGACGAGTGGCTTGAGGGAGGGGTCCCCTCCATGCCCTGTGGAAGGCCGGCCCACGTGGCACGGTCCTCGGTACCGACACCCAGGCCCCTCACCCCCCCAACGCCAAGGTCGCAGAGCTCAGGGCGCTGTAATTGTCTGCAGGGCTGCCCGAGGGGCCCCTGCATGGCCCGCGCCTGGGAGGACAGTTGGTGGGTGAGAGCTGGTCCGATGGCCGCTCTGCCCGAGGCTCCCGCCCGAGCGGGGGGCAAACAGGGCCTCTCGCGGGCCACACGGTTCCCGCGGCAGGTCCCACTCCCACGCCCACAGGACTGCCCTCAGCAAACCCTGGGAGTCCGGGCAGTGGCGGCTGGGGCCTGAGGAGAGCCAGGCTGCCCTACTGGACGGCCCGCTCCCAGCCCCGTGTGGAGCGCAGCCCGGCCGCGGAGTCAGGGCCACAGTCCGGGCCAGCAGCGCGGGGACGGGCCCAAAGGGCCTGAGCAGGTGTGGGTCTCTGTGGGGACCCCTTCCCAGCCCTGCAGCCAGCAGTCGGGGTCCCCCAAGTGCGGGTCCCACTCCGTCCTAGGGTCCTCCGGGCCCCTTGTGCACGCCAGGCCACGAACGGAGGCAACGCCCACAGCCCTCCGTCGGGGCAGGGCCTTCGGCCTCGGCGGCGTCACTCCGAGTGAGGAGACCCCGGGGAAGCCCCACACGCCACCAAGGGGGCCCCCGTCAGGTTGCAGAGGTGCCCTGAGGACAGAGGGGCCCCAGGACGAGGCGGGCACAGAGTGGGACAGGTTCGAGACGCAGAGAGGGGGCGTGGGGGGACGTGACATAGAGGAAGGAGGGAGCGGGCACCCTGGAGAGGCCCCGGGAGCAGATCTGAGCAGCTCTGGAGGAGAAGAACCGGGGCCGTGTTTGGGGGGGGCGGGGGGGCGGGGGGGTGAGGAACGCAGCGTGACCGGCCCTGCTCCCAGGGTGAGGGGCGTGCCGGGCCGGGGCTGGGGACAGCTCCCCAGGGCGGGGAGGACCGCACGCCCTGAGGGCCTGGAAGACCTGTCCCCGCCACGGGAGGCCTCGAGGTTCTGCAGCTGTGGGCACAGGAGAGGAGGAAAGGCCCAGGGGGAGCCTCGGTGGCCGCGGGGCTCCCGCTGCCCCAGCAGGCCGGTCCCGGGCCCTCAGCTGTCCCCGAAGGATCTCGTTGTTCCCACACGTCCCGAGGCCCGACGCCAACCTCGAGGGGCCTCCCTGGCCCAGAGTGCGGCCGATGTCTGCTGAGGGCCTGAATCAGGAACCGGGGAGGGGCCGCCCAGTGGCCTCCCCCTCCTCCCTCCCGAACTCCCGCGGCGTCCCTGCGGTTGGGGCAGGCGAGGACGGGGTGTCCCCACCCGCTGCTCATCTCCTGTCCCCCACACGCACGTGCCCAGCACCCCGCAGAGCCGGGCGCCGCCATCAGCCCGGGACCGGGGCCCGAGCCTCCTGCTGCCCTTGGAGCCGCCGACCCCGGGAGAGCGTGGGGCGTGCGGTGCCTCTGTGTGCGGGGAGGGGACGATCAGGGCCCCGGGGCAGCAGCTACCTCTCTTTGGCTCACCCCCAGGGACAGATTGGTATGCAGTACGTGCTCCATAAACACAGACTAAACAAACACACAGACATGGGCGTTCAGTTTTATTTGTATTTGACAACACTAGGTGCTGCGGAAGCCAGGCTCCTGGGGAGGACAGCGGTCCCTGACCCCTGCCGGGCTCCCCACTCCCCCCGCCGCTGCCCGCTGCCCAGGCGGGCGTCCACGCTCTGTCCATTCGGGCACCGCCGTCCCAGCAGCGCCCCGCACTGCTCTGACATTGAAGATGAAAAGGAAGGGCCGCCGTCCCAGTTCTCACAGCAAGGGTGGGGTTTGAAATCAGCAGAAGAGGAAGCAGTGTCCTCGTCACTGGGCATCCCCTGGAGCTGCGCACCATTGTCCGGGTTGATAATCACTTACCTTCGGGCTCACAGACGTCAGTCTTGGGGTGCTCGTGGACAGTCCTTCTTAGGTTAGCAAGGAGAGATATTCGTGGGCTTCTGTCACGCGTGATGGGGGGAGGGGGGAGGTCACAGGAGGGACATCAGCGCACACACGCCGCGGTGGGCACCGGTCTGAGCCCCGAGAAGGGGGAGGCGCCAGGAGGAGAAGCCCCCCAGCCCGGCCGCCTGCCGAGCCCTGTGGGGGCAGCCGGTGCGTGGGGAGGGCCTGCTGCCAGCCTTGAAAGCTGCCGGGGGGAGATTTCAAGGTGGGGGTCCCCAGCCCCAGAGAAGGTGGTGAGACCCCCACTCCCTCCTGGGACCTGAAACCCCGGGCCCGCCTGTGAAAGTCCTCCCCACGCCTCGGGGGGCGGGGGCGGGGCGGGGACGGCCCTCACGGGTGTGAGAATCACGGGCACACGCGCACACACATAACACACGCTCACATACACGTGTGCAGTACCTCATGCACGCACACGTGTGACCCACACACGCGCACACACACACACAGCCTCCCACAAAGGGAGGGCTTTGCCTTTAACACACCCGGGCCCTCCTCCCGCCTCCCCCCTCCCCCTCCCTCCTCCCCCTCCCCCTCCCTCCCCTCCCCCAGCAGCCCCTCCACGCTAGAGCCAGAGGGATCTTTCCTGAACTTTAATCTGCGGACGGTTTTAGATTCCGAGGGGCCTCACAAAGCTCAGACGGTTCCCACACAGCAGCCCCGGGCCCGCCCCTCAGCTTCCTCAGGACCAGTGTGTCCCACCCAGGAGCCCGACGTGGGCACAGTGCGCTCCAGTAAACCCCAGGCTTGGCCCATTTCCCATTTCCCCACCAAGCCCTTTCTCTGGCCAGGACGCCCCTTCCCATGCCTTCCATCCCTCCTGGCCCTTCTCAGCCCTGACAGCGCGGGGCTGGTGCCCCGAGGGTGCCCGCTGGGGTCTGTCTGGTCTCAGGCCCACGCGCCCGTCGGTCCCTCCCACCGAGGGCAGCGGCTCTGCCAGGTGGCCCGGGGCAGGGGTGGGCACGCTCACCCCTCCCGCCCCCTGCCCGGCCCCCTTGGGGAGGCCCAGTGCGTGTCAGAGACACCCACCAGTGCCCCACCCGTACCCTTTGTGCCCGGGACCCTGAGGCCCTTTCCCACCCTCCTCCCTCCCCCGTCGAGCTGGCCCCACGCCTGCTCTGGGGTCCCTGCCCCATCCGGGCGTCCTTGGCCACCCGCCACCCACCAGAACGGCCCTTCTGCTCCCTCACTGGCCTCTGCCCTTGCGGCGCGGTGGGGACTGTCCCTGTCGTGGCCGGCCCCTGCACTCGGCTCAGGGGCATGGCCGGCAGTCTGCGAGCTCCACGGGAAGCGAGGCAGCCAGCCCCCTGCAGCTCGGGCCAAGGGCACAGAAGGCGGCCAGCGTGTGACAAGGGCTCCGAGCGGAAGGGCGCGCGGGCCGCTCTGCCCCAAGCACGGCGGGCTGGGCAGCCGGGCGGCGGGACGGCAGTGGCAGGGCCGCCCGCAGCTCAGGCTCCATGGGACCTTTGGCCACCGTGAGAGAACACCACGTCCCTGAAGCCTCGACAAGCCCTACCTGAGAGTGAAGACGTGGGACACAGACAGACGCCGCGGCTGGCCGGCTCCCCGGAGAGCCGCCCGGGGGCACTCCCAACGGCAGGCTCTCCGCCGGGCTCTGCTTCGTAACCCGCGGGCGACGATGGCCTCCCCCCCCCACGCCCCTTGGGGATCAGGACAGGACCATGGCGCCCCGAGACGCGGGCACGGGGGCCTCAGCCCTGGAGATGCAGGAGGGGCGCTCACCAGTGGGCGGCCTCTGCGGAGGGAGAAAGGGAAAGGTGGCCAGGGACAGGATCCTGCTGGGTGCTGACCCAGGGGTCCCCAGGGCAGCTGTGACGGCAGAGGCGGGGACCCACCTGCCCCCCGGAGAGCCGGAGGAAGACCCGAGCAGCCCACTTCCTGTGCCCACCCAGGAGTGACCTGCAGTCCTCAACCTCGGGTCCTAAACGAACCACCTCCCTCCCTGCCAGATGTGAGTGGAAAGCTGGGGGCCCACAGGGTGGGCCGGGGGCGGGTGGGAGCGCAGCCGGCCCCCCAAGCACCCCGGGCGCAGGGAACCTGGCCCCGGGGCCGCGGGAAGCTCCCCCCTCGCAGCGCAGGTCCGAGCCCGGGCTGGGCCGACCGCCACGCCTCTCCCGCCACGCAACCCCCGATTCCACCTTAAATGGGTTTGATCAGCCCGCGCACCGGTGAGCGCATGCTAATATGGGCGCCAATAAAGAGCAGACCAGGGCCCAAGTGTGCTCGCCTTACCGCGCAGTCAGGACTGATGGCTGCAGGAGTCATAAAGATCTCATTTAATCTCGCGTCTATCTATCACCGCGGACGTCTTCGCCCTCTTTGTGCCGGGGTAATATGTGCTCATTACGAAAGCAAAACAGATCTGGCGTGAATAAACGCGGGCTGAGCTGCTCGCTGGGAATGTGACAGCATGATCGGTGGCGGCAGTAATCCCGAGAATCGCGGCTAAATTATTCCATAACCGTGATTTGAGGGGACAGCCCGGAGCACCCCACAGCTGCCTGCGCCGCGGCGATGGGTCCTGATAAAACATCCTTCCCAATTTACGGGGCGCGCTTGGCCAGGCTGCCGTGCGCGCTGTCTAATCACGCCATCAGCGCCGCGAGAAGGGGCTCAATTGGGACTCAAATGAAGGGAGATTGGAAAAGTACTCTCAATTGAAATTACATTTGTAAATGAGGCAGGGTTTTCTGTTCGGAGTGTGAACGTCACGGCGAATCTGCCTGAGGAGTCAGGAAAGAGCAGCTGCGGCGGGGGCCTGCTGGTGCCAGGGGCGAGTGCGCCCCGTGGGGCAGCCTCAGAAGGGGGTCGGCCGCGATGGGCCCTGGCAGGTGGCGGCAGCCCGCCCCCCATCTTTGAGCCGGGGCGCCTGTGGCCTTCCCTGGCTGGTGGGGCGGGACTGGCTGATGGAGACACCCGAGCTTCCGGGGCAGGGAACGGGCCCTCCACACCTGCCTCCCACTCTCCCCTCCCCTCTGCACCTCTGTCTCTGACCCCACCCCCTACAGCCCCTGTCTGCCTGCCCCCCTCCCCCCCCCCCCCGTGGTGCTCCCTAACCAAGGCGGAGGGGTGGTGATGTCTGACCCCAGGGCATGGGTCTGGAGCTGCGCTCAGGGGCAGCGTGGAGGGGAGGACACAGCCCAGCTCGGGGGTTGGAAGCAAGAGGCCCACACCAGTCTGACTGGCCATGTGCCCCATGACCTTGGCATGCCCCCAGGTCCAGGCACACTCAGTGGGGACACTCCGAACAAGGACCGTGCATGTGCAGGGAGGGAAGGGCGGAGGGGAGGGCTGGCCTCAAGGGTGGCCGTGAGCCCCCAGGAGAACCGCCCCCAGGCTGGTGCTGAAGGGGGGCCGCGAAGCCACGGGCCCGGCTCCCCAGGCAGGGGCAGGAAGGGGTGCCGGTGCCCGGCTGAGAGGGCGGCGGGAAGCCATGTGAGCGCACTGCAGAGCACGGTCACTGTGGGCAGCGCTCTGGGCTCAGGGTCGGCCTTGGGGTCCCCAGCCAGCCGAGAGCGGACCCTGGCCAGCGGGGGTCCAGCCGGGCTTGGTGCCACCCCGTGGTCCTGCCCTTCCAGTGGCCCCGAGCAAGGAGGTGGGGCAGGGCCTCCTCCAGTCCTTTATGTAAATCAAGCCCTAATTAGCCCATCCGGCATTTGTGTAGAATATCATTTTTTTAATTACCGGCCCTGGGCAGGTTTGCCTGCTGCCTGTTGTGGGCCAATTACCATAAATCCCCCGGTAACAATTAACAATGTTGGAGCCGAGCTGCATGTATTTCCAATGTTATAATTATGCTCTGCGCTCTTGTTAATTGGCCTATCTGACTCTTTACTTTTTATGCTGCTCATCTGCTCATTACCGCAGCCATTTAATTCAATTAGCACCTTAATTAGAGGAACAGTCTTGTCCAATGTCGGGCCTTGTCAGGGAGCCGGCTTGATGAGCAGCCCAACACGCCGGTGCCGCCAGCCCTGGGAGGCCCCCGGAGGCCTGGGGGGCCTGGGGGTGCCGCCTGCGGGGTGAGGCCGGGCTGCGCGCGGACCCCTCCACCCTCCGAGGCAGCGGGCTAAGAGGGAACAGAGAAATCCCTGCCCCCCCGCCCCTCCCCCGCCCCCGCCCATGACCTTCCCCCGGCTCCGCAGTTCTGCCCCTCCTGCCCCCACCTCCCCCAGGATGACCCCCGCGAGCTGCACAGGCTGGACGCACGCGGTGCCAAGGCCGGGTTTTGTTTTGTGCCTCTCTATTGAAATCGCTATTCCCTGACTATTAATTCTCCTAATTAGAATTAAATGAAGCATGCTAAATTGCTAGATTAACCAATAATTAAGCAGCCACCGCACTAAAACCGAATACCCCAGTGGCCCGCTGCCCCCCTGCCTCCGTGCACCAGGGGCTGGGCCGGGGCAGCCAGAGGGAGGGCGAGTGGGGGCGGTCCTGGGGGACGCTGCAGGGACGCGGGGTGCCAGGATGGGTCACCCCTCGTCCAGCCCCTCCCCGAGCTGCGGCAGGTGACCCCGTGGGACAGCGGCTGTGAGGGCGCTGGCAGGAGCTGGGGGGGGGGCGTGGGTAAGGGGGGGCGGCAGGAACAGGCAGGGACGCATGTGTCGCCAGAGGGCAGCTGCGGATGTCTGTGCGTGTGCCCAAGTGTGCACGGGACGGACGAGTGTGTGAATGCACGCGTGTGTGAGTGTGCACGTGTGTCCACAAGCGTGTGTGTGAGCGTGTGTCAATGGGCGTGTGTGGGACATGGCATGCCTTGGCAGCCTCTGAGAAACATGTTGGGGTTCGAGGTGAGGGGCCCCCACCCCACCATGGGATCCAGGTGACATAAGCGCTCAAGTGGAAAACCGCCTGGGAGCTGGGGCGGGGGGCTCCGGGAAAACCCGGGGAGGGGGCGGCCCTGGGGGCCCGTGATTTGGCACAAGACCCACCAGCTGCCCAGGCCACCTCGGGTCCTCCGCGCGGCCCAGGTGAGAGTGCTCCGCCCACACGCGGGCCCTACAGGGTCGGGACCCCCCGCCCAGACCCCGCAGCAGAGGAGGCAAAACCTGGGGCTCCGACAGGTACGGAAGGTGCGCAGGCCCACGCCCCCCAGCAAGAAGGAAGAAAGCCAGAGCCCCGAGGAAAAGGGGAGAGGGGGCAAGGAAAAGAGCAGAGGGAAGGGAGGGGAGGAGAGTGGGGTGCTTACCCAGCCGCCCCCCAGCAAGGAGCACGCAGCAGGTGCTGGATGCGTGAAGACCCTGCGAATACCCCCTGCCCCTCCCACCCGGGCCCAGCCCCCACCCCACCCCACCCCCCGCGCCCACCCACCCGACCCAGCGTTCCTTGGATGCCCTCGCCCCCCCCTTTCGGCTTTGACCGCCTCGACCCCCACCCACCCGGGCCTGGGTACCCCGGCCTTCCCCCTGCGAATGCACCCCAGCTCAGAAGAGGCACCCCCCCGCCCCCGGAGCTCCCCGCGGGGGCGCCCCCGCGCCCCACGCGCCCAGGGCAGGCCACCCGCGTCTGCAGGGAGCCCCCTGGTGGCCGCACTGAGACGTGCAGGGCGCTGCGGCCCGCGCCCCTGGAGGAGACCCCTCCCCACTCCGGGGCCTCAAGGCCGCCAGGTCCGCCCCTCCAGGGACGCGCCTCGGTGCCCCCAGCCTCCGTGCGCAAAGCCAGGATCATGCGCGGGGGCCGCTGCCGCCGCAGCCCCTCAGCCACCATTCCCAAGGCCCTGCACACCCGCATGTCCGGAGGACCGTCTGCGGGACCTCGGGCAGGGCCCCAGCTTCCCCGTGCCTCAGTTTCCCCGCCTGTGAAAGGCGCGCGCACAGCGTCCCCGGGTCCCTGAGAGGATAGGGTGAGTTCCTAGAGCGCTAGGAACACGGCCTGCCGCCCACTTACCTGCGTGAGCGAGGGGCCCGGCACACGGCCCTGCAGACCCCTGTCCAGCGCGGGGGACACCCGGGCCGCGGGCAGCTCGGGGCCGCGCGGGGTGGGCTCTCGGCGTCCGGGGGCGCGCCCCCACCCGCAGGTCCGCGCGCGGGGACATCCATCCCTGCAGGCAGCCGGCACCCTCGGGGCCTGGGGCTGTAAACTTCCCCTAACGGCTCGCTGCTGCAGCCGGCAGATATTGACTCCAGGAGAAACAATGGCACGAATAAAATAAAAATAAAAAAGTTAATTATCCTTTGTGTTTGTAATTTAATTAAAGATGCAGTAAAGTTTTAGTGTTTTTCCAGGTGATGATGTTTAGAGCCCCGAGAAGCTATTTGTGCCGGCGAGATTAAAGCGCATTTTAAAACGCTCCTCCAGTACTTTCACATTTGTTGATAGATTTTTAAATTAAACTTTAAATTGTAATCTAAATTACCTCCAACAATTCATGGTCCCTGTAATGAACTCCCACCGTTCCCGCTGTCATCCGTCGATGATGGAGTGTGAACGGGCCTCCCGCGGCCGCCCGCCAGCTGAAGCCGAACGGCAGCCACGAGACGCCGGGCCCGGGCAGCGGGCGCCCCGAGGAGGACAGCCCTCCACCCTGGGCGGGCCCCCGCCCCCAAGCCCCGCAGGCCTCCTGCGCCCTCGGGCAGGGGCAGCCAGAAGCCCACTGGCCACCGCTGTGGCCAGGAGAGGTCTCGGGCCCAGCGCCGGAGCCTGGGGGGCACCCGCAGGACAGGACCGAGGGCAAGTGCCCCCGGCCCGCGCCCGGCGGCAGCCCCTCTTCCCGCGGGGCTCGCCCGCACCCTCGGCCCCGCGCCCGGGCCCGCCCGCGGAGCTCACACCGGGGTAATGCAAAGTCACGGCCGCGTCTCTGCCCTCTCGGAGCATCGCCCCCCTGGCCGGTGTGGGACGTGTCCGCGCTCCGAAGTGGGCGAGGAGCCTGGCTTCAGGCCGCGCGGCTGACTGGCTGCGGGAAAATCGGGTGCGAGGCAGGCTGACCTCAGCGATCCCTGAAATGGGCCGCAGGGCCGGAGCGGGCGCCGACCCCAGGGACCCGCTTCGTCCTTAGGAGACGTGTGACGGACGCCATCCCCGCCGCGGGCCGCGTGCTCCTCCGAAAGCACCCCGACGGTCTGACCGCCGTGGCCGCGGACTGACCCTCTCGACAGGCGTCGCAATGACCAAGAACAGGGCCCGGAGCACCCGGGTCACCAAAGCAGGCCCTGTGGTCGTCAGGGTCCCCTGGACAGAAGCCCCAGGAAGTGTAGGTGTGGGCGTGGGCTGGGGCTGGGGGTGGCCGTGGCAGGGGGCGTGGGCATCTGTGTGGGCGTGGCAGTGGGCGTGGACAGGCGTGGATGTAGTAGTGGGCGTGGCAGTGGGAGTGGGAATGGGCGTGGACGTGGCAGTGGGCGTGGGCTAGGAGTGGGCGTGGCAGTGGGCGTGGACGCGGCAGGGGGCATGGGCTAGGAGTGGGCGTGGTGGTGGGCATGGACGCAGAAGGGGGCGTGGGCTAGGAGTGGGCGTGGTGGTGGGCGTGGACGCAGAAGGGGGAGTGGGCTAGGAGTGGGAGTGGGGGTGGGCATGGACACGGCAGGGGGCGTTGGAGTGGGCGTGGCAGTGGGCGTGGACATGGCAGGGGCGTAAGCTAGGAGTGGGCGTGGACACGACAGGGGGCGAGGGCATTGGGAGTGGGCGTGGCGGTGGGCGTGGACATGGCAGGGCGTAGGCTAGGAGTGGGCGTGGCGGTGGGCGTGGACATGGCAGGGCGTAGGCTAGGAGTGGGCGTGGTGGTGGGCGTGGACACGGCAGGGGGCGTGGGCACCACTACAGGTACGGGCATGCGCAGCTGTGTACATCAGAGTGGGGTGTTATTTAAGGAACGGGCCCTGCCCCCGTGGGGCGGTAGGTCTGAAATGTGCAGGGTGGGCGGCAGGCTGGGAGTCAGGAAACAGCTGATGCTGCCGCTGGCCCGAAGGTGCGTGGAAGCAGGATTCCCTTTGCCTCAGAAGTCAGTCTTTCTCTTACGGCCTTCAACTGATTGGGTGCGGCCCACCGCGCTCCTGCCGGGTAGTCGGCTGAATCCCAGCGCGCGGGGGGCGGCCAGCAGACATCGTGGTGGCCTCCCTCGGAGCCCCGCGACCTCTCCCCTCTCCTTCCCGCCCTCACCTCACCCCCGCCTGAGGTCCCCCCTCCTGATGCTTCCGCGGAGGAGTTTGGGGGACGCAAACAGACCCCAAACAGACCCCATAACTACAGAGCTTCCTGGGGAGGGTTAGGACGTTGGGGCCTGGGCTCAGCTCTGCAGGATTCTGAGCGCCAGCCCCGCCGCTAAACCTGAAACCCACCGCCAGGGTCCGGCCGCTTGTGCCCCCACTGACCGCCCCGACCCCCTCTCCTCTGCCCAGAAATACCGGCAACATACTCGTGGCAGGGGTCGACCAGCCCTAACAGCCATCCGTGGCCCTCGAGTACCGGGATTTGCATGCTTCTTTTCAGAATCACCCAGGCCCCAGAGGCGGGGGTTTCAGGGCAGGGGGCCCGGGAGGGTCTCTGCGCTGCTCCCACCACTGGAGGCCATGGGGCTGAGACCCAGTGGCATGGATCCAATCTTGGGGTCTCAGACTTCCCAGGACGTGTGACATTTAAACTTAAGAGGGACGAGTTCAGATGCTCGCACACCTGTGTCTCCTACACAAGCAACAGCACCTTCAGGGCGGGGATGGCTTGGGGAAGACTCCCTCCCTCTCGCCTTCCTCCCTTCTGGAAACCTCTGCAGAATGCACGTCCTGGGCCACGCCCGAATTGGGCCCCGGGGTCCTCCGAGGGGCCACGGGAGACCCATCCTTCCCTGGCTGGCCCCTCCGGCAGGGCTCCCGCAGGTATGGGCAGCGCTGGGCCTCGCCCGCTAGAGTCCCTGCAGGAGGGAGCACGGAGCTGGGCCTCAGGCTGACCCAGATACAGCAGCGGGGCCGGCCCCAGCTGTCCCAGCCAGAGAGGACAGACTCAGGACAGTCCGCAACCAGAGGAGGCAGCAGGTGGGCGGGGCTCCCTGGGCCAGGACGCCCTGGAGGGCTTCCTGGAGGAGGCAGGCAGGAGCTGGTCAGGTAGCAGAGGCAGAGGGCTTCCTGACAGCCCGAGGCAGGTATGGGCGGCCCAGGGTCCACAGTGACTGTGCAGCCCTCATGCCCAGGGGCAGTCTGAGCCCGGGGATTGTGCTCGGTGCTTAGGGAGCGAGAATTCCAGTGAGGAGAGAAACAACCAGATCAAAAAATCAGTAAGAACAGCTTCGCGGGGTGACTGCCTGAGATGAGAGATGGGGGGGCGGGGGGAGCAGGCGGGAGGGCCTGCCTGGGAAAAGCGCAACCCCAGAGGCCTTCCTGGAGGAGGAGGAGTCAGCAGAGGCCCAAAGGAGCACAAGCGCGAGGGAAGGCAGCACAGTCATGCTCAGAGCTGTGGGGCCAGAGCCCAGGGCACAGGACGCACACCCAGCTGCGCTCCGCCGGCCTCCCTGAGGGTCCTCGTCGGGACCCACGCCCTCGGAAAGCAGCCACAGCAGTGTCCCCAGTCCTCCCTCCAGGCACTGACTGCCCTCAGCGGCCCTGCCCCCGGCCCCCAGGGGCGGCCCTCAGGGCCCCCAGCTGTTCCCACACCATCAGAACCCCTCCCCAGCCCTGCCCCCGCCCCAGCAAGACTGGCACACAACAGGTGCTCAGTGTTTGCCACCTACCCCTGTAATTAAAATGCCATTTAGGGTTTGGGGTTTGTTGGAAACCCACCCCCCCGTTTGTGGAAACGTGTCACGGGGAGCAGCCAGGTTCTGGCGGCATGCACCCCGTGTCTCATGGGCGGGGCCGGGGCTCAGCTCGGGCGCCCCAAGCCGCGGCTGCACACACCCCCCCCAGGGACGCACCTCGCTCATAGCCCAGCGGCCAGAGTGGACACGCTGGGTGTGCCTCGGCCTGGCTCCCGCCGGCCACTGACCTTGGCTGCAGAGAGAGGCTTCCCCCCGGCCGTGCCCCTCCTGAGCAGCCACACGCAGGGGCAAGGCGAAGCGAGCTCTGAAGCGCGCGGTCCCGTGGGGGGCAGGCCTGCAGGGTCTCCCAGCTCCAGAGCGCCCGGCGGCCTTTGCTGAGACCCTGCTCGCACAGCTCTGGAGAGGCTGTCAGAACGAGGGGCCCCCGAGGCCAGCCAGGGGGTCCATGCCACCAAGGGGGTGTGGTTGGGAGGCCCAGTGTCCCTCCAGTAAAGGCCAGGGTCCTTGCCCCGTGTGTGGACTGGAGACATTTCCAGAGGCCGGCCCCCAGAAGGAAGGGTCTCCACGCTGTGGCTCACATCCCAACACCCGTTCCTTCCCCAGAGAGACCTCCAGCCCCTGGGTCAGGGAGCCTCAGACTGGGCAGCAGGGGGCTGTCCAAACCCTGCGAGGACCGGCAGGCACGACGTCAGGTGTTCGCGGACCACGGGGTTCCCGCGGAGCCCGGGTCAGCAGCACCCTCCGGCCTTACTGAGCGTCTTCCTAAGGCCCCTGATCCTGTTCGCCAATGAGCGGGATGAGGTCCGCAGAGTGGGCCCGGCGGTGCTTCGCGGACCGTCCACGGCAGACAGCGCATCTGCCGCCAGAATCCCGGCAACCGGCAGGAGGCAGCCCCGCACAGGTGCGCCCCGGGGCCGTCTCGCGGGGCAGCAAGCAGGCCGGGCGGCGGGGAAAGTCCCTACCGGGGCCGTGGCTGCGCGTCGAGGGCACACGGCTGGCGGATTTGTTCCCGTAAAGATCCGCCATCCGGGCGGCCGGAGCGCTGGAGGTGCCGCTGACTCGCCTCGCTTATCTGCAGTCGTCCCGCAGGGTCTGTCTGGGCCCCTGAGTTACGCTGGGATCCAACAGGCACCCCACCCCCGGTTCCTCCGAGTCTCCGCCGGAGGCTCTGATCTCCGCACCCCCCCGGGGGTGCAGCCCCGCTCCGGGCTACCACGTCGGTGAGGAGGGGGCTTCTGCGGAGGGCCCCACGGCCCTCGTCCCATGGCCAGAGCCCCTGTGGGGTCTGTATGCGCAGGTGATGCCCTGAGGACAGGACGGGTCCGCCTCCCGCCGCGCAGCACCAGCAGGCCCTGGGGACCGGAGCTCGCTGGGAGCCACTGGCGGCACGCCCCCCGGAGAACCGGAGAGCCGAGGAGCCTCTCCCTCCGTCAGCGCCGTGGCTGGCCCGCGGCTGCGTGGCCATCGTGGGAAGCCCGCAGGACGGCGGCACGCATACCTCCTCGGGGACGCCCCTCCCCCTCCGGGGCTCTGGGCCCGGGGCCCCCACGGCAGGTTTCTGGCTGGCGCAGCCGTCTACAGGGTCCTGCTCCAGGATCAAGCGGGACCCCAGCAGCCTGCCCCTATTTCCTGCAGAAGACCGAGGCTCAAGGTGTGCTGGGCCAACCCTCTGCGGCTGAGGGGCCCTCTGATGATTAGCCCCCCTGTTCTGGGGTCCCATCATCCCCCCGAAGTCAGGGATGCCCCCTCAGTGGCCGAAATCTGTCACCACGTTAGCAGCCCGGGGCCACGTTTCCGGCGGCCGCGTCCTGCACCTCAGCCTTCGATCCCGGGAGAGACTGGGCTTCCCCGACGGCCCCTCTGATCCCAGCACCCCCAGAGGTCCCCCAAGCTTCCTCATAACTCCGCCCAAGGGCAAGATGCTCACGCCCAAGCCGTTTTCTCTCCTGAGACCCCGACGACGTGGTGGCCTAGCGGCTTCCCTGGCGGTGGGGTCGGGAGGGGAGACGGCCGGCCAGCCTGGGGGTCTCTGTGGGGCCCTGCGGGGCAAGGCAGCCCCAGGTCCAGAGACACTGGGCTGGTCGGCCGAGGCACCTCCGCGAATCTGAGGTCAGGCCCTTGGCGGGAGAGCCTGAGACCCCGAAACGTGGGAGGGGACGCCGGATGTGGCGCCCCGGGCACTGCTCACAGAACCTTCCTGGGGGAGCGCGGACACCTGGGAGCTGAAGACGTCGCAGAGGCCGCCCCCCCCAGCAGGAGGCCCCCGGGGGCGCCTCACCTGGTCTCCCAGGACAAGAGCCTCTGGAAGGAATCGGCTGGGTGGCCAGGCCCGAGGGAGGGACCGGAGGGCTGTGAGAAGAGCCACACCTACCGAGCAGGCCCTAGGGTCCTATCTCGGGGTTGGATCAGTCTGGCCTTAGATCAAGGGACCAGGCTGGGTGACCAAAAGTGCTCTTTCTTGGCACGGGATTAGGTCCTGGTGAGGACGGGCCCAGGGTACAGTCACCGCTGAGAACTCAGCAAAGTACCCAGTTGTCCTCAGAGACAGCAGAGGAAGGAAGGGGGTGTGTGGGGACACATGTACCGTGTGGGTCCGGAGACCCACCAGAATCTTGCCTACAGGAGGCCCAGGGGACACCTGTCACCACGGCTGGCCATCAGGAAAGTGGGGAGAGGACCAGCACCAGGAGAAGGCCAGGGCTTGGGGGAGGCGGGGGGTCCCCTGCAGGGGAGGAGAAGGGGAGGAAGGACAGCCCCGTGCTGGGAGTCCTGCGTGTCCCCTGGGGGCTGGCCGCGTGGGTGGGGCACACTCACCTCTTTGTGTCTGCTCTCACGAGAACAACGCTAGTTGCACCATCAAGCCGCCGGCATAAACGATCCCGTTGAATCCTTGCTCACCCCGAGCACGGGCTCCCCCGCTGCCCCTCACAGGCAAGGAAACGAGGTGCAGGGGCCGCGCGAGTCCACAGTCCGTCCGGTGACCCCGACGGCATGCTCGTCGATGACGCCCTCACCGGGGGGCTGTGCGATGGCATCAGAGGACGGGGGGGTGGGCCTGGGCGTGCCGCCTGGAGTGGGGCCGTCGGGCCGCGACCGACATGCTATTGCGGCGGCTCGCGGGTGGACCCCGCTGGTTTCACGGCGCGGACCCCGGCTGCCGTCCAGGAGATGCCGCTGCGGCCAGGCGGGCGCTCTCCCCTCCTCACGTCCTGGCAAATACGTGGAACAATTATCCAATTATCAAAGTTTTCCTTTCTGGTGGGCGCCAATTTGTTGCTTGGGTTCGAGTCCTCCGGTCACTGGAGAAGCTCTCCCGCCATCCGCCTCTCTCAGGTTCATGTCTTCTGTCTGCTTTTCTTTTGGGGGACAAAAAGGAGAAAAAAGAAAAGTCTTTTTCAAGGGGACTTTCAGTGATTTCCCGTGTATTTAGCCCATAAATCCTTTGTGACCTCAGATATTGCAAATGTGTTAGCCTGGCGCCCACTTGCTGGCGTGACCTCCTGAACCCTTTACGGAACAGAGCCTTCCTTCCAACGATCTTCCCCCTTATGATTGACAATTTGGGCACCTTGAGAAGTCCTGCTTGCCCCAAGAGACCCTCCGCTAGTCACCCTACTAGTCAACAGTCAGCCCACCGTTCACTGGATTTCGGGTTCCCTTGTATATGGTGGGAGGTAGGGAATCCTGCTCTCTGTTTTCCACGAAGCCTGTTTTCCCGATATGTGTTCCAGCTCCTGTCTTTTTAAGGTAGGCCCCCCACCCGGCGTGGGGCTGGCACTCGAGGCGCATCCCTACTGACGGAGCCGGCCGGGTGCCCCTCCAGTTGGCGCATTGCAACTTATCCCATCGTCTCACAGCTCAAGGCAAACTTCTTGTTTGGCTCGTATCTTTGAGCTTCGGGAATTGGGAAGGGCTCGGCCGGGGTTCTCTCTTAGGGGCTCGCGTGCAGTCACTCAGAGGGCAGCTGGGACACAAGGCCAGCGTGGCCACTTGGTGCCAACTGTCTTCTGGGAGCCCAGCGGCGGACGGCTCGAGTGCCGGCGCGAGGCCTCTGCAGGATGGTGTTCGGAGTAGACAGACTTCTCGCCTTGTGCCTGGCTGCCCTCAGAGCCGGCGCCCCAGAGAAGCAGGCAGACGCTGCATGGCCCCTTCTGACCTCGCCAAGGACACCTGTCCCCTCGCTTGTCTCATCCTTTGGTTACAAGCACGTTCCAAAGACAGTCCAGGTTCAAGGGAGGGGACACAGACACCCCCTCCTCGTGGGAGAACATCAGAGGGTTGTAGACCTGTTTTTAAAAAACACTATTCATTTTTAGAAATCCTCTCTTTCCAAAGATTTAGGATGTCGCCTCTCTGGTGTGTCCAGCTGGCACAAGTCGATGGATTTGCTTGGAGAAATCCGTATTTGGGGTTTGTTGGTTTTCATCTGTCCCCGTGCCACTGCCGTAGGGTCTATCTTCCTGTGTCTTTGTGGCATATCTTAGTAACCGTAGGGCAGTCCGCTCTCCCTCTGCCCTTCCTTTCCAAAAATGTCTACGATGTTCTCATATCTTCATTTTTTATATAAATTTTAGAATTAGTGACATTTTTCAAAACCTTGGGTGTAAATCATATTTAACTTACAGGCTAACCGGGACCGCGGGCACCTTGACAATGTTAAGTCGGCCGTCACAAACAATGTAGCTCTCCCTTCACTCGTGCCTTCTGGGGCAGTCGGGGCTTGCAATTTTCTGCGTAAGGATCTCGTGCATTCTTCGTAAGGCTAATTCCTAGGTACTTGATTGTTTTGACGCCATTATAGTGGTTCCTTGTTTTCGATCTATATTTTCCATCCATATAGAGCTGGCTCAGAGGAACACACTGATTTTTGTGACATAATCGTGGCGATTTTACAAATATGACCCCAGATTCTTTGATATTCTTCCCTTCAAGAGAGGGCGCCTCATTCCCCTCCCTGGGAGTGGGAGTGGTACTTGGTGATTCACCGCTGACTAGAACGTGCTCATGATGCCTGTGCGTGGCCTCTGAGAGTAGGTCCTAAAAGGCACTGTGTCATCCTCAGGTCACCTGCTCTGGGGAAGGCCAGCTGCCATGTCACCTGGATGCTCACGGAGACATATGGCTGGGTCTCCATGGCCAGGAAACGAAACCCCTACCAGGGCCGGCAGGGAGCGGAGGACTTGGGTCGGGCAGCGTCCTAGAAATGGGTGGCCCGGCCCCATCGAGCCCTCGGCTGGTGCGATCCCAGCCTGTGTCCGGTCCCCACTTCCTGAGGGTCTCAGAATCAGAGCCACCCAACTGGGCTACTCCCAAATTCCCCATGATCACCCACAGAGGCTGTGAGATCACGAGCGTTTGCTGCCGAGCTTTGTGCTGATTTGTTGCTCAGCAGCCGACGACGAATCGGTCTTGTGTCCATCAGCTTTGCTAAACTCTCTAATCAGTTCTGATGATTTACCTGTTGGTTTTGTTCGATTTTCTATGTGGGTAATCACATCATCTGCATATGATAGGGTTTTCTCTCCTCTTCCAAGCCAATAACCTCCCGTTTTTCTTGTCTTATTCCATTCGTCTTGGCAATTAGTTTAAGCAATAAACATGGTTTGTCCTTATCACGTGTCTGTGCATGTCTGAGATTTATTAGAGGGAATTGGCTCCGATAATTACGGAGACTGAGAGGTCCCAAGACTTGCAGTTGGCAGGGTGGAGACGAGGGAGGGCTGGCGTGCCGCTCCAGGCTGTCCCGGGGCCCGAGAAGCGGGACGGCCGTATTTGGACAGCTCCCGTCTGAAAGTGGGCAGGCTCGAGAACCAACATGGGCTGATTGTTCAGTTTGAGTCTGAAGACCTGGAAAGATTGAGGTCACAGCTCAGTCAGGCGGGGGAACGTTGCGCTGACTCGACCGTCTTGCTCTGTTCGGGTCTTCAGCTGCCTGGATGAGGCCCCCCCACACTGGGGAGGGCAATCTGCTTTACGCACACTCCAGATTCCGAGGTTCACCTCATCCAGAAACATCCTCAGAGACGCACCCAGAATAATGTTTGGCCAGATGTCTCGGTGCCTCACGGCCCCGTCACGTTGACACGTATAATTAACCATTATAGTTATCAAATCCTTTTTTAAAGGGGCATGGGGGAGAATCTATTCAGATTACCATGATTCTTTCCTTTACTTCATTCCAGAAATAAATCACGTTGATAGATTTTCTTTCTTTTTTTTATTTAGATTCAATTAGCCAACATATAGTACGTCATTAGTGTCACATGTGGTGTTCAATAATCTATCAGTGGCGTAGAATACCCAGTGCTCATCATATCACATGCCCTCCTTATTGCCCGTCACCTAATTACCCCACCTCCACCTCTTTTCCAGCTTTTTAATGTTAATTTATTCTCTACTTCACTGACTTCTGCTCCATCTTATTATTTAGATATGTAAAGATAGCCTCTTGAACTGGATGCTCAGCTTGCTTCTTTTCAATCTTATTTTGTTTTCTGATAAACATATTTAAAACCATAATTTTTCTGTAGGTACTTCTCTAATTACATTCCACAACTCTTGACTTGTGGTGCTTTAAATGTTTTATAATTACCTTATGATTTTTCTCTTAACCCAAGTGTTATTTGGTACTTAAGTTTTTTCTTTGTCAGACGTCTAGAGTTTGTTTTGTTTTCTCTCACTAAGCTTTTGTTATTTATTTCCTTCTATGACTGTCAGAGAATACACTAAGGATTTTGCTGATTCTTCGAAATTCATCGCATTTTCTTTCGAGGCTGTAATGAGTAGTCTTAGTCTATTTTTTGATGTTTGATGCTGACAGTTTTTAAAAAAATAAGAATGGGCTTTGCCTTATTTTTTTTTTTTTTAAGTAAGCTCTCCACCCAATGTGGGGCTTGAACTCACAAGCCCAGGATCCAGAGTCACACGCTCTACCGACTGAGCCAGCCAGGCGCCCCAGGACTGACAGTTTTTTAGCCTCCCTCCTCCTGCTTCCCCTTGTGCCTCTCACCCGGACAACGGAAAAGAAGGCCCGGAGGCTCCCTCCTCTGATGCTGGTGGGAGAATCCAACCACGCGAGCTTCTGCCTGCATGCAGGAATGTCCACTCTGCCCCCGCCCTTCACCCCGGTAAAACCTCTCTCCGTGCTTTCTCAAGCCATTCCTGACGGGCTTGGGAGGCCTGCCCTGCTCTCCTCCAAAACATCACTCATGCAAGTAATCTAAAGCTTTTCACGCCCTCCTGAGCCCTGCGTGCGGCTCCTTCAGCATCGGTATTGGAACCAATTACGGGCGGGTCTGCCCGGCTCTGCCGCAGTCACGACGGCCTCTTCCCCAGGCTGGTCGGCCCTCACGGGTAGCAAACTGCACAGGAAGAGCCCGTAATCTCTATGAGCTCCATAAGCTAACACAGAAACAATAATGGAATTCAATTAATTAATTATGCCACTCAACTTTAAAAACCTATACTTTTGTATATTTAATCTATCAGTTTATAAGAGGAGTCTGTCCAAAGCTCCGATTACCATGGTTTAGTCGTATATTTCTCCTTGTAAGTCTCTGTCGTCGTTTTACGTATTTTTGAAGATTGTAGCACTCAGTGCATGTGTGCTTATGATCATCGCATCGTCTTGATCGATTGTTCCTTTGAACCAATGTCTAATGTTCTTCTTTGTCCCTTCTGACTTTGGGGGGGGCCTTAATTCTATGTTGTCTGACATCAGAATGGTTATTCCAAATTCCTTTCTGTATCTTTTTTCCATCCTTCGATTTTCTTTTTATTTTTCTTCTTCTTCTTTTTTTACTTTATAACTCTCTGTATTTCTGAAATTTCATAACCAGCATGTGCTACTTTGTAATTCAGTTATTATCACTTACCAAATAAACAATGGAAAGAAACCACACGAAGGACACGATCTTAGTGCTTTTTTACCTAGACCCTCCCGGAGGGCGCTGGGCGATTTAGGAAGCACTGGCTCCCCTCCCCCAGGACTGGGGTGCCGTGCTGTGCCCAGCGCCCCCGGGGGCTGCGAAGACACACCAGAGCTGCTCCATCCAAGGCGGAAATCTTTGCACCCTTCAAAAAATAAACCTACACACTAGAGCTCAAAACTATGAGAAACCATTTCAAGGCTGGAGTTTCACAGACGTGGGGTCCTTTTAAAAACCCCAGTCGGCCCATGGCACTCCGCTACTCCCCCGAGCACCTTCAGGCCCTGGTTCACTTGGCCCCACACCCACGCGGGGCGGTGTCACCACACCCGGAGCCCCAGCAGCAGCTGTCCGCTCGGGGGAAGGGCAGGGCTGCACCCCCGCTCTGGGACAGGACCGCCCTGGGGCTCCTCGGGGTGCAGCAGGCAGGTGTCATGGTATCTGGCGGGGTGGCCCTGGCAGGGCACACTTCGTGAACTTGTGTGCGGAATGGACAACTGTGCAACAGCAGCCCCCGGACCTGCAGCCACAGCCTGCTGAGCCGGGTCGCTCAGCCTTCTTGTATTTCTTCTTCGCCCCTGAGGGCGCCCGGGGTCTGCGGCACGGCCCGGGCAAGAGCCTCCTCCTGTGGGAACGGGGCCATCCACACGTCACCCCCGCTGCTGCCCCGCATTTGTCTCGGCCCCCGTGCCTGCCTCGCCCCTTGACTTTCAACCTTCTGTGCCCCTCCCTTGAACCTACATCCCCGACAAGCCCCAGGCGGCGGCACCTGCCTCCTCTGCGTCTCCCCCGGGTCCCGCCTGCGTCTCCCCCGGGTCCCGGGGTCTCACTCACCTGCGACGGCTGCACTCGTTCTAGGAAAGTGGGTGTGTGCCAGCTGGTAGGTTTCCAAATTGCTCCTTCTCTACTTCCCCAGGGTCACAAAGACCCTGCCTCTCCCTGCTCTCCACGCAGGCCCCTCGCGGCCCTCGCGGGGCCTCAGATCCCCCAGGAAAGCCTGTCCTCCCTGCACGTGCTGGAATGGGGTCGAGAGAGCACACCCCAGAGCACATTCCCACACAGAGTGCCAGCCAGGGCCCGGCGCTGTCTGGAGGCAGGTTGGCGGCCACCGCAGCCAGACCCCGAAGGCCTGGGTCCATGGTGCATGACACAGGGACATGCGGCCCGCTCGAGTCCCTGCCGCCCGGCAGCTCCTTCCAGGTGTGGCTCAGGGTCCACCCGGGAGCCCGGACATCCTGGCAGGAACGGCGTGGACCCTCCGATGTGGACAGGGAGGGGTCTCCACAGTAGAAGGAGCCGGAGTCCCCGGACTCAGCACGACGTGGAGGGCTCCCGCCCCCCCCATTTACAAGTGGGGACACGTGACCAAGAGTTCCCGATGCAGCCTCGGAGCTCCTTCTGGGACACGGAGTGGAGACCGAACACTGGCCGGGAAGAGTTGCACAGGAGAGTGGACGTTTAGGCCCGGCACCGTCCGCTGCCCCCGACCCCAGCGCCGCTCGCAGTGACAGATGGCCGCCGTCGCTAAAGGGAGACACTTTGAAGACGGTTTCTGTTTGCATTTGCGGGCTGAGTCTGCGGCATCATGCTTCCGAGCAGGTGCAGGTCTCTGAGGAAGATGGACGGGGAGCTGAGCCCCGAACCTACCGATACCGTGGAGCACCACCGCGAGAAAATGCCGCTAATAATCTCCTGAAGCTTTTCTAAATTAAGACCAAAACAATGACCCGCGGTGTATCGCCGGCATCAGCCGCGTCCGGCAGGCGGAGCGCGTCCCTCTCCGCGGACGCGGAACGCAGGCTCCTCGAGGCCGCCCCACGCAGCCCAGGACACGTCCGTCGTGGAAGGGAGGGCCTGGCCCCCACCGGAGACCACGCCGACTGCGCCCTGATTCACTGGCGGGGTGGGTCCCAACAGCAGGACCCCCGAGCAAGGCCCAAGCAGGCCCGTTGTCCCCGTGGTCCCGTCCTCGTCCTGTCCCGGCCACCATGTCCCTCTTTCTCACGACGCTCGCTCAGGAGTGGTCCTCAGAAGGCCCTGGGCCCACGGCTAGAAAAGGCCAGGCGGCAGGACCCACACGGCGTGGAGGCCGCATAGTCAGAGAGGAGGGTGGGCAGCAGCCACGAGGGGTCGGGAGCGGCCAGAGGCGGGAGACAGTGCCCGCAGAGGGCGGGGCCCGTGGCTGAGGTCAGGGCTGCTGTCCAGGGGCGCAGGCCCCAGTAGGCAGCCCGGGGGCCTTGGGGCCGTGTCTGGGAAGGAGGGCAGAACAGCCCCCCTGGGCTACGCTGGCCTCGGGCTGGTCTCTGCCCCGGGATGCCCACGGGGACCCTGCGCCACCGTCTGCCTCTCTGGGGTGCCCCGGAGCCCTGACATTGCCCCTGCCTCTGTTTGCACCCCAGCTTCACAAGCGCCCTTCCTTCTTTAGGCTTCATGAGCTATGAACCCACAAGCCAGGGCACCCTTTATCCACAAACTAGCTTCCCAGCCAGCGCCCCAGGTCAGAGCTGGCCTGGGCCTGGGCGGGCCTGAGGGCTGCACCCCGGACACGTCCCCTGCGGGCTCTCAGCACAGCGGCGGCAAAGGGAAACTCAGCTCCTGCGTCTCTGTCAGTCAGCGTCCTGCCCGCCGGGCCCGGGGCCTCCGTCCGGGGGTCGGTCAGCGTCCAGCCCGCCGGGCCCGGGGCCTCCGTCCGGGGGTCGGTCAGCGTCCAGCCCGCCGGGCCCGGGGCCTCCGTCCGGGGGTCGGTCAGCGTCCAGCCCGCCGGGCCCGGGGCCTCCGTCCGGGGGTCGGTCAGCGTCCAGCCTGCCCGGCCCCTGAGCCTGGAGGAAAAGTCCCTCCTCGGGGTAGCTCGGTGGGCCCCCACCTTGTGTCTGTCCCGGGCACACCAGGGGTAAAACGTTAGGCGGCCGGGGGTGGGGGGCACAGGGAAGCCGCCAGCCAGGCCTGCCTCTTGCTCGGAAGGTCCAGCCGGGCCTGCACTCTCCAGGCCCCGGGCTGCCTGTGGTCTCCTGGACGCAGCTCGTGGGGGAGGTTGGGGGGCTCCCTGCTTCCGTGCAGCCCAGCTGGGAGGCTGGCGGACCGTTCAGTCCCACGGGCACCACCCCTGGGTTGGCACGGGGGGAGGTTCTGGGGAGCCGAGGCCAGTCGGCGCGCCCCCCACACCCCAAAATCCTGAGACCACCTGAACGGGCACCCTGCCCTGAGCGCCCCCAACTTGGAGGGCTGGGCTGAGGGAGGGGGGACGGGACGCTCCCATCCCGTCCTGGCTTTGCCGGGGGGCAGCTGTCGCAACACGGTCGCTGCCGGCCTCTCCTGGCCCCTGGTTCCCCCGGGGGCTCCTCGGCCAGCAAGGGCCCCCCCGGACAGGGCAGAGCAAGGAGGGGTGGGGGCACAGGGTCCCTCCCTGGTGCCCGCGGAGCTGCGTCAGCCCCACCTCCGCCCTGCGGGTGCCCCCGGGCCGGCGACCCCTCACCCGCACCCCGGGGCCCGGTCGCCGGCACCCGTCCCGAGGAGAGACCAGAGCAGTCCTGGCCTCGCCCTCCGGAGCCGCCCCAGGCCCAGCGCCCGGCCTCACCTGCTCCCCAGGGCAGAGCGCCGGTGGTCTCCGCTGCAGACCCCACCAGCCGCCCAGGCCCGCCCGGGGCCCCGGACCGGCGACCCGAGAGGGGGCAGCAGCGGGCAGGCGGGGGAGCCTCACGGGAGCAGGTGGGCGTGAGCAAGACGCAGGCACCGGGTCGGGGCCACGCCACTGGGCCCGGTCCCCCCGGGCGGCCCCGTCGAGACCCTGTGGCACTCGGGGGGACAGCCGGGCGCCCGGCAGCCTGAGGGTCAGCTGGTGCGCCCACACCAGCACCCCGGCAGCCCCGCCTCCTCGTCCGCCCCGGGGGCCCGCGGGGGGCCCGGCCCAGGGCTGGCCGGTGCAGCCAGGCCGGGGGGAGCCGCACGCCCCCACCCTGGGCTCCCCGCCGCGTGGGCGAGCTCCGGCCACACTAGATCAATAGCTTCGGAAATCTGAAAAGAGCCCAAACAAAGAAGTAGGCTTGTAAGTACCCGGCTTGGATCAGCTGATAAATGGGCCCCTCTTTAGGGGACTTATCTCTTTAGGGCCTGCGGGATGAGGGATGGCGTCATTTGTCCTGCCGGCGCGTCCGGAGCAGCCGAGCCGGATCTATTTAAAAGATAGTGTGATACTGTCGACAGCAATAGACAGGGTAATTGCGGAGCGACTGCCGGGGTATAAATTACGCGGCTCTAAGTGGCGGAGTGGCCGCGGGAGAGTGGAGACATTCCTGACAGTTTACTTGTCCCTCTGCCCCGCCGCCGGCTTATCACGGGCCCGCAGGAGAAACGCACTCCGGGTGAAAAAATTAAGTATTGATCAAATTAACAGTTTTTACGGATCTTTTTAAGGGAGAAAAGGAGCGCAACAATTAAATTGAGAACACAAACGACGGGGCGGGATGGCTCCTGACCCCAACGTGGCAAAGTCGGCGACACCAACAAGCTGGAGATACGGTCCCCGCAGGGCCGCCGTCCACTCGGATTTACCGACGGCGCACGAGCCGTCCTGCCGCGGCCGCGGGCTGGCAGCCACCGGGGGAGGGCACTGGCCGCAGGAAGGCTGTCTCGGGACACCCCACTTGTGCAGGCCGCCCGCAGCCAGATCCTGAGCCCCTCCCAGGCAGAGCCTGGGGTGGGGGGGCTACAGAGGTGGGCAGACAAGCCCCGGGGGCTGCAACGCCCAGCATAGCCTGGAGGGCTTCCTGGAGGAGGGGCAGACGGATGTTGTGGACGGTGAGGGAAGGAGGGGAGGGGCCCAGCACGTGCAAGGCTGGGTGTGGGCGGCCCTTGGGGGTCCTGGGGGGTCATGGGTCAGAGGCTGACAACACCACCTGCCAGGGGAGGGGAGGCCAGCATCACAACCCTGATCCCTTTGGGTCGTTTCCTCTTTCTACTCGGCAGACTTGCAGAGAGCCGGACCTCTGACCACACCGTGCTGAGCCGCGCGTGAGGCCCAGGGGTTCACGTCTCCCCCGCGCGTGAGCACGGTGACGCCACAGCCGAGGCCCCTTCCTCCCCTCACCGGCCGCGGGTGAGGTCAGTCCCGCCCGACCGCCGGCCACACCCTCTGGGGAGCAGAGACAGTGAGGTCCCCAAGGAGGGCTGGCCAGGCCGCTGGGGCCACAGAACCCAGAACCGCCTGGGGCCAGAGGGCCAGACCCGGGGGGGGGGGGGGGAAGGGACATGCAGGGGCAGCAGGCCTGCGGGGTCCAGGGAGGGGACCGTGGGTCCTGTCCCTCCTCTGCTCGGTCCCCTGAGGCCCCCTCCACACGACCACCACCAGCTGCCCCTCCCCAGGGCCTCTGGAACCATGGACGGCTCAAGTGGCTGTGGGTCAGGGGAGGGGACGCACAAGGCCGCTCAGGACCCAGTGGGGCCCACCCAACCCAGCAGCCAGGCCGCTCCTGCTGGCCTCCCAGACGCTGCCCGGGGCCCCCAGCCGGGGGTGCGGCTCCTGAGTCACTGGCAGGCCGGGCTGAGCCCGGGGCAGAAGGGGAACCGAAGAGGGTGGCGGTCTTGCCTGTCTTGGTCTGCCCCTGCCGATGCGGGGTCCCCTGAGCCAGGCTAGATGACTGACAAGGGGAGGGAAGACACCCGGGGCTCAGGGCCCCCCCCAGGGTCCCCCCTAGGCTGCTCCACAGAAGCGCCTTGGGCTACTTAGTGAGGGGCGCGGCGGAGCCCACGGGCAGGGCTGGAGACCGCCGCTGGGCCCTGGGAGCCCGGGGCTGCACCCGCCGAGCTGGGGCCACGGAGCAAGGGGGGCGAGGGAAGCGCCCCCGTGGGCACTGAGATCTTCACCGTGCGCCCACAGGCGGCGGCAGGAAGGGGAAATCCAGGGGCCGACTCCAGACTCGGCCCTTCCCGCGGGCTTCGCTGGCCGCTCCGCTCTCCGTCCCCGGACCATGAAGGCGAGAACAAAACTGGAAAAACACACAGAGGGAGGGGAGGGAAGGAGGCGCGGAAGTTGCCCTCGCGGGCAGCACGTCTCCCGAGACAATTTTTAAGCGTGAAGAATTACCGCTGCCGGATCCTTCTGGAAGGCCCCCTTCCCGCGCGGGGGACTTTTCCCTGCATAGTAATGTGTCTTTAAAAAAACAAGAACCACTGATATATGTTACAAGAAGTGTATCTCTTTCACCGAGACAGAACATTTTAATTCCCCGACACCTTTTAGTGATTGCTTCAATTTCCGAAGATTCTGATAAAATCGTGCGGTTTAAGAGACCCGGGCGGCAGCGCCCGGCGCGGGCGGAGCGTAATGAAACGCTCCTGCTTCGCGGTCTTCCTGTGACACAGCCCAGCTCCGGGGCTAATAAACGCGGCGTGATAAATGTTGGAGCCACGATTGTAAAAATATACTTGTAATTGAGTTAATATGCCTTAAAATACTGCCCATCAGTTACCTTTCTTTCTCCTCTCTGTGGCTGCGCAGGGGTGCGTGTGGGCACCGCTCCGTCCCACCCCTGCCCTGCTTTCCTCCTGTGTCCCTCCACCCCACCCCTGCCTGGCAGGCCCTCCAACGCCTGGGCAAGACCCTCCAGAGGCACCCCCGGCCAGGCTGGGCCCTCCATGGGGCCTCACACGCGGGCCGGGCGTCCTCAGGTGGGAGAGCGGGGTGCTCTCCCCGTGCCCCCCGCACGTGCGGCAAGTGCTGGCTCCCCGGGGCAGGTCCGTGGCCCCGCTCGTGGGCGGTGGGGTCAGCAGGGAGCCTGTAGTCTCTGCGCGGAGGGCCGCCTGGGCGGGAGCAGGGCCACGTGCCGGCGAGGACCGGGCTCTGCCCCGAGCAAGGGCTGAGGGACATGCACTGAAGCTGGACTGAGGGGCTCAGAGGGGGCCCCAGGATGGACCCCAGTGGTCTCTGTGTGCACGTGTCTCTGCCTGTGTGCACGTGTGTCTGTGTGTGCACGTGTCTGTGGATGCATGTGTGTGCACGTGTGTGTACACGTGTGTGTAGTCTATGTGTATGTCTGTGTGCACATGCATGTGCACGTTGTAGTCTCTGTGCTCGTGTGTGCGCATGTGTGTGGGTGTAGTCTGTGTGTGTGTCTCTGTGCACGTGTGTGCATGTGTGTAGTCTCTGTGTGCATGCGTGTCTCTGCGCGTGTGTGCGGTCTCTATGTGCATGTGTGTGTATGTGTGTGCACTGTGTAGTCTGTGTGCATGTGTATCTGTGTGTGTGCACTGTGTAGTCTGTGTGCACGTGTGTCTCTGCGTGTACTTGTGTGCACCTGCGCAGTCTCTGTGTGCACGTGTGTGCGTGTATGTAGTCTGTGTGCGCGTGTGTCTCTGTGCGTGTGGGCACGTGTGTGTGTGTGTGTGCGCGCACACACGTGCACGAGGCAGAGGCGGGCCAGCTCCGAGCGAGGCTTTCCAGCGTCGCTTCGGGGCCTGCAGGGCAGGTGGACGGGGTCCCGCCAGGTTTAAAGGAGCAGGAGGCTCTAGCGAGTGGCGGCCCAGGTCAGGGAGGCTGTGCAAGGACAAGGCCGCAGCTGGGAGGGACGGTCACCAGCCGGGGTCGCCCAGGAACTGTAGGTAGGACCCACATCTCAGGGCGGGCTCGCCCCATGGCCGACCCCCCAGGGACAGATTGCAGACTCCTGGGCACCAGGCAGCCCAGGTGGCAGAGAGGGACTCTCCTTGCCCTGGGGACCAGGCCCGGTCCCTGCCTCTCGGGCCGACATCAACGGGCCAGCGCGGTGGCTGAGGCTGTAGGGACCATGTAGGGACAGCGCAGTGGTGGTGACCCCGCAGGGCGAGGGGGGCGGGCTGGTCCCCTGATGGCGGAAACCCTCTGAGCTGGGGCCAGGGAAGCCGTGCGCTGCTGAGGTGTCAGTGAAGACGGTAGGAGAGCCTCGGGAGGGGCCGGGCCGGGCGTGCTACCCAGGAGCGGCAGTTGGGGAGCGGGTCTCTGCAGGGGAGGGTGCCGGCCCGGGAGGGGCAGGCAGGGACGAGTGTGCCCACAGGAGCCGGCGGAAGCAGAGCTCTGGGTGAACGGGCGGGCACAGCAGCCCGCACGGCCAGAAAAAGCTAGAAACACCACAACGAACCTCAGTGCTCCATTCCCCTCCACGCCCCGACCCCAACCCCTGCCCCGGGGAGCTCCCACCCCTGTGCTCCCCCACCGCAGCCCCTCCCGCCCCCGGGCAGCCCTCAGGGACCGGCCCCCTGGGCCGGGAGGTGAGCAGCCTGCTGCGCTCGGCCGAGGCCCTCGGTGCCCCCACCGCACGCGGCCGCCTGCGCTCCTGCCCGGGGCCAGCACTCGCACGCCATCTCCCTGTCTCGGAAGCACCCGTGCGCGCCGCTCTGTCCTCCCCGGAGCAGGGGGGCTGTAAGGACAGATCCACTGCGCTCAGGCCACGCAGGACGTTGGACATCGGTGACCCCAAGACCCAGCCCAGCCCTTGGGGGCCCATGTCTGGAGGGGGTGGAAAGGGGCCGTGAAGCTCCCGCACCAGCAAGTAGAAACCCCAAAGGCCCCCGAGACCTCCCCATTGCCCGCCTGGGGTTAGCAAGACAAGGGTCACCTGGTCTTAGGGCCGCTGTCCTCTGGGACCCGAGCCTCTCCCCGCTCCAGGCTTCACTGTGGGGATGTCGGCCCAGCCCTGTGCCGGCCACGCGGAGTCTCCGCCCCGACTAAGCACGGCGGCCAGAGCCCCCCCATCCCTCGGAGTCCCCGGCCACGGTCCCATCTCCAGCCCCCCGGCACATCCGAGCCGAGGAGACGGGCCGGCTGGCCCAGGCCTGGGCGTGTAACTGGAGAGGTCCATCTTCAGAGACCGGCACAGGAAGGGCCACGCTGGGGCTCCCGCTCCCCGAGCTGCCTCCAAATGAAAGTCTGTTGGGGGGACGTGGGGAGCCCGGGGTGGGCGGGGCTGCGACCCCCCGCGGGGGTGACGGACTCCGCTGTCGGTTCCGAGGCCAGGAAGGAGACGACAGGCCGGCCTCCGGCCCACACAAAGGCCGCGAGTGAAATGGTGTTTGCCGCTTATGTGCAGTGATGAAACTTTAAATGAATCGCTGACCTTTCTGGAATGACAGGTGACCCGAGCCATATCTGAGGTGGGTATCGAAAATTGCCACTGCGGCCCGAAAATGAACAATAAGACAGCAAATGTGGTTGGAAAGAATTGACTCGCTCCGACACGGAGGGCGGGGGCTGGGGGCCAGTGAATTATTTCGGCCGCGGCTCGGAGCCGCAGCTCTGGCCTTTGCCTCTGGGCAGCCGCGAGGCAGGAGACCCCGCTAGGGCCTCGGCCAGGCCCCAGGGCATTGGCCACCCCGCGCGCGGGAAGGAGAGGTCCGAGGGCGGGTCCCGGGGAGACCCCTTCCCGGACAGGCTCCCAGTTACAGGCAGAGACCCCGCGGGCAGAGGCCCCCTGGGAGCTGGTGCTGGCGTCTCCTGCCTGGGTCACAGCACAGCGCCCTGAGTCCTAGCGGGGGAGCCAGGGGGCAAGGAGCCCTGCGTGCGGCCCGGCCGGTGACTGAGACGCGGGCGCGGGCGCGTGGGGCGGCTCGGATCTCTGAGCTCAGCCGCAGGTCCCACACCCGGAGGCAGAACCAGCTGGAACCCAGGCCCGCCGCCCCTACGGGCACCCTGCAGGCCAGCAATGGCAACAGGGGTGAGGACGCCCCTCACAGGTAAGCAGAGGCCTCCACGAGGCCGGGATCCTGGGCACGGGGGCGGGAGGCAGAGCTGAGCTGCCCGAGCGCTCGGTCGGGCCGAGGCAGGTGCTGGGGCCCCGACGGTGGGCTGGCCAGGTGCCCACCCGGGCAGGCGGGAGCCTGAGGCCCCCCGGGCACCCAGAGGGACTCAAGCCAGAGTATCCTTCTGCCTCGGGTGCCCTCGGGCGTCCCCTGCCCCACCCCCTCCCGGAGAGAACCTGGTTCCAGAGTCGGCCCCAGATCTGGCCCCAGAGGGGCCCACTTCCCGGGGTCTCCGATCCTGGTGGTCCAGCCCCCTGTCACCTGTCCGTGACTGCCGACATCCCCCCTGCCGCCCCCCGCCCTCGGCAAACTCATTCTGATCTGGCCCCCCAGCCCCGATGGGCCTGCCGAGGGGCCCCCCGCTCCCAACTAGGCCTCGGGGGGGGGCGTGGGGGCTCGGCGGGGGCACCACTCCTTCCAGAGCCTGCGGACGCCCTGAGGTCATCGCGTGCCCTCCCGCGGGCTCTGCACCAGCGACAGCCCCCAGGCCGTCCACCTGCCAGACGCAGAGACGCGCCAGCCCAGGTGACCTCTGCCCGCAGGCCCCCGCCCCCCCCCCCCCGCAGGGCCTCATCCCCCAGCGGCCTCGGGGGCCTCTCCAGGGGCAGGGCCCCCCTGCGGAGCCGCTCGGCACGCGGCCGCTCGCCCGACCTTCCCTGCCCGGGGCCACGCAGAGCCTGTGGAGTGGCCGGAGGGGGGACAGCGGGGTCTCTCCCCAGCCTGGCTGCCCACCCCGGCCATGCAGACCCTGGGCTGGAGGCAGGAGGCCCGGGCCAGGCCCGATTCTGCTACAGCCCCGGGCCGCAGGCAGAGGGCACCCGGCTGGGCTCCTTCCCCTGGGAGAGCGGCCTGCAAGGCCGCCCTGGACGGAGGGTTCCGGCAGGGGACGGAGCCCCACATTGTCCTGGGCTTCCTGGGGGCAGGGGGCCCTGGAGCCACACAGACGGGGACCCGGAGGTCACCGCGGGGCCTGGGAAAGGGGGGGTGGGGAGGAGGCAGCGAGCTCTGGCCGTGGGGCAGGGGTGATGGACTGCGGGGAAGAGGCAGCACATCCCCCCAGACTCCAGAGAGCGCCCTCCACACGGAGCCCTCGCCCTGGAGCCCTCCTCCGGGGACCCTCACCGCTGGGGCTGCCCCCTCCCCCCAGACAGAGCCCGCCCTACCCCGTGTGCGCGGCCCCCGCTCTGCCAACCGCAGCCTCCCTGCAGCTCGGGCAGCAGCCCCTCAGCGGACCCCTCCTCTCGGCTGCTGCCCTCCTGCGCCCCGCAGGTGTAGACACCGACACCCCAGGCTCCGGGCCCTCCCTGCTCCGCCCACGCGCTCGCGGGCCGTCACCCACCGGGCCGGCCAACCACCGCGGCACCTGGCAGCACGCGGTCGGCGCCGAGTCTGAGCCGCGCCTGGACAGGCTCAGCGTGCGGACCTGCCCAAATCACGTTCCCGCCACGGGGCGGCCGCGTCCGGGAGCCCTGTCCCAAGAGAAGCGGGAGGAGCGGCCTTGCCTTCCCTGACCCGGGCGCGGGGGTCAGGCCCGCGGAAACGCAGCGTGCGGGGCCCGCCGTCCGGCTCCCCGACGGCCCGGCCCCTGCCCCCACAGGCCGGGCTCGGGCCCACAGCACCTCGACTCAGGGGTCCAGGGAGGGGTTGGGCTCCCCGCAGCGGCCTCTCTGGGAGCCCAGGACCCTCCTGACCAGAGGGCCACCCGGCGGACACACGTCCCCGGGACCCACTCCTCCCTCAGTCTCCTGGGCTCTCCGGCTCTTGGTCAGCCTCCGAGGGGCCCTCCTGTTTCCTCAAGCGCACCCCAAGTTGGCCACCGAAGGGTTCAGGGGCCACAACAGCCTTCATTCTGTCCCATCTCTGCCCCCTTCGGTCCAAACCGGAAGAGCTTTGTCGTGTCTGAGCAGCTTTGGCGGACCCCCGGGCGCCCGGCCCGGTGTCCCAGACCGCTGCTCCCAGCGCCCCCCAAGCTAGCCCGCCGGCAGCCCTCCGCCAGGAGCCCCAGGCCCTGTCCCCTCCCGAGTCCCTGGGGCCGGGGCCGCCGGCACGAAGCCGGGCATGCGTGTTAACAAGCAAACACTCGGGAGCACGACGTAATCCCCAGACCGTGCTGTCCGCCCACTGGACGTGCGACGTCCGTTGGTCTGGGGTGTATTACGGTGTCGTTTTAATTGTGGTAAAATATATGTAATATTTTATTTTATTATTTTTTTTAAGGTTTGGTGTTTTTTTTAATTTTATTTATTTATTTTACAGAGAGAGACACAGCGAGAGAGGGAACACAAGCAGGGAGAGCAACAGAGGGAGAGGGAGAAGCAGGCTTCCCGCTGAGCAGGGAGCCCAATGTGGGACTCGATCCCAGGACCGCAGAATCATGACCTGAGCCAAAGGCAGACGCTTAACGACTGAGCCACTCAGGCACCCAAATATATGTAACATTTTATAATAACAATAAATAAATATATTTTACATAAAATGTAACCTTTTCGAGCGGGCAGTTCCGCGGCATCGGCCCCACCCCCACCTCCAGAAGCTTCTCTTCCCAAACTGCCCCCAAGAAACACTAGCTCCCATCTCTGCCCGTCCCCCAGCCCCCGACCCCCACCGCCCCCCTCTGTCCCTAAGGTCTGACTCCTCTGGGGACCCACAGACGTGGGGTCACACAGGGTCGTCCCTTCGAGCACAGTGTCCTCGGGGTGCCTCCCGGTGGGGCAGGTGTCAGAACGTCCTTCCTGTCTGAGGCTGGATAACGTCCCATTGTGTGGACTGTGTGTCCGTCTGTCCATCCGTCTGTCCCTCCTTCTATCTGTCCGTCCATCTATCCATCTCTCCGTCCGTCTGTCCCTCCTTCTATCTGTCCATCCACCCGTCCACCCGTCCGTCCATCTGTCCCTCCTTCTATCTGTCCATCCACCCGTCCACCCGTCCGTCCGTCTGTCCCTCCTTCTATCTGTCCATCCACCCGTCCACCCACCCGTCCATCTGTCCCTCCTTCTATCTGTCCATCCACCCGTCCACCCGTCCGTCCATCTGTCCCTCCTTCTATCTGTCCATCCACCCGTCCACCCGTCCGTCCGTCTGTCCCTCCTTCTATCTGTCCGTCCGTCTGTCCATCTCTCCGTCCGTCTGTCCCTCCTTCTATCTGTCCATCCGCCCGTCCACCCATCCATCCATCTGTCCCTCCTTCTATCTGGCCGTCCGTCCATCCGTCCGTCCCTCCCAGAGGCAGGGGGCGACTTGATACCGCAGGTCAGAACCCACCAAAACCCCAGGGGGGTCTGGCCTCAGAGCAACACACAGTAGGTGCTCAAAAAGGCCCCCACGGTGCCTTGAAAGATTCCGAGCCCCGAGCACCAGGCTCCGACGCAGCCAGTCTGCCAGGGGGTGGGGGCAGCTCCCCGGACGGATGCACGGGGAATCCAGAGGCCCTTGAACCCGGGCGGGCGGCAGGGGGCGGCTGGGAGAACAGGGGCTGCCGGCAGGCCTGGCCCACCGGGAGCAGCGCGGGGCAGGGCCCAGGCGTCTGATGCGGCCTTGAGCGGCCCGCGGACTCCCTAACTGCCCCCCGGATTCCCGGGGTCCAGCAGAAGTGCCCGGCCATGGTCCCGGCCCCCAGGTGCCTGCCCGGTCAACAGGGCCCCTGCCCACAAGGCATCCGGACCCCAGACCCCTCCCGGCGCTCACCTGGCCAGGTAGGAGGCCTGCGGGCGGGCGGGGCCTGGCGCTCCGAGCTCCCCGTGGGCGCACGTCGGCCTCCATGGAGCCCGGGACGTTTATCACCCGCTGTCCTTCACCGGGCCCTGCTCCTCGCCCGAGGGAGGGCCATTTGGACCTGCCCAAGCTGAACAATACAATATTTCTGTTGAGCAGTGAACTTGATTAATAATTTGGAAATGAAATCAATATGGGCTCTGCTTTCCATTCCTGGAGTGTCCCCGCGCAGAGACGCCGCCGAGCCGGCTGGCCGGCTCAGACGGGGCCACCAGGCGGGGCCGGGGCGGCCAGGATCTGCCGGCCAGACTCACGCTCGCCTCGGCTCCACTTCCGGGCCGGCGCCTGGCCTCGGGGACGGGGGGCTGTCCAGACTCCGGTGAGCAGCCTCGGGGACCGCGAGCCTCCACCTGCATCGCCCCTCCCCCATGTCCCTCAACTCACCAGGAGGCCCCGACGGCGCCCCCACGGGAGTCTCTCGAAGCCTGGGCTTCCACTGAGGCCCCGGAGACATCCCCTGGGGTCACGTGTGACCCTGGAGGGTCGCTGCGGAGCACCCTGCCCTCCTCACAGCGGCACCAGCTCCTCCCCCAGGACCCTCCTGCGGGGCCACCGCACCCCCCACTGCCCCCCACTGCGCTCACCCCACTAGGGCCCACGGAGCCTGGAGCCCCCACGCCTCGACCCACCTGCCCGCCCTCAACCCTGGTCCTGCGGCTCCGGCCCCCAGACCCAGAGCCGCGCGAGGGGGAACCTGAGGTTCGTCTCGGGGTGCAGAGGGAGCAGAGGCGGGCGTGCGAGTGAACGACGAATGAATGAATGAATGAATGAATGAATGGACTAATGAGCAAAACACCCCCACAGCGAGGCTGAGGGAGGGGTGCGGGGGACCACAGGGAGCGCAGGGGAGGCGGGAGGTGGGACCCAGAGGAAGTGGGGCAGGTCCTGGGATGGGGGAGGGAGCACCAGCCTGAGGGTCACCCCTGCCCCCCACCCTGGCGCTGGAAGGCTAGAACGCTGGGGCCATTGCACCTGCCCCAGAGGGAGGGCCCCTTGGGGTTCACGGTTCCTGAGGCCACTGCACCATATGCCCCAGAGTCCCTCCTGGGCACGGCCCCCCAGCTGTCCGGACGGAAAAGCCCCCCGCCCCAACCCCGGGGCCATCCCCCCACAGCAGCGAGCGGCTAGCAGGACCCTCTCCAGGGTGATACATGGGGGGCAGGGGCCTCCACCGGGGCTGCCGGGGCTGCTGGGGCTCCAGGCACTGGGGCTGCCTCCACGGCCCGGTCTCCCCCGCGTACTCCAGCTGCACTCTGTTAGTCTAGACCTCTTGGCTTTGACCTGCCTGGTGACCTTGGGCAGGTCCCCGAGGCCCCAGCCCAGCCCAGGGGCAGGGAGCGCACAGCGGGGGCAGACATTTCTGTCCTCACTCCGCAGCGGCTTCCCCCCACATCGCTTGCTCGGCCCGACCAGGGTAGAGGGGGCCGTGGGGTCCAGCGCCCAGGCCCCTGGAGACCCTCCTGCCGACAGACCCCAGTCTGATGCCTCGACGTCTGCAGTCACCTGTCCCGAGACCAGCCCTCCACGCGGCCATGGGGGGCAGCCCTGGCCTGGCCCCGAATGCGGTCTGCCAGCTCCCCAGGAGGGGAGCTGCTGGCCGGACCAGCACAGCCAACAGGGCCCCTACTGGGCTACCTTGGCCTCAAGCGAGGACAGGCGGCTCCCGGGCTAACCAGTCTGGGGTGTCCCCGCGATGGGCCCCAACACACGGCTGGACACTGTACCCGGCTCCGGAGCCCTGGGGTCCCGTCCGCCCCGCAGACCGCAGGCCGGCCTGGAGCGGGCCCCGAGGGCAGCCTGCAATGCTCCACAGGCCCGGACAGCAGGCCCCTGCTGCCGGCCGCACGCCGCACCCGTGGGCCCGCAGCTCCCCAAGAGCCAAAGTGCCTTGACCCGCGCCGGGAGGGGGAGGCAGCTCTATGAGGAGCCATTGACCGGCAGCATTGATCCCCGAGAATGTATCGCACAAATCATTTTGCACTAAACTGCGGAATCGATGGAGAAATCTCCCGGAAAATTTATATTAAAAGTCTCTGTTTGCCTAAATGAGTTCCCTGTGCCCCATATTGAATATTTGGCTGATGAATTGAATGGGTTTAAATTTGAACATTGCAGACCCATTAAAGAATGAATTCTTAAATCAAACCCTGCCATTTATGATTGAAATGAGATTTCCTCTGTGATGGGCCAGCCGCTATATAAATCAGCTGTGCGTTTTATACCAAACCATAAACAAGATATAATTCTTTTAATACACAACAGGTGCCTTAAATCTTTTGATGCATCTTGTATTTATCTGAAGTTGGGATCGCTGTACTTACACCAGGTCCCGTCGGGGCCTCTGGTGGCACTGCCCCGGGAAGGAGACCGTGGCCACGCCCGTGGGGTCCCGCCCCCAGGACCCCGCAGGGAAGCCCACAGGGGCCGGGTGAGGCCCAGCCCAGCGTCCAGCGGGGCCCACAGCCAGGCACCCCGACACTCGTGAGCACACACACACACATGCACACTCTCACAGCCCCCAGGCACGCACGCAGACACACATGTGCCCGCACACGTGTACACACACACGTGTGCACGGTGCCCGTTCTGCACAAATGTGAGTACATGCGTAGGTCCCTCGAGCACGCCCTCCTGTGTACACTCACTGACACACGCACACTACAGACGGCCCGGTGCACATCTGTGCACAGCGGCACAGAGCTCACCACCCCGGGAATGCGTACATGCGCACATACGCACACACACGTGTACACACGTGCACCCGCACTCGCCTTGCAGCTCTCGGCGGGAACCGCGCAGCAGCTGGAACCGGGCCACGCAGGCCCTCCCTCTGCTGAGCGAGCCTCCCCTCGCGCACGGCCCCGTCGCAGTACCGCAGACTCCACCTCCGACCCCGGCCTGGGCTCCCGGGGACTGGGAGGAGCCGCCACCGCACTACGGAGCTACCCACTGCCCGCTCCAGGCGGGACCTATGCACACGGGTCCCTGATGCCCGTGGGCCCCACCCTCCCACACGCCAACACGTCCTCTGGGTGGCGCGAGGCCAGGCACCAGGGACCAGCAAGTCATCAGAGACGCCAGCTGGACATCCAGGAAAGCTTCCTGGAGGAGGCGACGCCAGCACTGAGCCAGGAGCTTGAGTGCTCTCCCCGCCTCGGCTTGAGGGCAGAGAGCAGGCGTGTCTCTCCTTCTCTCTCCGGAGCCCCTCCAGCCAGTCACTCCTGTAGACGCAGGGTCCCCCCAGCGCCCGGGCCTCCCATTCCGGGCCCTCGCTGCAGAGCTCAGCCGCGTGCACCCAGGGGCCCCAGAACCCACACCACGTCTAGCCAGCACCCCGAACCTAGCCCCCAGCCCAGGCTGATCCTCTGCGCTGAGCCCCTCGGCCGAGCCCAGCCCCCCAAGGCCCTGGGCCTGGCGCCCTCACCCAGAGCTCCCCGGCTCGCACTTCTCATGCTCACTTGGCCTCTCCGCCCGGCCGGCCGGCCACCTCTGCTGCACGGCGCCCAGAGCACGGACACAAAAGGCCACCAGAAACGCATCCCGGCGGGAGACTGAAACATCCACCCTGCCCCCACCGGAGCCAGAGCCGGGCCCCCGGCTTCTCCAGGGTCTCCCGTCTCCCTGCCCAGAGCGAGCGGCTCCAGAAAACGAAGAGGGACTTCCTGCCGCAGCTCACGAGTGGGGGGGGCGACCCCGAGGCCAAAACAGAGCCAAGGAGCCCGGCACCGGGCAGAACAGCAGAACCGGAGGGGTGTGTCCACGTGTGTGTCCACGCGCGTGTGTGTCCATGTGCGTCCACACACGTGTCCACGTGTGTCCGCATGTGTCCACACGAGTGTGTCCACATGTGTGTCCACGCGCGTGTGTGTCCACGAGTGTGTCCGTCTGTGTGTCCACGCGCGTGTGTGTCCACAGGAGCGTTCCACGTGTGCCCACATGTGTGTCCACGCGCGTGTGTGTCCAGCGAGTGTGTCCACGTGTGTGTGTCCACGCACGTGTGTCCACGGCGCAGACGCACCATTTGAAGTGAACGCTCTGACTTCCGACGTCTGAGCAGCCGTGTGCCCCTCACGACCAGCAGGACGGGCCTCAGAAAACTCGGCCGCCGGAGCCCGAGGCAGAAGAACCACACGATCAGCTCAGAAACATGCAAAAAGGATACTTTGTAAACATCGCTTTCTGGTTTTTTCATCTCCCCAACACGAGAGGGAAGGAAGACCGGATCGTTCCGCAGAGAACACGGAGCTGTCCTCCGAGCTCCGGCCGCACGCACGTGTGGGGGCCACGGCTGCAAGTTCTGGAAACCGATACAGAAAATCTGGAAAACTGAGCAGACTGCGTGAGCAGGGAACTCATGGGGGGAGGCAAGCCCGCGGGTGACACAGTCGCCCCGACAGGAAGCAGCCTCAACACCATGCGCGGGCACACGTGTCGGGGGACAACACATGTCGGGGGACACGGGGAGACGTCTCCTGGGAGCCGGGGTGGGCGCAGACCCCACGCCAGGGCCCCGTGGCCAGGCCGCCTGGCATCGGTGGCGAGGAAGGGAAGAGCGGGGACGGAAGTCAGCCCGCGGCCGGGAGATCTAATCTGGAAGGTCCCGTGGGAGGGGCGAGGGTGCCCGACAGCAACGTGAGCGCCGAAGCTGCCGGCCGTCCTCGCCATCGGGGCCGCCGCGCTCCGGAGCCGCGCCCACGCAGCCGGGGCTCCTGGGGAAAGGCAGGGCCGGCTTCCTGGGAGCCTCTGGCCACCACAGCACCCTGTGTCGTGTGGCTTCTGTCTGAAGGCACCTCACCGACTCTGCGGTTGGTTCGTCAAGGGACCAGCGGCCGGCGTCGCGGGACCTCAGGCCTGGACGAA
>CM052800.1:720497-736310 GCA_028533885.1 Nasua narica
GACACTCGGAGGGCCTTGGGGGTGCTGGGGACACTGGGAGGGCCTTGGGGGGCGCGTTGGGGGTGCTGGGGACACTGGGAGGCCTTTGGGGGGTGCGGTGGGGGTGCTGGGGACACTCGGAGGGCCTTGGGGGCACGGTGGGGGTGCTGGGGACACTCGGAGGGCCTTGGGGGCACGGTGGGGGTGCTGGGGACACTGGGAGGCCTTGGGGGGCGCGGTGGGGGTGCTCTGGACACTCGGAGGGCCTTGGGGTGCTGTGTGGGGGCCACAGTTCTCTGGGGAGGATTTGCAGCCACACAGAGACGATTCCATGATGGGTAAATGGATGGGTCTGTGTTGGCCGCGCGTCCTGGGAGTTACAGAGCTGCTTCCTCACTGTGCCCCTGACCTGGGTCTCGAGTCTGGAGAACTGCTGGTCCCCATCCTCCTCTATGCTGCCAGGACCCTCCAGCCCTGTGCGGCCCTGTTGGGGGACGCGGGCCTGGTCCCGGGACAGCCGTGTCTTTGCCCAGCCTGGCCGTGGATGAGCACCTTTTTTCTGGGTCATGAATTAACTCTGTCCCTATATGAGAAGCCACAAGGATCTCTGTCTAATTCATCACCAGTTCAGAGGTCTTAAGACCCGACCCCTGAGGAAGCAGGGCGTCAGGAGAGGGTACCTGCTGGTGGGGGTGGAAAGGCGGACCCCACAGGATGGTTCTGTGTCCCCACAGCACCGGGGCTTTGCCCCGGGGACCCAGCTGGCCGCGATGGTGCCCCTGGGCGGGGCGGGGAGAGCCCGCAAGAGCACACAGACCCTGGCGAGCGGTCGCGGCCGGTCAGGCAGCCCCGCAGGCACCGGGAGTAGATCGCAGCCGAGACACGGAGCTTTGTGGGCTCCAGCTGAGCCCGCTGCCCTCAGGGGGCCTGGCCTGGGGACCGGTTTGCATGGGAGAGGGCCTATGAGGGGAGGCGTGAGGACGGCCCTTGCTGCGGGAGGCTGCCCCGTCCGCCAGAGCACTCGGGGGCACTCTCGCGGCTTTGGATTCCCTTCTCTCGGTTGAGTGTTCCGCTTTTACGAATCTTGATTAAGGAAAAAAGGTATGCCAGGATCCATGCTTTTCTCTCCCGTTGCCCAGAAAGGCAGCGTCGGGGACAGCTAGAACTGAGATGGGACTCTCGCGTTGGCCTTGATGGGTGCTGCTGCGCGCTCGGCGCCCGCATCCACGGTGTTCATACTGGTTTTTCTTGTCACTTTCAGCGTTCTGCTGGGACACTGAGCGACAGTGGCCGTTTGGTCTCTTTTGAGAGCCGTGGTAAGTGTTTCCAAGCCCTGACCCGTCTTCCTGGGCTGCTGTGGCCGCGGGCCGGGGACGGTGCGTGGAGGGCGCGGCATGTGGGGCTGGGCTGTGACGCTGACTTCCAGTGTGTCTCCTGCCTCGGCCGCGTTGGGCGCCAGCCACAGGCCTCCCCCTGCTGGGCTGTAGGTCAGGGCGCGGCTGGGCCTCTCCCTGGCCGCTGCCAGCCCCTGCTGGAGAGGGGCCTGGCCATGCGGAGGTGGAGGCCCGCCCTCTGGGGGCCCGTGGCCGCTGAAGGGAGAGCAGGGCGGGGGCGCGCGCAGCTCGGGTGCACGTGCAGCTCTCGTGTGGCCCACGCTGGGCCATCAGTGTGCGTTGGGGCTCAGCCTCCTGCCGATGCACGTGCCTCCACCATCTAAAGCCACCGCATGTGAGTGTGAGTGTGGGCAGAGCGTGCAGCCCTCCGCCCTTGCTGACCTCGGCCCTGGGTGGCGGGCTGTGGTGAAGCGCGGTAGCCGGGCTCTGACTCGGGTGCCCGTCATCCCTTGGCCAGCCCTGCTCACCCCCTTTCCCCACGGGGGTCCCGGCCTCCTCCCTTGGGCCCCACTGCCTCCCTGCCTGGGTCCCCGCTGGTAGTGACCGCGAGAGGCCAGGGTGGGGGGCTGCCGACCTCTCGGCCAGATCGGTGGGAGTCAGGGTTGCGTGGTGCACCTTGCCTCCGCACGGGGGTCCCGGGAGACCCCCTCACCGGCTTTGCCCCCGGTGGGGGTCAGGGAGCAGCAGTGCTTGTGATGGCGGCCCTGATGGGTGTGTCCGGGCTCTGGGCCCCCTGGCGGTGTGTGGAGGAGAGTCTGAGGAAGGGCTGGGGGTCTCCTTCCTGGGGCGCTGGGGGCAGGCGGGCGGAGGGAGTCCCTGGGCTTGCACGGTGTGCGTACATGTGGCTCTGCTGGCCGTGGAGCGCTGAGCCCACACACTCGGCGTCTTGTGGGAGGCTCCCGGCGGCCGCGGCACGTGGGCGTGGAGGCTGGGGGTTCGGGTCTCTGGCCTCGTGCACGGTCCCTGCTGCCGCGTGTTGTGGCCGTGCCTCGGGGTTTGGGAAGCTGCGAGCCGCCTCCTGGAGAGGAGGGCAGGGGCCCGGCCGCCGGGAAGCAGCAGCCTGCCGGGTGTCGCGGGTGAGGTCACACACCCGGAGGAGGACGTGGCCACAGACGGAGAAGGTGACACAGGGCAAGTCTTTCCAGAAAACGGAAGGGAGAACAGCGTGTTCTGGTCCTTTTCGGGGAATTGCTAGCTGGCCTCCTTGACAGGCGTCTTCCTCGGAAAGTGAGGCTGGGTGCTGCCCGGGGAGTGCAGGTGGGGCCACCGCTGAGCGGGTCTGGGCTCGAGACACCGCGTGCCTCGGCGTCCACACGGCGTGAGGCTTTGTGTCCGGCCACGTCCCCAGCTGGGCCGGGGCCTCGGGGCCTGGCAGAGACTGTGCCTTGTCCCCTGCTCACCCTTCTCTTCTCTTTTGTGTTTCCTCAGAAGACAGGCGCCCCTGGAAGGTCCTAGGTGGAGGACGGCCCGTGGGGAGTCAGCCGGCCACGGGCACGCGGGGCCCCGACGCAGGCCTGGGGGCCGTGAGCGCCACAGACCTCAGGGAGAGCGCAGGGCCCCCCTCCGCCGCACCGACCAAGCGCCACTGCCGCTCCCTGTCCGAGCCGGACGGGCTGGCCCGCTGCTGCTCCCCCTGGCACCCTGGCGGCTCCAAGGTCTGGACACCGGTGTCCAAGAGGCGGTGCCACAGTGGCGGGAGCGCCATGCCGCAGGAAAGCCCGGGGGCCGGTCTGCCGGGGAGCGCTCGCCCGCCGGCCGGCCCCATCTCGCCCCCGGCGCTCCAGCCGCCCTCGGCCAGCGGAGGCTGCGCTGACGGCCCTGAGGGCGGCCCGGAGCCCCTGTGGCGGCGCCGCCTGTCCCTGTCCCAGGAGCACCTGGCGGGGGCGGGCTCGGCCCTGCCGTCCACCAGCAGCAGCCCCTCGTCCACTCCCGAGCGGGGCCGGCGGCTGGGCCTCCTCCGGTGCCGCTCGCAGCCCTGTGTGCTGGTTGGGAGGAAGCGGCGGCGAGAGCGCGGGCGAGAGGAGTGCGCTCGCTGGCCGCGCCCGTCCCTGGACTTTCTGAAAATGACCCGGGTGAGGCTCCTCTTGTTTCTCGTGTGCTCGCCCTGCGGCGCGGGTCGGGGCGGGTCGGGGCGGGTCGGCGCTGGTCGGAGCCGGTCGGGTCGGGTCGGGGCGGGTCCGCGCGGGTTCGCGCGGGGCAGGGCGGGTCGGGGCGGGTCGGGGTGGGTCGATGCGGGTCGGGGCGGGTCGGGGTGGGTCGGCGCGGGTCGGGGCGGGTACGCGCGGGTCAGGGCGGGTCGGGGCGGGGCGGGCGGGGCGGCGCAGGTCGGCTCGGGTCAAGGCGGTCTCCACACGCCGAGGAAGCCAGGCGGCCTGGGGACGCGCTCCGGGCCTGGCAGGGCCTGAGGCTGCCGTGTTCCCAGCACCAGCTCCCCGGGGCCTTGCCCCCTCCCTCCTGGGCGGGATGCGGGCTGCCCTCGGCCCCGTGTGCATGCCTGCATGTCCGTGCGTGTGCATGCGTCTTTGTGCGTGCGGGAGTGAGTATGCATGCATATGTGTGCATGCATGTGTGGGTAGACGTGTCAGGGTCCGGGCCCCTGCCCGGCCTGCAGTGGGATGGCCACGACCACCTTTCTGTGTGGGAGGCCGTGGAGCAGAATGGTGAGCTAGGGGCAGGACGGGGCAGACCCAAATGGGGTTCAGCAGCCGGTGGGGGGGGCAGGCCGGCTAGAAGCAGGAGAGCAGGGCGCTTACCCCAGCATCCCCCAGGAACCAAAGCCCGGAGATGTGAAGCCTGCTTGTCTCTTTTTGTAGAGAGCGAGGAAGAGAGCACGAGTGTGTGAGCGTTTTGGGGGTGGGGAGGGGGAGAGGCAGAGGGAGAAGGAGAGAGAATCTCAAGCAGACCCCCTGATGAGGCTCGGTCTCATACCCGGAGATCCTGACCTGAGCCGAAACCGAGAGTCGGGCACTGAAATGACAGCCCCCGAGGTGCCCCGCTTGTTTTTCTGAAACGTTTTCCCTCGTTGTTGGTGGATTGTGGGATGCCCTCTGCCCCCGGATCCTCGAGGTCCCCGGAGCCCGGCCCCGGGTCTGAAAGCCTCTCTGCCCGAGTCCCTGGCCTTGCTGGCCTGTGGCCTCGCCTCGCCACACTGAGCCCATGCGGCTTCCATGCTCAGTGGGTGGGTCCACTCAGGGTCCCCGTTCGCTCTTGCCCCGTGGGGCTGTGTCCTCCGCAGGCTCTGGGCCAGATGAGCCCCTTCCAAGCCCTCACGTGTGTGGTTCGCTGGGGGCTCACCAGGGCGCACCCGGGCTCGGGGGTGTGTGTGTGTGAAGGTGAGCGGACCCGCACACGCCGCGTCCCTTGGGCAGTTTTTCGGGGCTGGGAAGTGGCACTGCGTTGAAGATGTCCATGTGGGGCACACAGTTGCTCATTGTGTCTCAGGACTTACAAAATCTTTGCTCGGGTGCGTTGGTAGCTGTCTCTTTTATTCTTGATGTTGTGAATAATCAAACGTGCAGATACCCACGGTGACCTGGGGGCAGAGACCAGCATCCAGCTCAGCCCCCAATCGGGCTGCAGCCCCGTCCCTGCCCAGCTCCCGGCCGCCCCTGGAGACGGCCTCTCAGTGTGCCGTTGATGGTCAGGGCACGCGGTCAGCGCGGAAGCTTATGCTGCCTCTGGTGCCCGGCGTGCGGCCTCCCGCCCACGGGCCTCTGGTCTGCAGACGCCGGCGGGGGTCTGACAGTCGGCGCCCTTCTGACACTGGCAGCCGTGAGCGCAGACCCTGCAGGCTGAGGGTTCAGCCTCACGAGACCACTCCTGCTTGGGACGCCTCCCGTGCCCCCCACCATCTATAAATTAGGCTTCACAGGACCCCCTCGGGCTCTCAGAGCTGCAGGAAGCACCTTGTACTAACTCATGACCCATTTATCGTGAAGGACACAACTCGGGCTCATCCAGACGGGAGAGATGCGCAGGGGGCTCAGAGCTCCCTTCTGCCCAGCCCCCAGACGTGCTCCCCAACCTGGGAGTCCTCCAGGGCCCCCCACCCCCTATGCAGGGGGTTATGGAGGCTCCACGGCCCCGGAGTGACTGAGGAGATCGTTGGCTACTGAGATGGACCGCCTCTCCATCCCCTTTCTGTCCCTGCGGGGGGAGAGGGGGACTTCAAGTCCAACCCACCAAGCCTGGCGTGGTCGCTGCCCCCTGCCCCCTCCCGAAGCCGGCTGGGTCCCCAGGGGTTACGTTAGTGTGAACCCAGGTGTGGTTGACTGGGGCTCGTTATGCGTCACAAGAGCCGCCACTCGTCCCATCGCTCAGACGTGCCAAGGGTTTACGGGGTGGGACCCGGGTCTGGGCCCAGGCTGCACGCGGACATCTCGCTGTGTCAGCGGGTGTCTGGGGAAGTCGGTCGTCTTAAACGAGCAGCAGTCGAGCTGTTCGTGGCTAAGTGGCCAGCTTTGGTGACTGTGATGTTTTGGACAAGACCCGTTGGTTTCCTGGGGCTCAGTGTGCTCACCTAGATGACTCCTACGCGTGGGATGGATGTTCATGGGGTTTGCGGCTGGCGCAGACGGGAGGGAGTGGGAGACTTAAAAACACTTTTGGCGGTGTGGATGTGACCCCTGAGCGCTGGAGGACAGGTGTGTAGGCGGCTGGGGGCGGGCCGCTGGGCTCTGCGGGTGGCTGGGGGCGCGCGTGGGAGGCGGTCCGGGCCCCGGGCACTGGCGGCGGCTGGGGGCGCGCGTGGGAGGCGGGCCGGGCCCCCGGGCACTGGCGGAGGCTGGGGGCGTGCGTGGGAGGCGGGCCGGGCTGCCGGGCACTGGCGGCGGCTGGGGATGCAGAGGCCCCAAGCGTTGTTGGGGGCTCCGTGTGTGCCCGGATGTCCTGATGTGCCCCGCTGCCCGGGGCAGGGGGTCCCTTCTAGGGAGCATGTTGCAGGTGTGGGAAGTGGCACATCCTGTCAGGCTCGTGCCTGGAAACCCCAAATGTTCCCTTCTCTTGAGCTGGTTTCACGTGTGCACCAGGCTTCTCAGAGTGGGCCCGGGGAGAGCGCAGTGGGGGAGACTGAGGCAGGATGCGGCAGGGTTTAGATGGCCGTCCTGGGCCCGTCTTCGGGTGTGTGTGTTGTCCACGGGAAGGTGCGGCTGTGAGCAGTGACAGGAGCTTCTCGGTGGCCCTCGCCTCCTTCCCGCATGTGCGTGCCCTGGCTTGGTGCCCGGGCACCAGCACGCTGGTTTTGTGGCTTGACTTGAAGTCGGGGGAAGGGTGGGGGGACGCGGGGCCCTGGACCACTGCCGCCTACAGTGGCCGCGTGGCGGGCATGGCCCAGCTCCCCTGGGGTTGGCTCTGGGGCCGCCGTCCTCTGGGCCAAGCAGGGCCTGAGGGTTGGCTTTGGTCAGCAAGTAGGGGACACTGCTGCCACCTGAATCCTCCTTCTGGGTAGGCAATTGTTCCCGCAGGAAACATATAGGATTTTTTAGTTTTGCTGGCAAAGCTAGGTTTTAAAGTTGAAATCATGATATTGTTGCAGAAAACGTGCAAATCGGTCATGTTTCCAGCAGTGTGGGAACAGGTGCCGGTTTGTTTGTTTTTAATGGAATTGTATGTTTTCAGGGTTTTCCGAAGCCTTTACGAGGTGCAGGAGGTCCTGAGCTGCGTCTGGTGTGGTCGCAGAGCCGCTGTAGCCTGGGGGTCAGCCCCGAGGAGGGCGGTTGCGGTCGGCGGGGGGGGGGGTGGGGGGGGTGGCGGGGGAACCTGGAGCCACGTGCCGGTCCCGCGTGGCCTGGCGACTTGCAGCTTAGTCACCTGTGGGTCTCTATCACTATCACATACACCTGTGGGCTCTTGTCTTTATCTTTGTTACACACAGAGTGCGTTAGGCGTTTGGGCAGGGACGCTAGCTATGACTCTTCTCGGGGGGGCGGTCCCCTCACGTGGACAAGGGCCCCAGCTTGCGGCCCGAGCGCATGGCTGGGTGTGACTCGTGGCATCTCGTCCTGAAGTCCCCGTGTCGGTGCTGAACGAGACAGTTGTGAAGGACGACGCAGCCGGCGAGCTGCGGGAGGGCTGGGCTCGGACATGCAGGGGGTTCACGACCTTTGCGCGGCCACCTGCACAGGGTGGGCACAGGCCTGAGCCCCTGGGGGGCGGAGGAGACCCCGTCCTCCAGGTCAGGCAGCGTAGGGGGGGCCGGCGGGGGGCCGGGGACACGCGGGTGAGCGGGTCCTGCAGGCGGAGGGACCCCGGGTCCTTCAGGCTGTTGTGGTTACCAGAGATCTGGGACTTACTGGACAGACCGCGGCCTACGCGGCCCCAGAGTCTGCCATCCTGCGGGCTCGCTGCGGCGCCACCTGGAGGACGTGCGGCGTCTGCGGCTGTCACCACTCCCCGTGAGGCACGGCCAGCGGGCGTCCCCGTTGCAGCGTGCGGCCCGGGGCAGGGGCCTTGCTGTGCCCACTCCTGGCGTGCGGGGTGGGCAGGCCAGGCTGTGTCGGGCGCCCGCAGAGCGGGGTTCGTCCTCCGTCTGCTTGGGGCCTGCTCCTGCGCCGTGGGCGCGTCTCAGGCTGCAAACTGGACCCTCTCGTTCGGCCGTCAGCGTGGCTGTATCGCGTCTGCTCTCCGTTAAGGTCTCTACTCTCCTCGCTCTGCGACCGGGGATCGTGTCACGTGTACGTGGGAGGCGCGGCTGTGGGCACTGCACTGCCCCGTGCGCAGAGGGGACGTTGGTACCGTTGTGCTGACAGCCGTGGGAGGGGACTCTGAGCAGGCCCAGGGTCACACTCTGGTCCCCGCTTCAGACTCAGGCTCTGGGGTCAGGGGTCAGGTGTGGGCTGCCTGCCCCTCGGGACCGCATCCCCCCCGGTGCCAGCGCACCTGTCTTCCCTGGGAGGGGCCGCAGCGTCTGTGACACTCGTGTCGGCCGGGTATTGGACCAAAGGTTCTGTCTTGTGGGTGTGGCCCTTTGGCCTGAGGTTTTTGAGGGGTGGCCTAGGTCTCCTGCGAGCTGGGAGCCCCCAAGTCCCCAGCTCTGTGATTTGCCGCGAGGTCAGCTTCCGTGGAGAGCACATCCAGTCCGGGGCAGGCCGGGAGCCGCTGGGCCGGGGCCCTGTGCTCAGGGTGCAGATATCCGCCCGGCCTCGTTTGCACACACTGTCCCCTCCCGCGGGCTGAGACCCGCCGCCCCCGTGCTGGCCCGGAAGTGGGGCAGGGGGTCTAGGGATCCCGTTGCCTTTCCGCCGGCTTCCTCACCAACACGCGCAGCCACACATAGCGCCCCTGCACGCCCCACAGGCGGTGTGGGCCTTCCGAGCCCTGCGGGCCTCTGGCTTGAGTCAGGCCACCGCCCTCGCTCAGCCGCCCGGGGACGGCCCTCGGGTTTGCCATGTGGGCCCCGTGGGGCTTCTTGCTGCCGGGCGTCCTTATCTCCCCCCACCGCCGCGGCCCTGGTTGGACGAGCGCTCGCGGGTGCTGGGCTCCAGGCGCCTGCAGGCAGCTGGCCCCCCCTGCTCAGCCCTGGCCTTCCGGGCGCCCGTGGGCCCTGGCTGGGCGCCCGTGGGCCCGCGTGGGCAGGGTCTGGTCTGGGCCAGCGCCAGGAGGCGCTGAGGGGCCAGGAGCCCCCCCCCCCGCACCCCCCCCCCCCCGGGGCCGGGCGGTGCCGCGCTTTGGAGACAGCCTGACCCTCAGCAGGTGCGCACATGGCCGGCCGCGCCCTGGAGGTTCCTTGCGGGGAATTCGGGGTGCCTCACGGGCGCCTCTTTGCTTTCCCTCCGGAGTCTCCACTGCTTAGCTAGCGCCGCCCACGTACCCGTGGGAGGTCGGGGCCTGGTCTGGGGCTGCGGCGTCCCCCCAGGTGGCACATAAGCTGGGGACCCTTTCCAGTCTAGGGCCCCTTATTTATAAATTAGGCTTGACCTGTGACTTTGGAAAAATATTGGTTTACGTTCCACTGTTTCAACGTGTGTGGCCGGAAACCAGAGTGACGACAGCAGCGGCAGGACTGTCCAGGGCAGAGGGTCCCATTGGCCGCGGGGCTCTGGGCTGCCCTGAGGGGACCTCATGGCCTGGCTGCCGTGGTCCCCAGTGTTGTGTGGGGGCGCACCCCAAGCACACGGCCGATCCCGGGAGTGGGTCACAGCTGTGCGTGTGCGGCTTTGTCTGCGGCCACCGCGTCTGCCGGGCGGCCTGAGCGGCCGTGCGCAGGGCCCGCCGTTTTCTAGCTGCCGCCCTGGGGGGGCTCCCAGCCCAGAGACGGACCTTCCTCCCGCCACCGGCCACTGCTGGCTCACGTGTGTGCCGTGGGGCCGGGGTCAGGCGAGGGCCCGGCCGGGCTGCGGAGACAGGCCGTGTCCTCACGGGGTGACCGTCACTGTCACACCCACCTCGATTCGAGTAAAGAGGTTATTTCGTGAGTCCTTGTTCTGTGACCAGTCGTATCTTTAAAGATTGGATCGTTAGAATTTTACTTTTCTGTGGCTTAATTATCACGTAACAAGGACGGTCGGGCTGTTTTTCTCGTAGAGCAGAGCGACTTCCTTAGAAGTGCTACTTTTTAAAGGAGCTCTGCTCTCCTAAGGGGCAGGTGTTTATTTATGTGAACCCACTGTGTGACTGTTTCTAGGAAACTCTCTGGGGGGGAGACGGTCTGTTAGCAGGCGCGTCCCCGCTCCAGGAGGATTGGGACTTGGTTGTGTGGCATTGGTGCAGCTTGTGCCCCGGGCCCCCCGGATGGAGGTGCCGGGGCCCCCGTGAGAGCGCGGGAGCGGCCGCGTCCCCGGGGCTCGCACCGTCCCCCCGCCTCGTGTGCCGTAGGTGCCCTTTAGAGGTCCCGAACCGTGTGCTGACACCTGGGGGGGGGGGCGTGGGTCAGCCTGGAGGGGAGCCTGATCCCAGAGTCGCTGGGGTCACCCCCGGACAGGTGGGAGGCTGCTCCCGCCGAGGGATGGGCGCGCGGGGGACCCCACACAGGTGTTGCCCCAAGAGGCAGGGCTGGGAGTTGAGGGCGAGGCCAGGGGGTGGTGTCGAGGAGAGGGGGCCTGGCCGGCCAAGGGGGCTGCTGTGGCGCGTGGTCTGGAGGCGGGAGGAGGCCAGCACGCGCTCCTAGTTCCTGGGTCAGGAACCCTGAGCAGGGCTGGGGTGGTGCAGCCAGTGGGGGCGGGGGCCACCTGTGTGGGCGGGGCTCTATTCGCAGCTGCGGGAGAGCGCTGGGGCGGGCGGGCTGGCCCCGCAGCCTCCGTCTCTGACCCCGTGCGGCACACCTGGCTGGGGGCGGGGCGAGGCGGTGCCGGGCCATCCGGGGAGTCGGGTCTCAGAGGGGCTGCTCCCTGGGTCGGCCAGAGGCCTGCCATGCCGGGCAGCCTTGCGTGTGGTGTGGGGCAGACGCCTGGGGAACCCAAGATGCTTTATGTGAACGTGGGGATGCGCTCCTGGGTCAGTGGGATGCTGCCTCCTGTGCAACCCGTGGGAATGCTTGAAGCCCATATCTTTTCTGTTGCAGACTTTAAAAAATTCGAAAAGCCTTTGCTCCCTTGATCACGACGATGAAGAAGAGGATGACAGCCAGGGGAAGCCGGCCCCGTATGACCCGCACGACCTCACGGGCACTCTCACGCCCGGCTCCAGCCCGAGGAGCCCGCGCCCCAGCCCCCGCCGCACTGGCCCCGGCCCCTGGGCCTCTTGGGAGCCCGTGGCCTCCGAGGGCGAGGGCGGGAGCGGTGGGGACCCCAGTGACTGGGACAGTGCTGGGGAGGAGGGCGCCTTCCCTCCCGGCCGCGGCGAGCTGGACCTGGGGCAGATCGAGAGCAACTGAGCCCGGCAGGCGGGGCGGGGGTCCGGCTGCCGCCCCCGCTCTCTTCCCGGCAAGTGGACAGAAGCCGGGCTATGCTGAACTTTGAACATTAGGTGTAATTTTGATCCAGTCTTTGCTAAAGAAGTATTTTGGATTTTTATGGCTTTTACAGTTCTGGAGAAAGCTGCTGTATTTTGAATGAATTTTCAGAAGGGCATTCGAGGAACCGGGATCCCGCGGGCCGACCCTAGTGCGGGTGTGTGCTCCTTTTCCGGAACCCCTGCCGTGCAGGGCGCGGGGTCTGCGGGCGCCGAGCAGCCAGCCCGCCGTGGCCGGTCTCCCCCCGGCTCTTCCGAGCGCGGACCGTGGTCCTGGCGGCCCTGGCGGCCCTGGTCTGATTTCAGTAAAAGGCGTTTGCTCCCCCACATTTGTTTCTGGCTGAAAGCCGTCGGGCTCGGGCTCACGGGCCCCACGTAGCACGGGGATTTCACTGAGTGAGATGGGGGCTTCTGCCCGAGGTGCTGACCTCCGGAGGTTTGGGTAGGACGCTGTGGTTTGTGGTGGTGAAAGAAAACAGCGATAACCTTTGGAGACATTTCTTTGATTTCTTTTCTGCTGGAGAACATTTTCCGAGGTCAGAGCCGTTCACAGCGGCCACCATCCCCGGTGCGCACGGAGACAGAAGGTGCCGGTGTGCAGGACGCCAGGCCTTCTGGGGCCTACCCGCCGGCCCGTTCCCTGCAGGGTGGGGGGTGCTCCGGGCCACTGACCTCGTCGATGCATCCCCCGCCCCGGGGCTGACACGTGCATCCGTGAGGTCGGAAGTGGTCGTCACGGCTGCTCCGATGACCGTTGGAGAACTGTTTTCCGCCCGCTCTCGGTTGCGGTACGAGGGTCCCTGAGACTCTGGGGTGCCCCGTCGGTCTTTGCTGGCTGGAGGGCCTCCCGAGGGGGCAGGCACCCTGCGTCTCAGCGGGTGTGCTGTGGCCAGAGTCCGACGGCCTCAGGAGGCCGCCCGCAGTTGGTTCTGGAACAGTCCGTCTGTCCAGCGAGGGGCTCTCATCCAGGGGGAGTTTAGAAAACACGGGTGTCTCGGCTCCTCTGGGGTGTTGCCTGGACGGGACGGGTGGGGGCTGTCAGGAGCCGTCCGGGTTTAATCCGAAGAGGAGAGAGAGATGACACAGGTGCGTCCCCTGGGGACCCTGGGCCACCCTCGCTCCTCAGCGGCCTCCGGCGCTGGCAGACTTTTGGCCACGGGCGGGATGCCTGCCGTGCCAAGGAGCCTTTGGCGGTTTCTGAGAGGGGCCTTTGGGGTCATGCTGGTGCCCACGGGGGTCTCCGCGGGTGTCCCCAGGCCACCACCCTGCCAGGCCGTGGTGGGCACATGACTTGATCCCGGGGTCACTGCGCTAGATTCCCTGGGGGTTATGTTTTGGGTGAGTTTCTGGAGACAGGCTCCGTGTAGTTACCTGCGTCGAGCCAGCGGTCCCCACTCAGAACTTTGCTCCGGGACTGACCCGTGGATCCGGCGGGGCGGGGGCCACGGGGCTATAGGGCAGCGAGGGGTGGGGGAGATGGGAGGGGCCTTGGGGGACATCACGGAGGGGCCCGGGCTGGGCAAGGGCGGGGAGGATCAGAGACGGACGGCGTGCACTGTGGGGGGAGCAGGCCCGGGTGGCCCCCAGCCCGAGGACTCTTGGGGCAGGTGGCAGGCGGGGGTGGAGGGGTCCTCACGCCCAGCGGGCTGGGGGAGTGCCGACAGCGTGTCAGTGGTTGGCTTCATTGTGGGGCGGCCGTTGGGAGTGGGGGGCGGGGGAGGGCCAGCACAGGTAAGGTCCCGCGGTGGCACAAGAGTGGACATGGCAGGGCCGTTCACCCCTGTGCGGTGGAGGCCGCTTGCCGTCCCCGGTGCTGCCTTCCAGGGGCACAGCTCTGGATCCGCCAGTGTCCCCTCCCGCTGGGAGGTGGGCAGTCTTGGGGGGGCTCCCTGGCTCAGTCCCCCTGGAAGCGACCCCTCATCTGGGGCTGCCCCCACCAGGGCCCCTGCTCTTCCCTGGATCCTGTCCCTTCTCCCGGGCCCTCCCCCAACCAGGCCTCCCAGGGCAGGGGGCCGAGGCTGGGAGATGGCGATGGGGCCTCTTGGCCTAGAGGCTGGACAGCAGCCCCCTCCACTTGCCCTCACAGCCCAGGCTCCCCGGACCCTCTGTCCAAGGCCTCATCCGTCACCCCCCACACTCCCCAGAGACCCCCACCCTCCTTGAGGGTTGGCCTCTTGGGGCCAGTGCCTGCCCCCTCCCTTGGCCCCACCACGTCCCTGCTGAGCGACCTCTAGAAACCAGGCCCGGGAAGGCAGCCGTTGGGGATGGATGGGCCCTGAGTCCCCTGGCCACAGCCCCAGTCACCTCTCCGCTGGCCTGTGCATGGGGCCCTCATGGCCGCTGTCCCGGCCGACTGTACCTGCCCACCAGGCGGGGTGAGGGCTCTGAGGGAGGAGGCACGGTTAGGGGCCTTGGCCATGGTGGGCAGTGCTGGGGCCGACAGGGGCAGCCCACCTTGTGCTCAGGCCTCTCGTCCCTTGTCCCGGGTTTCCCTGGCCCCCTCTGCCGCAGTGCCAGTGCCCAGACCGTGCAGACCCCTGCCTCCCTGCCGGCCGGAGCCAGGCGACAGAGGGCGGTGTCTGCAGCCCTTGCCTTCCCACCCGGCGGGCGAGACGATGCACCCACCTTCTGAGAAGGCACGAGTTGTGACCCCCGGCCTATCTGGTCTCTGGGGAGGCGGGGGACGGTCGCGTTGGGAGGTCAGTTTCACTGTGCACACAGCCCTGGGGCAGGGACAGCCTGGGGCTCGAGGGCGGCCGGGACTTCGGCGGGGAAGCGAGCGCCCCTGCCTAGCGCGCTATCTGAAGGTGGGCGAAGATGGCCCGTGAGCCGAAAGGAAACCTACGAAGTATTTCTAGAAGTTATATGCTGCAGCAAAACCTGACAAAATTACAAGCAGAAACCCCCAAATCCGACCTTCTATTCGGAGAGTCTTATCCATCCCCTTGTAGCAGTTAAGGAGAGCCCGGAGGAGACAGTGCAGACCCGCAGGGTTTGGTCACCCCGGCGGGTGCCCCTGGCGGGGGACGGGGTGCTGCAGGGAGCGGACCCTGAGTAGGCTGGGAAGAGAATGTCCATGTAGTTCCAGGCCCCGGTATCACCCCGACAACAGAAAGATGGCAAACAAAACCTCGTGTGTTTGGGAAATTTAAAAATGCACTTGAAGTAACTCACTGGCCAAAGAAGAAATCATCCTACGAGTTAGACAATACTTAGAACTGGATGATCCTGAAAAGGGTACATATACCCAAACTTGTTAAATATATCTTAGGTTGTAGAAAGAAGGCCGTCTACAGCCCTACGTGATTATGTTAGGAAAAGTAGGGGTGGAAGGTTGGCCAGCCTAGCTTCCAACTGAGGAACGAGGTCAGCAAACGTCCTTGAAAGGAAGTAAACGTTTTGGGTTTTTGAGGGGTGCAGGTCGTGTCTGTCCTCCCCCACTCCCTGATTCATCCCCACACTGTCATTTGCTGACCCCCGAACGTGGGGAGTGAAAGAGTAAAGCCGAAGGGAAAAGAGGGAGCGCGATGCTGAGAGCAGGCGCGAGCCGGCGGCGAGAACGCAGAGTGAGGAGACCGTTTCACCGGGTTGCGGGGAGCCGCACCGGGAAGGGCCAGGGGGCGGACAGGATGTAGTGGGAAGGCGGAGGGGCTGTGCAGGAGGACAGTGGGGCTGATGTGAGCGGCTGGGAAGGAATGGACGCGTTCCTGGAAGAATGGCGCCAACACGTGAGTGGAGAAGAGCGGGACGCGAGGGCTGGTCCCCGGCAGTGCTGTGTGACGAGAAGCTGTGGTTCAACACCTTCCCGTATGGAAAGTACCAGCGTGGGCTGACTTTTGAGGCCAGTCATGCAAAATGCACATGTGTGATCCTGACATGAAATCTGGACACAGGCAGGGAGGGGGGGTGGGGGCTGCTGATGGCCGACCGCTGACTGCTGTGGCCACGGTGGTGGAGAAGCCCTGGGGGCGGGCCTCTGAGGGCCACCTCTCCCTGCTTCCCTGCCCGCCCTTCTAGATGGCTGGACGGGACTGGGGAGCCAGGGACGGAGCCCACAGGGCCTTCGGGAGCCTCAGCCGGCCCGCCTGGGCGGTGGGCCCCGAGGCCACCCTTCCCACCTGCGCTCCTGCCGCCCACACAGCCTCCCGTGTGCGTGAAGAAGTTCAGGCACTCCCACTGCACCCCAAGGTCAAGGTCACGGGCAAGCAGGGTCTGGCTCCTGCAGCCTTCGTCCCGCCCTCCAGACAGCCGGCGAGGAGGCCCTGGTCCCCTCACGGGGGTGCCAAGCCCCTCACTCCCTCTCCCTGCACCCCGGCCTTGGCCCCTAGCTGCGCCAGCCCTCCTGACTGGGGCCCTGGCATCACGTTGGCGGGAAGCCCGTTCCCATCCCCCGGCGGCCACTCACATGCTTTTTCTATTTTTCTGCAGCTGTGGATATGGCTTCTTTAATCCTCGTTAAGTTATTTTTGTTAATTTATATTGTCCTAGAAAATGGCCCATTTCATCCAGAAGATCTGATGTGTCGGCTTGTCGCTCTGCACCTCTGCCCCTCGCG
>CM052800.1:736810-764072 GCA_028533885.1 Nasua narica
GCTAGGTAGGCCTTCTACCTGTAAAACTCCAAGAGTTAAGGCAGCAGAGGGGTTTAGAAAGAACTTTTTTTACCGTCAATTTACCATGTAAAATTGCTGTAAATGATAACGTGTACAGATTTTCTGTTCGAATATTCAATTGTAAACTTCTTGTTAAGATTGTTATGTTTCTATTGCTTTTGTATGGAATGATATTGCAAAAATAAAAAGAAAAGAACCTTCTTTAGCTGGTTTATCATGTTGTCAAATAGGCTAACTGCCGAGGGGGCTCCTGTGTTTGGAGGAGCTCAGCGTGTGCTTACCGTGCGGCGTGGGGGAGGACCGCGCTCGGTGGAGAGGGCGGCGTGGCCCGGCTCACTGACCTCCGCCCCGCGAGGGGGACCTGGTCTGTTTGGAGCCCTGATGCTGGATCTCGGTTCAGCCCAGAGTCACGTCCGGATCTCCTGTCACCACAGAGCCTGGCCCCGTTCCGGCGTGGGCCCAGTAGACTTCGGAGGATGCCAGGGGACCTAGGTTTGGTGCTCATTCAGCAGCGGGGGTGGGTGGCAGGGCCTTTCCCTGTTTCCGAGACTCACCAGGGCTGTGCAGTTGGCCTTGGACCAGAGTGAGCATCGGACCTGGGCTTCGAGGGGCAGCCCTGACCACTGCGTGTCTTCTGTAGTTATGCCCTGAACCCTGGAAACTCGGCCCCTAGATGGTCCCTCCCACATGATGCAAAGGATGGGTTTGGGCAGCTTTGTTCAGAGTCTTCAAAAGGGCAGGAGCCCTTCCCTGTTCACGTTGTTGAGCCCATGCTGTGTGTCAGACAGTTCTAGTGGGTTTTGGAGCCTGCAGGAGACAGGTGCTCCGAAGTCTGCACTCACTGTCCTGGGACAGAAGACTGCAAGGACAGTGTCAGGTTAAGGGGTAAGAGCAGGGAACGGGCAGGGGGATTGGGGAGGCCTGGGAGGGGGGAAGTTGTCACTTTTTATAGGCTGGTTGAGAGACACCTGATGAGGGGGCCTTTGGACAGACAGGCTCCCGGGGAGGGACATCCGCCTCAGAAGGCAGCCAGTGCAAAGGGCTTGGGGTGGGCATTTGGCCTATAGACTGCTGGCAAGTGGCTCCCAGGTGGGAGAGACTCAGTCGCTGGGCAGGAGCTGGCAGGACCTGGAGGAGGAAAGTGCCGGCGGGTGCCTCTGGGGTTTAGAGGAGACGTGGGGCGGGGGCTAGGTGGGAAGGTGTGCAAATATTAGGAACTGGAACAGCACGTTCCCGGCCACGTAGCGATGGAGGTGAGCACCCCGTTGCATGTGGGGTGGAGGGAGAGGAGGACAGACCGGGTGGGCTGCGCAGGTGTTCCAGGCGGCACCTCGGGCGCCCCTGCTTCCTGCCGCTGCTCTGGCCGAAAGGCCCGAGGAGAGTGGGAGCCCAGGGAAGGGCTCGTGGGCAAAGGAGCAGTGCTCACTGGTCTCCCTGCCCTCCGCCTCCCTGGGGACACGCAGGGCTCCCGTTGAGACGCGGCGTCCTGGGAGGAAGCTGCGGTCTTGGCTCGTTATGACCTTCGGACCTTCGGAAGTAGGGAGCCCTTACAAGGGTTCTTGTTCGCAGGGCCTCCCCCGGCGGAAGCTCAAGACGGGAGCTTCTTCCAAGGAGATCTCTGCGAAGCCCAAGAAGTTTCACAGGCTCAGGAAGCTTCGGAGAGAATCCCATTGTCTGAAGCACTGCCGGTTCGCGCTGGAAGGGATGGGCAGGAGGCAGTGAAGAGCGGGCCCGGACCCTCCCGGTTCCACCGGCAGCACCACGGGGAGGAGGCTGCAGGGCTGCAAACGCTGCCTGCCTTTTTTTCTCCCTTTGGAGGGTGGGGTGGGGCGGGGAGAATGTCCAGCAGGCTCCACGCCTGGTGCAGAACCCGACCTGGGGCTCGATCCCACGACCCAGAGACGACGACCCGAGCTGAGATCACGAGTCAGCCGCTTCACCTACGGAACCACCCAGGCGCCCCAAACACAGGCCGCCTTTGTGGGAAAAGAAGAATTCAGAGGGTGGACCTGGGGGCTCCTGTAAGCCCGCCCCCCAGCTCTGAACAGCAGCGTCCGGAGCAGTCAGTCCGGGCGGGGCCCGTTGCCGCGCGGCGTGGGTGCGTGCGCGTCTCTGGGGCACGTGGGGGGCCGGGGACAGAGCAGACGCCATGTCTCTGGCTCACAGGCCTTCGGACTGAGGGGAACTGCACAGCAGAAGAGCCCGCTCTTGGGGGGGGATTCCGGCCTTGGGGCCGGTGTTGGAGGCCTCGAGGGGCTTGTCGCTAACCTGTGGCCAGAGGCTGGACGGGGGTGGCCTTAGGCGGCGGCGAGGAGGCTGGGTCGGCTGGAGCCGGGTGCAGCACACGGAGCCGGGCTCAGGGAGGTGGGCAGTAGGGGACGTCGTCTGATCTGGTTCTAGAGGAGTCATCCTGGCTACTAGCTTTTGGTTCACATTTAAATTCTTAGAATGCTCTTAAGCAACGAGGAAATCAATCTTCAGACTTTAGTTCTTGCCTTTTGATGTCGCTAACATAATCTAGTATTTTCTGTATGAGCTTTACAAATAACCAGCCGGCTAGGATCGCGTCCGCTTTATTCTTGACTCTTGTACGTCGAACCGAGAAGTGTCAGAACTACATTGAGTTCGGCCGGCATGATTAATTCTTCACAATTCCAGGCTGATTGCTATCTCGCTCCCCGTGGCGATTCCTTTTCCTATCTCCCCTCGCGTAGACGCGGTCGGCTTATCAGGGTCGTCATCCCGTGTCCCCAACTTTTGTTCGCGCGTCGGAAAGCCACTCTTGTTTCTTCCTGGCCTGTCGGGAAGGACCTCTCGCTTTGGCAGGAGGACGTTTGGAGCCTCTCGGGTGAGTCAGCAGTCTCCGCCTGGGCCAGAAGCCTGCCCTCTGGCTTTCAGGACCAGGCCGGCGGCTCTTCTCTTCGACAGAGGCCTTGTTATTCCGTAAAGGCAAATTCCCGTCGCGGCGCTAGCACTTGCGTGTTGACCGCTGAGCTGTGCTCTTGGAACCTGGGCTGGCCGGCCGGGAGGAAGCGTGCCTTTTTGATCACCAGTTCTGCATGTTTTATTTAAGGGTGGCTTTAATATGTTTTTTTCTGTGTGCGTGTGTGGGCATGCATGTGTATGCACGTCCACACGTGTGTGCATGTGCACACGTGTGTGTGGACATGCATTTTTTGCTTCATTGTCGCTGTTTCCTTTGCTTTCCGGCATGCAGGCTTTACTTGGACCTTATGCTACTTTGTAAAACTCACAATTTAAAGATGTGTATGAAGTTTTCAAGAAAAATTCCCTCATTGCAACATAGGAAGCCAAGTCTCCAAATATCGGCACTAAGGACTTCGGTGACAGGCGTCCGACAAAGGCACCAACGGTACGTGTCCTCACTCGCTGCAGGTCTGGTGCATCGGGGGCACTGTGTGGACGGCGGGTTGCAGACTTGTCCCCATTGCTAAGAGCGGGATTATAGTGTCTACCCCGTAGGACGTCTGTGGGGCTGCAGGGGGACCCTGACTGCCACACGAGCATTCCTTCACCACCTCTCAGGGCAGGGATGGGCTTCGGCAGAGTAACAGGCCCTTGGGAAGCGGGAAGCCGATGACAGAGGCGTCCTAGCCATTTCACGGAAAGCGAGATGTGGGCAGGTGCGCCTGGGGAGGGGCCCCAGGGCTCAGTCCCGTGTGTGCTGCTCCCTCAGTCAGTGGCAGGCCGCATGCGGGGCGTGTGGCACGTCCTCCTGTGGCTCTGAAAGTGATTCTGAGAGTGCTTTCCAGTGTGACAGCTACTCATGCCCTTGGCGTGCACTCTGGGGAAAAGGCAGAATTTGCGTTTCCAGAGGAACTTCCTCGCTGCCCTTGGGCAGAATCGGGCCTCTCCGTGGGCCCGAGGTTGGCGCAGGTAGGCGGGGCGAGGCTGTAGGAGTTCTCTCTTGATGCACAACAGGTTTCCCCCAAACTTAGTGGCTCACGAGAACGACATTCTCTGTTTCTGTGGCTTAGCGGGGTCCTCTCATTCGGGCTGTCGCAGGACCGCAGTGGAGAAGTCGGCCGGGGCTGGGGTCCCATCCGAAGGCTTGACTAGGGAAGGATCCCTGTGTCCCGCACTCCCGCGGGTGTCGGCTGTGGATTGCCCTCTGTCCCTCACGGGTGGCCTCTCCATACGGTGGCTCGCGTAGCGCACGCAAGCAGGGAGAGAGCCAGCTGCGTGGAAGGCTCGTGGAGCTCGGTTTCGGAAAGGGCAGCCTGTCACTTCTGTTGGTGAGCGGCACGTCGCCGGCCAGCCGACACTCGGAGAGGGGATCAGCCGGGGGTGTGAGGCCGGGAGGGGACTGTTGGAGCCGCTCTACAAGTCAGCCTACGGCAGAGGCGCTCTGGGCAGTTGGGCGTCCACGGCTGTGGGCCGCGACCGGAACCTCCCATGTTGAAGAAAAGGGGACTTAAAATGGGCCACAGACTGAGACGTGAAGCGTAACGCTGGTGGGAAGTCACTGTGCCTCCGAGCTGGGCGGGGTTCTTAGTCTTGACCCCAGATGCCCGAGCGGTGAAAGGCAGCGTGACCGAAACGGACCTCATCACAGTTAAGAGCTTTTGTTCTGTGAAGGAGCCTGTTAGGAGGAAGGAAAGACAGACTGTGGATGAGGAGAAAAACCTTTGTAAGCCGCACACCTCACAGGACCTGTATCCAGAATGCATGAAAAGTCTCAAAACTCAAAATAACTCCAATTAGAAAGTGAGTGAAAGGGGGGCGCCTGGGTGACTCAGTTGGTGAAGCGTCCCTTTCGGTCACGATCTCTGGGTCCTGGGGTCGAGCCCCGCATCGGGCTCCACACTCAGCCGGGACTCTGCTTCTCCCTCTCTCTGCTTGTTTTCTCTCTTGAATAAATAAAACCTTTAAAAAAAAATGAAAGAAAGGGAGCGAGAGGGTGTGTGGGGCGTGGCCGAGGAGCCCCAGGGGCGACTGTCCTCGGACGCGCGGCTGGACACCCCCCGTCGGAGTGGCTGCTGAGAACCGGTGGGGCCCCCGCAGCGCTGGTGGGAGGCTGGGTGGACCACCGCCCTGGGGGGCGAACTCTGATCACTTCTTAAAAACGGAACGTGCAGCCTCCGTGAGTCCAGTTCCTGGGCTTTAATCCCAGAGGGAAAACTCACGTCCACATGGAAACCCGTGTGTGAATGTTCATCGCCCTTGTGATCAGAGCTTCCCCAAAAGGGACACAACCCAGATGCCCCCGGGCCGGCGAACGGGGAGACCACGGCGGCGTGCTGCTTGGGGCCGCGCACGGGATTCCCGCGGGGACCCACGGTGTCGCCAGTACCCCGTCACTGTGAGAGTGGCCTCTCCTTTTGTAAGACCTTATCCTCGGGAAAGGACCGTTCACGGGGACTTGGTTGAGGTACAGAAGATTCGAAAGCACACGACGTTCCTGAACACACCGGCCCAGAACGACCAACCCCAAGACATGTTCTGGCAAAGTTACTGGACTTTAATGGTGAAGAAAAATTGTTTGGACATCTTATTAGAAAAAAAGCGCATCATTTACATGGGAAAGCGTTAGATGACCAGGCTTCTTGACAGAAGCACTTCTGCTAGGAGATGGCGGAGTGGGAGCATGTTTACGAGATGTGAAGAGAGAGGACGTGCACTGAGGATTTTATATCCAGAAAACTCAACTTCCAAGTGCAAAGGGCACGGAGCGTTGTCACCCACACGGGGGCCCTTCCTGAGGAATCTCCGGGAAAAACGAGCCGTGACGGCCGACAGGATCAGGACACAATTTTCCGAGTGGCCGTGGCAGGGCTGGTGCTGTCGGGCAGGGCACTCGGCCCGGTGGAGGGGGCGGCACGCGGGAGCCGTCGGGGCGGCCGCTGCCCACACGGAGAGGGGAGCCCCTCTGCCTGCCGCTGGCCCTGCCTGTGCGTGCGCGCCCTCCCTCTCTCCGACAAATAAAGTCGTCGAAAAAAAAAAGGCCAGGGGAGGATGGGCAGACGGAGGCTCGTGCTTGTAGTGATCACACAGTGGGTGCCAGCCTCACTACCCTGACACTGTGTCCTCCGTGTGGGAGGAAGGGGCACGCTTGCACCCGGCGGAGAAGAGCTTCCGGGAGAGCCGTGAGGTCTGGGATCAGCCAAGGTCGGCGGGTAAGCGGCCCCCAGACCGTGGAGCCTGACTCAGCGGCAGAGGGCAGCCCGGCCGCGCGGCCCCAGCGAGGCCGAGAGAGCCCTCCAGTCCAGGCGGCTGCGTACTGCGCGGTCCTTTTACAGACCGGGCGGGACGCAGACAGACAGAAGCGGAGGGCAGGTCAGCGGCCAGCAGGGAGTCCGTCTGTCGCTGTGTATCTAGTCTGGGTCCTGCCATATGGGCCCCTGATCTAAATCTTATCTGTCATCTGTAATTTATACTTAACCCGCATCCCTGTCTGACCTGTGTCATCTTTACCTCCCTCGCGCTCTGGCTGCTCAGAAGCTTCAGAAATAGTGACCGTTCTTTGCCCTCATATTGTGGTCTTGAAATCCCGTTGGTCACCACGAGGGCCTCGTGGCAGAATGACCCATCCCAGGTGTGGGGATGTCCGTGATGAGCCCGGGCGGGGAAGGTCCAGGAGGGTCAGCCAGAGGACTCAGCAGTGACCTGGAGAGGCCCCCGCTCCGGCCAGGCTGTGACAGTTTGATCTTCAGTGGGGACAAGAAATGCAATGGATGAAAACCCATCCAAACGTTTTACATTCACAAGTTGGTAATGCTGTTTTGGAAGAAGCAAGAAAGGGGCCACTTCTGGGAGATGATGAGAGCCACTGCAGAGTGGAGGGGACGATGCGTCTCTGGCCCGACCTGAACGAGCTGTGCCACGGGGCCGGCAGGCTTGCCGACCGTACGCGCTCCCGCTCTGGCCCTTCGCCTTGTTCCCTGGAGCGGCGTGTTCCGGGCCCCTCGGAGCTTGGCAGCCCTACTCAGACGTGCCCGCCAGGCCAGGAGCCCCGGCCGTGTGCTTCCGTCTCCGGCGAGTCTGCTCGGGAGAACGGGCTTCCCCCTCCCGCCGCACGGTGGGGCCATGAGGTCTGCTTCAAGGTTGGCTGTTGGGTTGACCTTCCGTGCCCCCGTGTGTGTCCCTGTGTTCTGCAAGATCGGGGACTTCTGGAGAAGAACCGCGGCGGCGGCGCCCTGAAATCGTCACTGCCCCGTGTCGTCCACTATGTTCAGCGTCTGTAGTAGGTGCTGGGGAAGGAGGCGACAGGATGCGGAGCAGTGAATAGGTACATCCCGGGCCTGCGGTATCCGTCCTTTTTCACACTGTCAGACGGATACACGGGCCACACAGGCCTGTCTGCGTCTGGCTTGGCTGTGCCATGTGCCACCAAGTGACGGGTCACCTCATCCCTCTGGCCGTCGGGACTGATGAAGGACCTCTGTGCTGCTCATCACCGCTGCTGGTGGTTTTTAAAGCCGTGTTTCTTGAGGAGCAAATATTTTTAATGTTGATAAAGTTCCATTGGTCAATTTCTTAAAACTTAATGATTTGGGCCCTTGGTGTGTTTTTAAATATATTTCTGTTACTGACTTCTCGTTTAATTCTGCTGTCGGCACAGGGTGGGCTGTGTACTTCCTGCCCTTGTAGGTGTGTTCCGGACATGGTGGCCGGCACGCGGGCCGGCGTGGAGGATGTCCCAGGCGCGCCGCGGAGTGCGCTCGCCGCGGAGGGGCTGCAGCTGCTGGGGAGCCCGCCCTGACGCACCCACGCCGGCCTTGGCCCCACGGTGAGCAGTGTTTCTCCACCTGCTGCTCACGGGAGAAGCACAGACGAGCTGTCTCCAGAGACCAGACCGTTCACGACGGCCAGCACGTGCGTGAGGCGGGCAAGCTCGCCGAAGCAGAGCCCCGGACGGCAGAACAAAGTCAAGGCCCGGAGGGTCGTACGGGTTGGTTAAAAAAAAAAAAGGGCACTTCTGTAAAAGCCCGCGGGGAAGATAAAAGGGAACGAACCAGTTACTCAGGCATCTTTGAGGAGACGAGCCGACAACCCGGGCTGGGTGTCAGGGACGCGGACACTCAGGCTCTGCTCGCGGCCCTGGTGAGGTCGGCCGGCTCCGTCCCCCGAGGAGCATCCTGCTGCTGCCCGAGGGGCCTGGCTCCCGCACCCGCAGATCCGAGCCCCACAGTGACCCGACTCTCCGCGGACCGAGGGCAGCGGCTCCAGCTCGCTTTTGACTGGAGTTAATGTGGGGTCACTTTCTCCGCTGGTTCACTTAGTGCCCACGTGTTTGTGCGTGTTCGGGGCCGGTTCCCACGCGTGGCGTGCAGCCGGGGAGCCCTGTGGGGCTGCGCGAGGGGGGCTTGCAGCTGGCCCTCCAGGGTATCCCAGCCCTGCCGGCGGCCGCGGGCTCTCCATCCTTGCCTGGACCCTGGACCTGCGGGTGCGAGACTCCCGGCCCGCGGGCAGGGGCACAGACCCCGCCGTGTGGTGTGCTGCTCGCCACCAGCCCGGGTCTGGGCACCCGCGCCGCCCCTGCTTCCCCCCGCCTCAGGGGGCCTTTGTCTGGCTCCGGCCCGAGGGCTGCCTGCTGGGCACCTCCCCCTCCCCGCCGCTCCATTACCTGTGCGGGGTGACAGTCCTCAGCGCAGCCTGTGCTCCGCTGCCCCGGAGGGGGGCTTTTCCTCAGAGGATCCCCCCACAGCCCCGGCGGGTTCCTCAGGTCCTAAGCCCACTCCCTGCCAGAACACAGGATGCATTATGTGAACCAAGGTCACAGGAATGGCCTGGAGCCCAGAGCTGTAAGGGCGGCAGGCCCGGGAGGGAGGCCCCAGGGTCTACACACGGCGCGGGTGCGTGCACGGGGCCCTGGGGTCGTGGCTGAGCCCACGCTCAGTCTGGACGACAGCCGCTCCCCTGGCCGCCCGGGTGCCTGCCAGGCCGGTGCTGCTTTCTGGCCTCTCTGGGCCTCAGTTCTCTCATCTGTAAAATGGGAAGCGAGCACGCCCGGGATTGACGGATGCAGGGACACTCTGCACAGGGGGCGTGGCTGCGTGCACGGCCGAGGCATGAGCGTGGACACCGCCGGCTGCTCCCGTGACTGCTGGGGACAGCAGCAGAGCCAGGGCAGCCCAGATTAGTCTCTCCTCTGGAGCTCAGCTCCTGAGTCAGATGAGCCCTCCCATCCGAAAACTGTTTAGTGCACCCCCCGCCCCCGCCCAGAGGTATTTGTAAAAAGCTTTCCTCAAAGTGTGGCCTGAGAGATGCTCTGGGATCAGAAGTTCACTTAACTCTGACAAAGAGGCATTCCACATCTCCTTAGAACTGTCCGGTGACATCAGCACATTAAAGGCTCTGATAAGTCCTGCAACAAGGAAGCTGGGATAAAACGGAGTTGCTGAGTGAACACCTATGGACAGTACACTGAATGAATGGCCAAAAATAGGGTATTGTGGTTCCTTCCGGGATAATTAGGGCAAGTCACTTGAAAGGCTACTGTGCCTCACATCCCCGTTTGCAACTCCCTCTCTCCCAGACTTGCCAGAAGCAAGGTGCAGCAAAGCTAAGTGACCTGACTCTTGCTTCCTGCTGAGTCATGGCGTTGGCACTTTTGGCTGGGTGTAGGATCAGATGATGGCCCCAGGCAGGCTGGGCCATCTCTCCCTTTGCCTAGCGTGGCCTCAGTGGGCCTGCATGTGTTCCCCAGTGAGGGCTGGTGAGCGGTGGGGGGAGCATTTTCCCGGTGGGGGGCTGGCCGCCGAGTGCCGGGAAGCACTGAGAGCTGAGCGGAGGGGCCAGGGGGACTGAAGGAGTCGTCCTAGAGGCAGCAGGGGGGGAGGGGTGCGGGGCAGCTGCACACGGGGGCCGTGGCCCCACACCAGCACTCTGGGGGCTGTGACCCCGGCCTGTAGGGCCCTGGCCTCTTTTCAAACGGGGCTTTTAATTCCCGTGTCAAATGAGGTTGAGTTGGCTCCCTTAAGCATGGAGAGAACTACAAAACCATGTAAAATAAAGTGCGAGGACGTTTATCTCCCTGGAGAACGTCGCCAGCCTCCCCTCAGCAGGGTCCGTCAGCGACACCTTCTCCCCGATGGGGACAGAGGCGGGCAGCGAGGAGCCAGGTTAATGGCCTGCCGCGGAGCGCCAAGAGCGGGTTTATTCCCGGGAGCCTTGCCCGCCGGGAGCCCCTCTGCAAAACCGCAAGTGCTCTAGTGTCCGGGCCGGGGGATGGCTGTGGCCGCGGGCCGCGGCAGAAGCATGTCCCAGGAAGCCCACAGGGGTGAGGGAAGCTGTAGCCCCTCAGGTCTCCCCCCTTCAGGGCCACATTATTCAAGGGCCCTTCCTCCAAGAAACAAAACAACATAAAATCGCATTTTATGGTAGCATTGGTCTAAAGACAGATCAATACTGTGTATTAAAATCCTTTCTCTGACCTGAAGTCTCACTCCTCCTTTTGACTTCCCTTTGCTCTCAGTTCCGCTTCCTCATCTGTAACGGGGACGACTTGAATCCCTCCCCCTGGCTGAGCTCAGCCTGGGGCTGACAGGTGACACCATGGACTGGGCTCCCGGCAGTGGAGACAAAGCCACGGCACGGCAGGCTGGAACACACACCCCTTCGTGCTGGACAGGCGACGTGGGCCTGGTCTACCCTCCCACACGTGAGCCCCGAGCCCCGGCGATGACCTCTGGTCAGCTGCTCTGGTTTGGAAAGATCTCCCACGAGCTCACATCAAGCCTGACCAAAGACGTTACTGGAACGTGGCCCAGACGGTGTCTCTCCCGCTGGAAGCCTTCGGTAACTGTCCTACGCTGTCCCAGGACCCTGAGAGGGAGGCAGGTGGATAAAACTTGGTCACAAGCCTCTGGATAAGTGCAAAGGGGCCCTGGTGACTTGAGGCGCCGTCACTGGCTCAGGCCGGCTAGTAAAGGAAACCCTCTCCCCTTCCCGGAACAGGTGCTCCCAGGTGTCAAGCCCTGCTCCGGCCTGGGGCACAGGGCCACTCGTCCTGGCCAGTATGGATGGACTCCTGGAGGGCCTCCAACGGCAGTGAAGACCTCTGAGGCTTTTGTGGGCCTGCCCGTGTGTGGCTGGCTCGGCCCCTGCACCAGCCCCGCGGGGACTCCTGCTCTTCTAGGCGGCCACAGGCCCCATCTTTCCCTCCAGTCCTGGCCACAGCTGTTTTGGCTGTAGAGTCCTTGTAGGACCATGGGGGCCCCCTGCTGCCTGGGAGCCTGGGCCCCCACACCTCCCCTAACCCAACCCCAGGATGCTGGGTGCTTCCGGCCGTCCTCTCCTCTTCCCAGGGGCCGCTCCCTTTTCTACCTAAAAATAGTTCCCTCCCGGCTCCTTGCTCTACCCCAGGCCGAGGTGAGCACCTGCCTGAACCCTCTCCCTACCCCCTACAAAGCTCAGGGCCGCCCGTCGGGGAGCCAGGGCCATCTGGTCCCTAACGACCTCTGCGGGCCAAGCGATGTGCGGCCAGCCGGGAGCGCGCGTGCACGGCAGGGACAGGGACACCCCCCACCCCCCGGAGGTCTGGTCACAGCGGGCCACCGTGCTCAAGGGGCCGGGGCCCCGCTCTCCCTGCCGGGAGGAGCCCTGACCACCACGGTCCCCGGGCACCGGCGCGCGCGGCCGGCTCCCAACCGCCCTGCCGGCCACACCAGGCCAGTCCGGACGGAGACCCGAGGCGACGGGCTCCTCGCCCAAGGTCACACAGCGGGTCGCAGGCCGGCCGTGTTCGTCCCGGCCGAGGTCAGCGCCTGCGCGCCCGGCCGGCCCGGCGTACGGCCCGAGAGTGGGGACCCTAAACGACCCTTCACGCCTGCCGCGACCGGAGACCCCCGCCGCCGTCGCCGGTCCCCGCCGCCGCCAGCTTTCGCGGCCGCGTACCACGACGTCACTTCTCCCGCAAGCCTGTGCGAGCGGTGGGCGGAGCTCCAACCCGGGGGGCGGGCCAAGGCGGCTCAGGCGCCGTCCAGCGCCCGCCGCGGATGCGCGCTCCTGACAGGGCTGGCGGTGGGCGGAGTTGCGGGCGGGACGCCGAGAGGCCGCGCCCACGCGCCGGCGTAGGCCCCGCCCCCGTGCGCGCGGGCGCCGCTGAGGGGCCGGCTAAAGGGCGCGCGGCGGCGGCGGCGGCGGCCAATGAGCGAGGCCGGAGGGGGCGGGGCCTACGCCGGCCGGGGTTGTGTTCCGCCGCCGCTGAGGCGTCCGGCTTCTCGCTGGAGGGACACGGCCTGCGGGGCCGGCGCCTCCCGCGCTCCGCCGGTCCGGCCGTGGCCGCCGCCGCTCGGCCGCTCTCAGGTACGCGGCCCGGCGTCGGCCCGGGAGGCCCCGACCGGGGGCGCGCGCCCGCCCGTGCGTGCGCGGCCCCGTGCGCGCGCCCCCGCCCCGGACCGCGCGTGAACTCGGGCCGGACGGTCCCCGCGGCTGTCAGCGCTCAGAGCGGGGCCCCGCGCTGTCCCGCATCCGCGTCGGCGCCGCGCGCTTTCGCGGCTGGAGTCGGGGAGCGGGGCGGGCGCCCGGGGCTCGCGGCCCGGCGTTGGGTGTCCCGGCCGCGCCCGCTGCAGGGGCCGCGTCCGCGGGGTCCGGCTGTCCGGCGCGCGGCTGTCGTCCCGTAGCGGGAGCGGCCGGGAAGCCGGACCGGACGGCGGCGGGCCCGGGGAGGCCGGCCTTCCGCGGCTTCGGCGCGCGCGGCGCTTCTGCCGGGGCAGGGCCGGGGCTCGTGGGCTCCAGGGGCGCCCTTTGTCCCGGTGTGTCCCCTGCCGACTCGCGGAGTCGGCTGCAGGGCGGTCTCCGAGCGCCGCGAGCTTCGGACCCGGGTTCGTTGGGCCGCAGGCACGGGCCCGGTGCACGACGTTGAGCAAGGTCTAGACCCTGCTGCTGCCAACAGCGTGTCCCCAGGGGAGCAGGCGGGGAGTGCGGTGACCGGCCCCTGGAGGAGCGGGAGAGCTAGGGCAGTTAGACGCCCTGGGTTCCCCTTCCGCTGGGTCCGTGTGTGCCGGGGTCCAGACCGCGGTGCTTTGAGGCAGACCAACCTGCAGGCCCTCGGGCCCCTCCTAAGTCCCCTGGGTGCCGTGGCCCCAGGCCCCTCAGCTGCCCCGTGGTCGTGCAGCTCGCGCCCTCTGTTGAGCTCTGCGGTGACTCTGGGAGGGTCCACGACTGCGGTGGCAGCGAGCGGTGTCAACGGCGCCGTCGGAACCTTCTGTACTTTGCGTGCCAGAGACGAGAGAGCCGTTCTGATTGCTACTGCAAGTACAGGATGGAGAAAACACCAGAGTTTTCAGTGGCTGTCTGGGGACCTTACCTAGTCAGACACATTGCTTGTTATGTGTATGGGGAACAGCTGTCTTTTTACTGGTAGGAGATCCAAGGGGACACTTACATGTTTTTCACAAGTGCCTTGCAAACATTCGAAACGAACTTTTTAGAAAGTTACTTTATTTTTGTAAAATATTTTGTTGGGGTGTCTGGGTGGCTCAGTGGGTTAAAAGTCTCTGCTTTCGGCTCCGGTCATGATCTCAGGGTCCTGGGATCGAGCCCCGCATCGGGGTCTCTGCTCAGCGGGGAGCCCGCTTCCCCCTCTCTCTCTGCCTGCCTCTCTGCCTGCTTGTGCTCTCCCTCTGTCAAATAAATAAATAAAATCTTTAAAAAATATATTTTGTTTATTTGAGAGGAGAGTGGGAGAGAGTGCGCACAAGTCAGGGGAGCAGCAGAAGGAGAGGGAGAAGCAAACTCCCCAATGAGCAGGGAGCCCCACCCAGAGCTCGATCCCAGGACCCCAAGATCATGACCCCCCCAAAGGCAGACGCCCAATCGACTGAGCCACCCAAGGGCCCCCCCTTTTTTTTTTTAAAAAAAAGCAAATTGAATTTTTTTTTTAAGATTTTATTTATTCATTTAACAGAGAGAGAACACAAGCAGGCAGAGAGGCAGGCAGATGCAGAGAGGAGCAGGCTCCCCGAGGAGCAAGGAGCCCGATGCGGGACTCGATCCCAGGACGCCGGGACCATGACCTGAGCCAAAGGCAGCTGCTCAATCAACTGAGCCACCCAGGCGTCCCAGCAAATTGAAATTTTTATAGAAATCCCTTTGGCTTTTTCTGCAATAATATTTCTCGAAGGAGAGTTGACTTTCACAACCTTTTCAGTATCTGTTATGAATGGCCCCCATTTTAAACGTGTCCCAGGGACCTGGGCATTTTCATGTATGTTACGACACTGGATTCCTTGTGGCCTCGTGAAGTGTGTGGCTCCTTACCGTTCTCAGCGCGGGAGGCTAGGCCCAGGGAGGTTTCGGGCGGCCCAGCGAGCCTGCAGCGGGTCTTCCCTCCGGCCCACCGGAGCCTGCCTTTCGTCCTTCCTCTCAGAGTGGAGTTGCTTGCTGCAGCTTTTCTTCAGTGTGGTACAGTTTCCCCATAGCAGTCGGGGGAACAACGATAATTTATTTTACGATGCGAGTGTTTTCTTTGTCGACTTGTAGACGTGGTTTCTGTGCACCGTTAGAGGTCTGTATTTATTTGCGGCGGGGAGAGAGAGGGAGTGCGAGCAGTGGGGAGGGGGCAGAGAAGCCCAAGCCGACTCCTGCTGGGCGTGGAGCCGGGGGCGGGGCTCGATCTCACGCTGGGAGATCCTGACGGCTCCGGAACCAGAAGTCCGACGCCCAGCCGACTGAGCCCCTTCTGTGCACCTTTAAACCCCACGTGTGACTGTCCAAACCTCCTGCTTGTAGGTGTTATTAGCTGTTGGTTCAGTAAGGACGGGTGACGTCGGTCTTTTTTGAAGTCTTTTCAAAAAGATGTCGTGTGTCTCAGCAGCACCAGCTCTGCACTGGCTTTGCCACAGAGGGCTTTGCCTTAGGCTTTTCCACGAGCCGCTGAGTACGGCCCCTACACGCGCCGAGCTAAGGAAGGCACCGGACGCCTCCAATGGAGCTGGCCCCAGGCTCCGCCAAAGGAAGAGGGCCGAGTGATTCTGGCGGTGTGCAGTGGCTCCTGTGTGTGGCTTGTACCTGGAGTGTGCGCGCGCGGATAGGCCCCTTCCCCTCGGTCCCCAGCCCCCGTGATGCGGGAGTGACGCTGAGGCCTGGCTGCGGCACGCCAGGGGGACGTTCGGCCCCATCCGGCCTTGTCAGTCGTGTGGCAGCATTAGCCAGAGCTCCGGAAGCGGTGGCTTCAGACAGCAGGAACCGCTTACGCTGCTCCTGGGCTCAGGGGCCCAGATTCTCGTCGGCTGGTCTGGCGGTCTTTGCTGGGGGCCGTGGCGGGGGGGGGGGGGCGGGGGGGCTTGTGCCGGTTGGTCTGGAGCGGGTGCGAGAGAGCCAGGCGGTGGGAGGGCCTCTCCCACTTGAGTCTCGGAAGTCCCCGTTGAAGGGGCAGTCGAAGTCGGCCTTGCTATGGGGGCCGCGCCGAGGAGTCTGCAGTCACATGCTCAGACCGGCACGTTCCTGGTTCGTAACGACAGTCCAGCCAGACCACGCGGCTGCCCGGGTGCTCCTTGAACAGCCCCGAGATCCGGCCTCGGTGTCCTGCGCGAGCAGCGCGGCGGGGCGTCTGCCCGTGGCTCCTGGAGTCCGGGCCGCGCCCCGTCTCAGTGTGGGCGGGCTTGCTCGCCTGGCGCCTGATGGCTCTGGCTGGCCAGCGGGCCCGGCTCTGGCCTTTCGCTCCTGGGGACGCTTCCTGTGACCGAGGACACTTGCTGACCGTGTGCCCTGCTCCGGGCACAGCACGCTGGATGGGAACTCACAGCCGTCCTCCTGCTTGGTGCTCCGGGAACCGGCGCAGAGGAGCCGGCTGAGCTCGTCCAGGGCCCAGGCTGGAGCTCAGGGGTCCAGCTTGCGGGCCAGACAGGCCCCTGCCTGGGCCTCGGGGGGCCGAGAGGCTGCGTGTGGAGCCGGCTTGATCTGCGCGCCAGGCTCCCGGGGCTCTGGCTGTGCACGCAAGCTCCTGGGTTTACTTACTTTACATATGCTGTTAAGGGTTTTATTGATCTATTTACTGGAGGGAGGGGGAGAGAGTGCGAGCACGAGTGGGCGAGGGGCAGAGGAAGAGGATCTCAAACTGACTCCCCACTGAGCACAGAGCCGGACTTGGGGTTTGACTCCAAGGCCCTGAGGCCACAACCTGAACCGAGCCAAGATTTGGGTGCTCGTCCGACTGAGCCCCCAGGCGCCCCCAGTTTCCATTATTCTGCAAGTCTGTGTGTGGGCCAGCCTGCTGCTGCTGGCCCCCCGAGGGGGCACGGCCGGGTGCCAGCAGGGCCCCTCTCGGCGTGAGCGGATGGCCGAGACGAGGGGCACGGAGGAAGCCGCCAGCCTGAAAGCAGAGGTCAGCACAGGCGGAGAGGGCGGAGGGGGAGGGCCGGTCCAGTGCAGGGAGTGGGGAAGCTGGGGCTGGGGGGCCGCAGAGGCCAGGGAGCCAGGGAGGCCAGCACGGGAGCTGGGGAGCACAGCGGCGGAGCCAGAGACGAGGACGGCCAGCCCCGGTGTCCCGCGTCAGACCGCCAGCCGCTGGGGACGCGGGCGGGCAGCACCCCACAGTGACGCCAGCAAATCCCATTTGGAAGACCCCGCTCCAGGTGTCCCTGTGAGCGTTCCGACCCCTGGCAGGGGAGAAAGAAGACCCCGCGGGCCCCGCAGGCCTGAGGGAGGGGGTCGGGGTGTGGGCGCCCCACCCACCCTGGCAGGCCACCCCGGAAGCTGCCACACCAGTGCAGTCGTGGGCCTGGGGCCTGAGCGGAGGCTGGGGTGCCAGAGGGCCGAGCTGTTGTCAAGTTTTATTCTTTTGGGGAGGAGTTTGTATTGGGCAGGGACGTGGTGTGTGAGAAAAGGCGGGTTATTAACTTTGGGGAACAGACCCCCCGGTGGCTTAGCCGGGCGCACTACTTACAGGGACGTCATGTCCGTGGTGGCTCAATGGCGTGTTCGGACAGCTGTTCTGGGAGGTTTGGAGGTGGAAGGTGGGGAGTCTGCGGCCCTCACGGTGTTGGTTGGGGGGAGGGCGTCCCGGGCTTGGAGGGGGTCACAGAGGTTCCAGTGTTCATGTGTGGGCATCATGTGTTCATGAGCTACAGGAGAGGTCTGGTCGCTTGTGCTCCCAGAGGTGCCCGCGAGCCCAGATGCGCGTCCTCTGTCCGTCCTCGTGGTGGCTTGTGCGGGGTCCGCATCCCCCATCCGTCACCGGCCAGTTCTCTCACTGGCCCCCGGCTTCTGGCCGCGGGGCCCAGATTCCTGGCTTTGCCCTCCGTTTCCTGGCGACACCTGCCCAGCCTCCATCTTGGCTTTGTTCTCGGAGCGCCCCCCTCACTGGCCGCCCGGCCCCTCCTCCTTGCTCCTGCCCCGGCCACCGCCCTGCGGGCTCCAGCCCCAGCTCGCCCTGCGGGCTGTGACCGTGTGCGAGGCTTCGTGACCACGACGTGCCATCCTGATGGTTCTTATACGGGGAGCTGGCTTTGCATTGTGGATCGGATCGTGTCCCCCAGAAGACAGATTCAACAGCACCTGTGCATGCGACCTTATTTAGCAATAGGTCTTTGCAGCTGTAATTCCAATGAGGCCAGACTGCTTCAGGGTGCGCCCCGTCCAGGCACCGGTGCCCGTGAAAGAAAAGATGCAGCGGTGCAGATCGGACCGGGAGGTGGCCGCGGGGACACGCGGGGCAGCCGCAAGCCCAGCTCACTGGGCATCACTGGCCGCGACCAGGAGCCGGGAGAGGGCAGGGAACCCGTCTCCTGTGGGGCGCCCAGAGGGGCCGACCCCGCCCGCGTCTTGACTTCCCACTCGGGCTTGCAGCTGCCGGCAGCCCCAGGAAGCTACTACACTCGGATTTCAGGGCACGTGCTTGGTCCCCCGAGCCGCGGCTTCGCCCTCGTGGTCTCAGTTGCTTGCGGTCAGCGCCATTGTCCTGACTGCGGTCAGATGGGCCGCAGAGGCCTGACGCTCGGTCCCAACGCCCAGTCACACTCCGCCCTCTCACGCGGGCAACTGCATCGGCTCTTATTTTTAAACTTTTTTAGGGGGAGGGGCAGAGAGAGAGACTGGAGCGGACTCCCCCCTGAGCACGGAGCCCCCGCGGCTCGATCTCACGACCCTGAGGTCATGATCTGAGCCGAAACCAAGAGTCGGCTGCTCAACCGACTGAGCCCCCCGGGGGCCCTCCTGAAAAACTGGGGGCACTTCGTCGCCTCCCATTATCACAAGAAGGATGAGTGCAGGACATGGTGAGAGAGAGAGCACATCCCCACTTTCACTCTAGTTCAATGTTATTCTTGTTAATCTCTTGCTGTTCCAACTTGTGAATTTAATTCGTTACAGGTACGTATGCGTAGGAGAAAACAGTACAGTTAGCTCTTGAACAAAATGGGTTGGGGGGTCAAAAATCCATGTAGAACTTAGGAACCCCCAAAATTACTTGCTAATAATGTCCTGGTGACCGGCAGCGTTACCGACGATGCGAACAGTTCATAAACACCCATTTTGTGGGTTAAATGTGTGCTGTATTCTTGCAATCTAGTTAGCTGCGGAAAAGGAAATGCTGTTAAAATTGTAAGGAAGAGACATTTCTGGTGCTGTCCTGTGTTTGTGGGAAAAAAGCCGCCCGTAAGGGAGCCGTGCGGCTCAAACCGTGTTGTTTGGGGTGGGGGGTGACGGTGTCTGTAGGGTGTGGGACCGTCTGTGGTTTTGGGCTCCCGGCGGGTGCAGGGCACGGCCCTACGGTCTCCCGATAGCATGCGTTTCTTCTCGGAGGAAATAAAACTTGCATGCCGGCACTCCGTCCCCATCTCGGCAGCTTCTGGAAGGTGCAGCCAGCCGCCCGGCGTGGTCCCTTCCACGCGGTGGGTTTTCCGTGGCTTTCGTCCTGCAGGTGCGCCCCGCACCCCGCCGTGGCCGCCACTTGCCAAGGTCATGCGGCCGGCCCTCGAATTCGGACACTGCGCACTGTTTTATTTTGCTCTTTGGAACCTCTGTGGAGAGTTGTGACCGAGTGTGGCGGGCCGTGTCTGCTGTCGCTGTGCCCTGTGTGGGCTGTAGCCCCCACTGCCGGCGGACAGGCATGCGAGCAGGACCGTCCGGGGGTGCGTGCCAGGCGGTGCTGCTGCCCCGTCCACGGGGCTCCTCCATATTGCGGTGCGCGCCCCGGAGCCCGCTGTCTGACTGGGTCAGGAGTTGGGGGCGGTCGTCACGTCCCCTCTGTCCCCTCGGGCTGGGCCGCGCCCCACTCCCGTGTTTCATGCCCCCGACACTGTGGGCGAACCCTGACCAGTTCCTTCGTGTGCTTCACCTCGCGTGGGTCTGTCGGGCATTTCCTTGGTCTGGGCAGAGCCCTCGGGTGCAGGCGGCAGATGCGTCCTGCCTGCACGCCACACGCGGTCCCCTGTCCGGGGGCCGCCTGCCCCCTCCCCGGAGGCGGGGAGTGTCGTGAGTCGGCATCTCGCGGGGAGGGGCTTGGGCACCGTGTGAGGACCCCAGGGTGGCGCTCACGGAGGACTCTCGCCTGGACCAGCGTGGGGTGTTGGTCACACGCCGACTTGAGGACAGAGTCCGTCCTTCTGTCTGCACTCCTTGGTCTGCACGCTGCCTGAGGGACGGGCCGCCCTCCCCTACTTGACGATCCTTTCCCGCCCGTGACATCGGTACGGGCGCGTGGGTCCCTGCTGGCCTCTGGCGCGGAGCACTCCCGCCCTGGGAGGGAGGTTCTGAGCTGGGGCTCCGGGGGGCTGTGGGGGAGGCAGAGAGAGCCAGGCCGGGGTGCGGGCTGGGCGGGTCCTGCCCGGGGGGTGCGGGAGAGCGGCGCGGGCCAGCTCTGCGTTGGCTCCTTGGAGGGTCTGCCACTGTTCTCATTTTTTAATTTCCCAGCGCTCTTTTCATTTTTCTTTAAATACTTCTTTGTGAGGGCATTCTGATCCTATTCTGTGGACCGGGCGCCTTCTCCCTCTGAGGGCAGGACCGATGCTGTTTCCTCTGGGGGCTGGGGCCCTCCCGTCAGGCTGGCGCTCTCCCTGGCTTCCGAGGCCGGTGACCCTGCTCACACTCAGCAGCGGGCCGCTAAGAAGGGTGGCAGCTGGGGGGCGGGGGGTGGCGGGGTGCACGGGGGCTCAGGACTGTCCCCTTGCTGGTGTCTGTGGGCAGCCGGATCTCACGTGCAGCGTGAGCAGCCACTCCTGGGCATGGAGGGCCCCTTGCAGCTGCCCCTGTAGCCTCCCGCCTGAGCGGCCGGGGTGGACCCTGCACCCCTGCGGCCTCCCACATGGGGCCAGCTGGATGGGCTGGGGGAGGGGTGTGTAACTGCCGGGGGGGGTGGCCAGTGGGGCGTGGGGTTCAGTAGCTCTCAAGTAGCTGGTTCTCGGGGTAGGCTGTGCCTTCCTGCCCCATCCAGCTTCGCCACGTCTCTCCCCGTGTCTGCCGTGCCCGCTGCAGGCCGGGGGACGGCTGGCCTTCCGGGCTGCTTCTGTCGGGGCTTCGGGAGGACCGGACCTCAGCCTGCACGGAACCTGCCGTCCTTGGACCAGGACAGCACTTCTAGTGGTTTCCAGGCGTGCGCGTTGGGTGGTTGTGAAGCAGGAGGGCTTTTACCAGGCGGAGTGGACGGGAGCGTCCTGCACGCAAGGGACTCAGCATAGAGCAGGCCCGCCGGCCCAGTGGTTCTGCACGTAATCACCTTTCTCTTCCCCACAGACAGAGCCCTGAAGAGTCCCTGGAAATGGATCGCTCCTCTGTGAAGTGGAAGTCCACCTGGAGGGTGAGCTCTGAGCTGGCGGCGGCCCAGGCCTCCTGAAGCCTGCTGGTCTGCACCCCGCGGCCCCTCGGTACCGACGCGGGCCCCTGGCCATGGTCACGCTCGTCACCGAGAAGCTGCAGAACCAGAGCCTGGATGACCTTGCCCGCAAGAGCTACGACGGTGGCCCGGTGAGCTGGTCGCCACGGCCATGGGCAGGAGCCTGGGCCCCGCCCATGGTCTGCGGAACGCTGGCCGGGCTGCACTGTGTGGCCATGGGCTGCGGGGACGTGGCGGGAGGAGGGCTGGAGGGGGCCCTGTCCCAGGGCCGTGCTGTGCACACGCAGCCCCACGCCTCAGCATCCCCACGGTGGGTTTCTAGCCTCGTTAAAAAAAACCCCAGTTTTCAGTGAACGTCCACCCGACTCCTCCGACTCCCAGGTGGGCCGCCCCAGGTGCGCAGCTCGCGGCTCTCTGTGCGTGTTAAAGTCTCTGCGAGGGCGGGGCGCCTGCCCGCACCCTGACGCCCCTCGTGCCAGTGCCCCCTCCCGACAGCCTCCAGCTGGAGGGGTCCCCACAGTTTCTCCCTGGTTTGAAGTCAGCGTGGGTGGAGCCATTTTTCCAGGGTTCCGTGAGCGTGACCTTCAGGACCCTCCTGGTTCGACTGTAGGTCCGGGCGGAGGCTGCTGGGTATGCTCGGAGGCCTTGGGCAGCCTCGCTGACGCTGGGTGCCCAGAGCGGTGTGGATGCGGCCGGGCTGCGAGTCAGGGCTCCCTGCAGCGACGGGATGCTGGGTCTCTGGGCCTCTGCCTGCGGCCCACTGTCACTGTCACCATCACAGCGGGTGGTTGGGAGGTTCCGAGGCTCAGCGCTAGGGATGGGCCTGCCGGGGACGGGGTGGGCCCGTGTCTGCAGCCCGGGGGGTTCGGGGCGCCCAGGGGCCTTTGTGGAGTGCGGCTCTCCAGCCTGGAGCTCGGGGCCCTGACAGGATTCCGGTGGCACACCGTGCGCGTTTTCCCACCCTCCTGTGTTTACTGCAGAGTGACCGACACCCAGGCTGTGGCTCGTCTCATGTGGCGTCCGATGGCCATATGCCCTTTAGACGGTGTGGCCGGGAGATGGCGGCCGGGCGCTGTGTGGCTTTGCCGGGGAGACGGGCTACAGATCGGGCCCCCGCGGAGGAGCGGGTGCAGGCGGTCCTACCACGTTTGGGGAACCCGCTGCCCCGCTGGTGGGGAGAGCGCTGCTGGGAGCCCCCCGCTGCCCAGGAGGATGGCCCTCACGGTTAGCCCGCAGTGCTCTCGGGTCCGCCCTCTGGCCCTCGGGGCCATCCGTGTGTCTGGTCAAGGCGCGTGGTTTTGAAAAGACGGCCTGTTAACGTGGAAGGTTTTTCTCCCTGAAACAGGAGTACGGGCCTTTCCTGTCCCCAAATCTAAATCGGCAGCAGCCGTCTTGCTGTTGGAGGCAGGGTTCGGGCTTATGTTTGTGTGCACTATGGCCCCGGGAGGCTGCCGCGGGGTCGGGGCCGCGAGCTGTGGGTCCGTGGGGCGCACACAGGTGTTCATTTAGAGACGGCGACAGCGGGACAAATCCTACCTGCGAGGCTCCCTGTCGTGACGCACATAGAGTGCCTTTGTGTCAGGTCCCAGGACACTTGGAAGAGAGTTGCCCATTGCCAGTGGGCGCTCCGCCGACCTCCTGGGGAGGCTGGCCCCTGGGTCTGCACGATCTGCTGACGCTTTGTTTCTAGAAACCTGCTGTTTCTAACTGTTTGCTTTTTAAAACGCGGTGTCATTTACCGGCAGTGAGATGCACGCGTGGCCCTATCTTTTCGAGCCCAAAGTCTCTGTCGTCTCCGTCATCTCTGTCACCCATTTGACGTTGGGCTTCCAAAAGGACAGTGCGGTCAGCATGGCGGAAGAACTTGGGGGTTCGGCCGTTTACTTGGGAGCCAGCCCCCCGCGCCCCGCCGCCTGCACGCGTCTCAGTGCACAGTACTTCTAACGTTTTCGGAAACAAGTCGGCAGTTTAAAAAGCCAATTTGTCTAAGAGTAGAGATGCAGGTTTTCGAAGGTGACTAACAGTGTTTTCACGGCAAAATGGGAACATAGGTATAGGTCGGAGTAGAGCGTTAGAGACCTTGAGGTCGGCTCCATCAGGCCCCAGCCTCTCGTCCCGTCGGCCCCGTCCCCCACGGCCCGCCTGCGGCTTTCTCTCAGCCGGTTCTAGACGGTTCTCCTCTGACTGTCTCTGTGTGTGTCTCTCTACGGATGTCTTTTCGGGTGTCCGCTGTCCCCGGCATGTTGCCGGATGGCTGGTCACAGCCAGGCTGCCCCGTGTGGCCGCCTCTGGTCCCATGGGCTTTTTAAATTGAAAGTAAAGTTAATTAAAATGAAACACGACAGCACCATTTTTTGTTTGCACTAGACACGACAGGTGCCCCGTGTCTCGGTGTGGCCAGTGGCTCCCACAGCGGGCGGTGCAGACGGCGGCCCCTCCTCTCAGGAGTCCTCCGGGGCTGCGCGGCCAGGCTCCTGTTGGCCAGACTGCATTCTGTCCGTCTGTCGGTCGGTGGACATCTGGGTTGCTTCTACTTGTCAGTGGTTGGCGGCACCTCTGCTGTAAGTGTCTGTGTGCAGACCTCTTCGTTCCTCCAGCGGGGACTCGTGGTCGCGTTGGACTGTCTACCCTGAGAAACCGAGCTCTTTTCGCAGCGGCTACGCCATTGTGCATCGAGGGTCCTCGTGTCCCTCATCCTCCTTGACGCCTGCGGTTGCCCCGCTGTCTGATTCCAGCCGCCCCGAGAGCTGCTGTCTCCTCGTGCTTTGATCTTTGATCTGCACGCCCTCCCGACCCATGACGTTCTGGCCGGTGGTGGGTTGTCTTGGAAGAAATAGGTCTTCCACATACTTTGTCCGTTGAAAAATTGGGTTGCTTGTCTTTTTATTTTTAGTTGTTAGGATTCTTTATATATTCTGATCTCCAATCAGGTATGTGATTTGAGAAAACATCTTTCTGTGCTGGGGGTACCTTTCCTGACTGCTCTCCGGGGCGAGCTTTGTTGTATCGAAGTCCAGCCGATCTGTCTCTCCTTTGGTTGCCCGTGCTTTTCGTGTCATGTCTGAGAATCCTTGGCCGGATCCAAAGTCATGAAGATTTACTCTTCCGTTTTCCTCTACAGGTTGTATAGTTTTAGCTCCTCCATTTAGGTCTTTGATCCCTTTTGAGCTACTTGTAGTGTGTGGTGGGAGGTAGGGGCCAGCTTCGTTCTCTTGTGTGCGGTTCCCGGTGGGCCCGGCACCATCTGTTCACAAGACCCTTCCTTCCCCTTGAGTGGTCTTCCGCACCCTTGTCAAAAGTTTACATTTTTAAAAAGAGTCTCTGAAACCTGGTGTGTGCTTTACACTCAGAGCAGATCTAAATTTGGAGACCAGTTTTTCATTATAGAAATATTCGATCCGTGTTTGGATTTCTTGAAATTTATAGTTGAGGTAGATTTCGCACGCTCCCGTTATTCTCAGCACACTGAAGAGTTTTCCAAAAATCGAATCATTAGTTTTAAAACTCAAATTCAAGATAGTTATTGTAAATAAAACTGGAAATCAGGAAACATCTGGTGCCTTTGTCTCTCTGTCGTTCGGGGACCGCTCCCCGAGTGCCGCCACGTGCCGCGGGGTCAGGAGCAGGTGGTGGCAGCGGGGGGCCCAGTGGGGGCGCCTCGTCCGGTCCTGAGGGGTTGATCCATTCGAGGGTCTCTGGCCTGTCAGACGGAGAGCTAACGGGTGTCTCGAGGGCCGGTGTCCCCCGTGCGCCATCGCTCGGTCAGCACAGATGCGGGGCGCTCTGTGCGTCTGGCGGTGCTGTGCTTCGTGCCTCCTCGTGGGTGTTCTGGTCACCCCGAGTCCGCCCTGTCCTTGCCCTATTCGGTGGGGCTGGCTCCTTTGTTTTATGCCCCTTTCTCTCTGGCCTCAGGTGCATTCCCACTTCCCGCCGAGGCCCCCGGTCTCTTACAAAGCCTTCTGAACACGGGGGTGGGGTCAGCTCTTCCTGCTTTGCCTCTGTGACCCTTGGGGGACAGAGGCTAGACTAAAAGCCTAGAAGCACAAGGGCCTGTGTCTGGTTCCTATTGCGCCGTCCCCTGCCCAGATAGGACAGTGAGCCCCTTGAGAAGTCAGGAGTGTGTCTTCAGGCTTCTGGTATTTTCCATGGCGGGTGCCCTGGGTCCTGTCAGCAAACGCTGGCCGTCCCGCGAGTGCGGGTGGGGGACCTGGGGCCGCTCGGCCCAGGGGCACAGTCTGTGGTGGTGGGAATGCTCCCCGCTGGCCCCGTGTGTGGCCTCTCAAAGCATGGGGTTGCTGAGCCTTGTGCCATGGCTGTGGTGACGGGGAGCTGGGTGTTTTGGGTCGTTGCAGTTCAGACTTCAGTCGCAGCCCGTGGCTGCTGGCTGTCGTGCGGGGCAGCGCAGGCAGAGCGCCAGCTCCGTACCCCGAGGGCCCCCGCGCCCCCGGGGGCCCTCTGTGGACACGCCCATTCCCTGCAGCCGGGCCCTTCCACCTCGTGCTTGTCCCTTCAAGGACCGTCGGGGCCAAGTCCCTGGCCTTTGGGGAGGAGCTGCGTCCCGGCAGTTTCGGGTTCAGTGGGGACGAGGGGCACTCACGTGGGACGCGGCGTTCGCCGCCGCTGCAGGGTGGCTGCTGCTCTAGTGAAACCCCACCGCGGTGCTTGCGGAGCCTGACCCCGCGCTTTCGGGGTGGGGGGGCTGTAGCCTCCGCGCTGCCCGCCCCCCCAGGGGCTTGTGTTCTCGCGGGGACCGAGGCGCAGCTGGCCCTGGGAGCACAGGGGCCTGCAGGGGCTACGGGGGGGGGGGCAGGTGTGGCGGGGGCTGTGCGCTGCGGGGAGGTCGGGGCGGAGGAGGAGGGTCGCGGGGTGGGGGGGTCAGCGGGTCCAGCAGTGCCGGCGGTGGTGTGGGCTCTCTGCGAGTGGGTGCCCAGCTGCGCAGGTACGGGCTCGGATGGTGGAGAGTTTGGCTTTCCAGAACCTTCTCACAGGTGGAAGATCCGTGCTTTTAGGGAGGCAGACTGCACACAGTGGAGCGTGAGATGGGCTTTGCGGTCCGGTTGGATGAGTTTTGCGGGCTGTGCACGCGGGTAACGCCGCCTCCGACACCCAGACAGGTTCTGACCTTCTGGGCCCACATGGCCTGGCCCGTCCGGGGTCGTCCGGGGCTGCGCGGCATGGCCTTTGGGAGTCCGGCTTCTTTCCCTGGCAGCAGCTCTTGGGGGACTCGCCGGGTCGACGGTCGTCGGTGCTTCCGTCCCTGCTCTGTGGCGCCGTCTCTGTCCTGCTGCCGAAGGACCTTTGGGCCCTTCCCAGGCTCTGGCCACCCGCATGGCCGCTGCTGAGTGTCCTCAGGCTCTGCCCACTTTCCCGGATGGCGAGGGACACCACGCCTCTTATCCTGCTCGGTGGGCAGTTGTGAGTGACTTCAGGTCTTTGGCCATTTTCGTGTCGGGTCGTGTGCTTGTTTCTCTGCTCTGTGGGGCGTCGTCGACGTTCCCTGTCTTGGCCGTTGCCCGGACTCCCGTTTGCACGTACTCTCTCCTGTCTCCGGTTGGCCTTCTCACGGGTGACCTTCAGTCAACAGACGTTCTAATTTATAGACGGCATAGACATCTATAATAGCATAGACGGAAGCATCCGGGGAAGTTAGTATGTTTTGTATCTCACTTAAGAAGTCTTTGCTACCCGGGGTCTTGAAGATATTCTCCTGTTTTCTTCTAGAAGCATCTGCTTTCTTTTAGCTCGAAGACTGCCCTCTCTCTGGAGCCAAGTATTGTGTGTGAGATGAGGCCAGGCCAAGAGTGGGTTTTCTTTCTTGCGTCCTTTCTGGAAATGGCCGTCATCTGTCCACATTGGTCGGTGGGTTTCGTCTCACGTAGCCCAGGAGCCGCCCGGCGTGCATGCCCCAGTCTCGCCCCCGCCCCAGGTGGGGAGACCGAGGCTCCCACAGAGCCGCCTGCCGCCCTCGGGGATGCTCAGGGGAGCAGACCGACGGCCACGGCTGCAGGGCCCAACCCCGGGCAGGTGTGGTGGGGCCGGGGCTGCCTCGGGGCCAGCCTGTGGTCCCGTGCCCCCTGGTGTCCCCAGGGCTCAGAGGCGGCCTCGTCTGGTCGGGGCTCCTCAGCACGAGGCAGGCTGTATAGGCTGGCCCTGGATGTGAGGCCCATGCTGCCGCAGCTGTCCTCCCAGAGAGAGGCCTGGGCCAGCCCTGCTCCGCTCCCCGGCACGGGTGCTGCGCACAAAGCCCCCGCCCTCTGGCTGCCCCACGTGGCCCCTGGGCTGGAGCCTGGTCCCCTGTGGGACAACCTTTCCCTGACGGACGGTGCTTCTGTTCAGGCTTCCTGCTGTGTGCCTGGGGTTCACCTGGGGGCCCAGGGTGGGGGCATGGGGGAAGAGGGCACTGGGAGGGCCTTGGGGGGCGCTGTGGGGTGCTGGGGACACTGGGAGGGCCTTGGGGGGCGCGGTGGGGGTGCTGGGGACACTCGGAGGGCCTTGGGGGGCGCG
>CM052800.1:764572-819338 GCA_028533885.1 Nasua narica
CCCCCATGACACCGCAATCGCTAATTTTCTGATTTTCCACTCCTAGAGGACAGACAATACTGTCACGGTGGGAAAAAACTCGATGATGTTATGACATCTGTGAGGCCAATCTATAAAGCCATATTAGAAATCATTTCAAAAACGACAGTTTCTAATAAATTTCCCCAGCACAAAGCAGAAACTCAAGTATTTGCTGAACGAATACAGCTGTCTCTGAGGAAGGCAGAGGCCCAGGTCAGGAGCAAGTGAGAACAGGTGCCCAAAGAGGGGGCACGTGCAAGCCGGTCTCTGCCACCCCCTATTCAACGGGTGTCCTAACCCTAGGGCCAAAACCCAGGCCTGAGGCCTTTCCAACTAGGCTTGAGTTTAAAAACCAACAGGGAGGGGCACCTGGCCTTCTGCTTGGGGCCTGATGCTCAGCGGGGAGTCTGTTTCTCCCTCTGCCTCTGCCCCTCCTCCCCGCTCCCCTCTCATGCTCTCCCCCCCCTCCGCCTTAAATAAAATCTTGAAAAAAGATGGGGGAATAAAAAGCTTCCTTAAGGGGCGCATGGGTGGCTCAGTGGGTTGGGCCTCTGCCTTCGGCCCGGGTCATGATCTCAGGATCCTGGGATCGAGCCCCACGTCGGGCTTTCTGCTAGGTGGGAGGCCTGCTTCCCCTTCTCTCTCTCCCTGCCTCTCTGCCTACTTGCAATCTCCATCTGTCAAATAAATAAATAAATAAAATCTTCAAAAAAAAATTAAAAAAAAAAGCTTAATTAAGAAAGACCTTCTACTTTCATAGTTCAACGTATTGCTCAAATACCTTTTAGAATGTTTATTTTAAAATTTAACAACAGGGGCTCCTGGGTGGCTCGGGGTTAAAGCCTCCGCCTTCGGCTCAGGTCATGATCTCAGGGTCCTGGGATCCAGCCCTGCATCGGGCTCTCTGCTCAGCGGGAGCCTGCTTCCTCCCCCGCCCCACCTGCCTTTCTGCCTACCTGTGATCTCTCTCTCTGTCAAATAAATCAAATCTTTAAAAAAAGTAAAAGTAAAATAAAATAGAATTTAACAAATAAACAACAGCCCGCATATCACTAGGTTTACTGATCTCCATTTTCTCTAGCTACAAAAAGGGAATTAAATTCAGGAGGCCGATTCCTCCCTCCACCAGCCTCCCAACTTGCCGCACTCGCACCCTGGGCAAACGCACGCGAAGCCACGGGCCGCGGCCACCGGCCGCTCTGCTCTCTCGAACCCCCAGGGCCCTCAGTACCATGAGGACTGGCACGTAAGCAATCACGTGATTTCAGTCACTGCACCAATCCCGGAAAAATAGGACAAGAGCGCAACAAAGACCTACATTTCTTGCAAATCACATCCTTCTTCAGCTGGAGGGTCCCAAAAATGCAGAGCCACCTTCCAGAGCTTGATCTGTTGGTCCCACGATCGCCGACTATACTTCTTGAATTTGTTGGGGGTCTTGGGATGGACGCCGGGTTGTCGGAGGTGCCTACGGGAAAGAGGGGACCTGTCCTAGCATCTGCACAGCAGCTCGGAGATTAATCGGACTCTGAGGTTACAGTTCTCAAAAACCATAGATCAACTGCGACTCTATAAAGTGAGCAAAAGTAATGTGTGAGAAAGCACTACCCCTTTGACTCTACTCTCCCTTTGCCACCTGCGCTCCAGAAAAGCATACCTGAACCCTAGCCCTAAGAGAAATGGACCCCCTCTCTGAGATTTCTTTGCAAGGGAGCAAAGGTGGGAAGAGCGAGCTGCTGGGACAAGAGGGGGCAAAGCTCACGGTTTTTCTCCAACACCATCTTTACAACCTATAACCTGAACTTTACTCTCCTCCCATCACGCGTGTTAATGGCTTTACGTGTCTGAAATCGCAGCAATCCTGGGACCTGAAACGTTACCTAACACTCTGAACTAGAACACGTTCGTTTCTCATCTTCGAGGCCCTGGGCTTTCAGTCCCCCTCCCTTCCTCGTCAGTCCCGAGCGCCTGCAAGCGCTTCACTGGTCCTCAGCGGGCGTGAAGTACACGCAGTCAGGTTCAGCAGAGAAGCGGACCAGAGTCAGGCCCGCTGTGCCCACCGCCCCACCAGGACCCGCCAGTGACTACCTGGGGACTTCTTTAATATAGCGGTCGTAGGCGATGGTGTTCTTCCCGTAGTTGATCTGCTTCTGCCTTCTCATCAGGACGCTCTCGTCTGTCTCCAAGTCAGCTGGCCCCGCGGACCCCGCCTCCTTGGAGTCAGAACTGAAGATGAGATGGACAGAACGAGCCTCAAGATTAAGACCACTACGGAAGACAATGCTGAAACACAACAATGAGAGAACATCTGTCCTCTGCCCAAACCATGTTAACCCCGGAACAGTCCAGAACTGTCTCCATGGAAATGTAGTACGGAACAGGCACAAATTCCAAAGCAGGGAGGAAAGGACTAAGCAGCGCAAGGTGCTGGGAAACCAGCGTCCCGTGCACAGCTCTTCCCGCCAGCGGGTGATAGGCCTATTGAATGAGAAACATTTACACGGCGTTTACCTTCCCGATGAGGACTTTCTCTCTCTCCCAAAGTCATTTATGAGTAGTTTTCTTTTATATCTGAGAACAAAATAAACATTGCTGTTTTAGAAAGGTACACAAGTTAACACAATGCTTTTAAGGCAACCCCCAGAGGTCAGGCCTTCGCCCTGGGCAGCGCGGTCCGATAAGTGGTTCCGTCGGCATTTCAATCTCCCTCGGTCACCTTCTCTCGCCAGGTCAGTCAGAGGCCAAGCTCGTGCAGGGCTTAGAGCAGCCAGCGAACGACTACCTCAATGACCCTGGGCACCTCCACATGAAAGGGAGACTCTCTTAAGCCAAAAAAAGCCCCTGACAGCTTCAGGTTAAGTAGTGAGGTCCACTTTTTGAAAAAAACAAACGTGAGTTGAAATACACACTTATTTCCAATACCACACGTGCAGGTGTGCCTACTGGGCTCTGCTCGCCTTCTCCGGTCTTGCAGAGACTGAACACAGCCGCGGTCGGCTCCTCAGGGACTCCAGGAGCCGTCCGACTCCTGTCGCTGCCACTACCGGAACCCCGCTTTGCCAAGGCACGTCAGTCAGAGGCGCGCGGCCCGCTCGAACGCTGACGCCACGAACCGCCTCAAGCCCGAAGTTCGTGCGTCTGCAATGTGTCGTAGATTACTGTCGCCCCTTCCACAAGTGCCAGGCCCCCCAGCTGGCTGAGGCCCTGAGTACAGCCTGGACACCAGGAAGTCATGAGCTAGTTTATTTCCTGCGTACCTAGAAAAGCTCCGACTCTCGACCAGCCGGTGAGAACCGAGGAAGCAGGCCCTCAGAATCGCTTTCTGTAGGGCTCCGTTCTCTCAGGGACTCCAGATGAAACAGACTGGCTGCAAGTAGGACTAAAACCTATTTCCCAGTTTTCAGAAGGCTGGTGTGTAGTGGGTATTATCCTCCTCGAAGCGAACTAGGTTCTGGTAGAAAGGGCAGACTGCCAGCAGCAGCAGCTCAACCGCCAGGGTCTTACCAAAGCAGCCGCTTTCCATCAGGAAGGGCGAGATCGGCAGGGTGGCCCCAAACACAGCAGGCCTATTTTGCAAAATGGAACAATTTTCAGAGACAGGCCTGTGAGAAAACTGCGGAACAAAGCGGGGTCCCCCAAAGGAGGGTCAACGGAGACTGGGGTCTCCGTAAACGAGATGTGCAGAGTCTGTGCCAGGGTCAGGACACAAAGGTCGGTGAGGAGAGAACGGCTGCGAGCCTCGGGAGCGCAGAAACTACAGACTGAAGCAAACGTCCTAGCTCTACAGTTGGGAGAAATGAGATCCACATAAATAAAACAGCTAATTGAGGGGCGCCTGGGTGGCTCAGTGGGTTAAAGCCTCTGCCTTGGGCTCAGGTCATGATCTCAGGGTCCTGGGATCGAGCCCCACATCGGGCTCTCTGCTCGGCAGGGAGCCTGCTTCCCCTTCTCCCTCTGCTTGCCTCTCTGCCTGCTTGTGATCTCTCTCTCTCTCTCTGTCAAGTGAATAAATAAAATCTTAAACAACAACAAAAAAGACAGCTAATTCAAAACACTGGGGGAGCCCGTTTCTAACTGGGCATACCACCCACCCACACACATATAAAAGAAATTCAAGCGCCCCTCTGAGTGGCCCTAAGTAACCCCCGCGTGGGCTTTTCCTGCGGCAGCTGCAAACACCGTCAGGCCCGCACAGGCCCAACGCAAGCCCGCCCTGCTTCCCCGCTCAGAGGACACATTGCCTCCGAAGAATTAAGAGCCAACAGACACAGTTCAACATACTCCAACCAATTAGGAGCCACAGCATTTCAACTCAAAGCTCAATCAGCTGGGTTGGATGGCATATTTCAAAGGGAAGGAAAAACCCCAAAATACCAAATTGTAGTCGAGAAGGAAGAAGTGCGTAAGAACACACCATCTAAACCGTAATGAGTCGAGGCAGAGGCTTGGAGTTCGTGAGAACTTGGATATACACAACTTGGGGTACAACCGCAAGGGGCTCCCAGGCCCCAGTTGGGCCCCCTCCCACACTCTCCCACTTCCGAGCTGTTACCTGAACCAGGTATCAGACGAGAGTGCGCTCCCTGTCTAAAGAAAGCCACGCAGCTGGCTGGGGCGGCAGAACCCCACGTGGTGGGGCTAGGGCACATCACGGTAGTGCCGCCTCCCAGCAACCGCCGTCCTGAAACTTCGGTGAGCAGACTCGTCGGCACGGCTCCCTTAAGGCAAGGCTGGGCCCCATATCGAGTCTCCCACTCAGCAGGCCCGGGGTGAGGCTTGAGAAGGGGCACTTCTAACACGCGGTCCGGCCCTGCCCCTGCTGCTGGGATGGGGACCCACCTCTGAAGACTCGTCCTTCTAACAAATACCTCGAGGCTGACACATAATCACAAACGCCACGGATCCCACTTCGAGAGGGTCTGGGGTGTATACCTTGCAATTTCTTTGTTAACTCTGGTCCTCATTTCATCCTCTTCAACTGCACTCGCCCAGTCTGAGCACCTAGAACGGGGCTTCGGGCCTTCAGGAGTGGTAAAACTGCAACACAACGGAAATGCGCGTCTGACCCAGGGCACTGGTTCAGCGTCCTTTCCCGCAGCGCGGCAGGAGGTGCCCCATGTCATCTGCATGGAGCCACGGGCCTGGGCCCCGCGACACCTCCCCTCCGCCGCCTACTAGCTCACTGAGTGTGCGCGGTTCACCTCAAGCCTCTCTGGCTTTGTCTGCTGAACCCGCAGGCACCCACCGTGCGCCCGTGTGGGCTGGGTCACACGCAAACGCCCACTGGGGGGAAGGCCACGTCAACAAGCCATCTTCGGCACAGACAAGGGCGCCAAATGCAACTTGCTCACTTACAAAATAAGAAGCTATTTTTCAGTATTTCAAAAGGGAATTAGGTAACACTTCATACTAAACAAAGCGACTACCACATAAAAAGTACTTAATAAACGGTACCTACTGTTTACTTTTTTCTAAGATTTTATTTACTTATTTAGCAGAGAGAGAGATCACAAGTAAGCAGAGAGGCCGGCAGAGGGAGGAGAAGCAGGCTCCCCGCTGAGCAGGAAGCACGATGATGTTTGCGGGGCTCGATCCCAGGACCCCAGGACCCCAGGACCCCGAGATCATGACCTGAGACTAAGATAGAGGCTTTAACCCACTGAGTCACCCAGGCGCTCCTACTGTTTACTTTTAAATGCACCTAATTAACTATTCAGAATGTATAACCTAATTAAAATAGGGGGATAGGAATACACCTGGGAGTCCCTGCCACATTAGGACTTAGTGTACTGCAAACAGCATCACTTAGAGTTGGCTTAAGTGTAAACTAGGAGCTCAGTTCAATCCAGAGATCAAGGAAACCCTTCATCAAGGGGCGCCCAGGTGGCGCAGCCCGTTAAGCGTCTGCCTTCGGCTCTGGTCAAGTTCCTGGGGTCCTGGGATTGAGCCCCGCATAGGGCTCCCTGCTCAGTGGGAAGCCTGCTTCTCCCTGTCTCTGCCCCCCACACCCACCCCGCCCCCACTTGTGCATGTGTGCTCTCAAATGTAAAAAGTCTTAAAAAAACACAAAACAATTTGAAAAAGGCTTAATGCCAAGAATTCTGGCAGTCAGAATTGTTGGTATGTCTATCATTTGCAGATTAGACATAAACCGACCATTTTTATTTTTCCTCCTCGATTTTCTACTGGCCGCCACCGACACAGCAAAGCTAGACACGACTCCAGCTGCCACTCTGAGCCACGGGACGCGCCGCAGCTCAGATGAACGACCCCTGTGCGCAGCTACCCTTTCTTCTCTCACAGCTACCTCACCCAGAAAAACTCAGATTAGATTTCTCAAGCGAAGTTTCCAGAACCTACACGGCTGGCAGGGTCTGAAGTCAATTCAATGAACTGAAAGTTAACGCGACTCAGTACCGTCTCCCAGATACAGAGGAACCACACGGAAGGCCGTCCCGAGCTGACCTCAGCGACCCCACGTGTGGACCAAGAGGCTCAGGTCTGGGCCGCGAGGGGCTGCGGCGGTCTTCCAAGGAGCTTGAAACGACCTTCCGCTACGGGCCACGCTCTGGTAGAACAGAAGATACCTTTTGTAGAACTAACGCCAACTTTCTAGATCCAGTGAGCCGCTTCACCAACCTGCCCTATCTTAGGACCAGAGTATTTTTAGGGAAGGCACTCAAAAGGACAACAAAGCCCAGCAGCCAGCCCCCAGCCCGAGAGGGCCACGCCCCTGGCCCTACTGCAGGCTCGTCACCCCGGTCGTCACCCCAGTGGACGGGGAGACAAGCAGCACCCACACAGCCGCGAGCAGGAGCCCAGGGCACTCCTGACACGTTAGAGGAAAGGAGGCCCAGGTGGCCAACTACCGAGGCAGAGGCGCACCCAGGGGGACCAAAGGACTCGGAGGGCAATGTAAGGGTTTCACGTTTTCTCCCCCGCCAACCCGGGACCGCAGGGCTCAGAGCTTGATCTCAATGCCGTTTCGCCGCCCCTCTTCACACCAGCTCTAGCGCCGTCTGCCACACTCGTGTGTCTTCCGAGTAGCGCTTCCAGCAGCAGCGCCTCAAGAGGCCTGACGACGCACGGGTCACACCCCCGCACAAGCAGGGCGCTCGGCGGGGCCACACTCAGGTCTCCCTAGTCCCGCCTCCCTCCCCGGCCAGGTCGGCCCCACCCCCAGCCCTCCTTCCCAGCGACAAAGGTGTCCGGAGCCCCCCCCGGGCTGGAGTCAGCCCGGACCCCTCGCCGAGGCCCCCGAGGCCGTCACCGGGCGCACCAGTGCCCAGAGTCGAATGCCCCGCACGCCCCTCCCCCGCGGGCGGCCGGCCTCTCGACCGTCCCAGCGACCACGTCCCCGACACCCGCGGCGGGAGGGCTCGGCACGCAGCGCCGCCGCCGACCGAGGGCCGTGGGCCGGACCCTGCCCGCAGCGGCTTCGGGAGGCCCGGCCCGGCCGCACACGCACCCCCGCCGCCGGCCGCAGTGGCCTTCCGAGGCCCGGACTGACCAAGGGCCGGGGGCAGGCAAGCGCCCGTAGTCGGTTCCGCGGGGGCGGCCTCTGGGCAGGCGGGAAACGGGAACCCGGGGGCAGGCCCCACGGCCGCCCCAACCCGCCGGGCGGGCCCCCGGCGTCCCAGGCCCACGCCGCACCCCGGGCCCACCTGTCCGGCCGGCCGTCGTCCGCCGGCTTCGCGGGGCCCTCACCGTCGTCGGCCTTCCTGCGCCTCCCGTCGGCTCTGCGCTTCCGCCCGAGGCTCCATCTCGCGGGGGGCGGCGGGCTGCGGGCCACACGGCGCGTCAGGGGGGCCCGGCCGCCGACCCCGGCCCGCGGACCCCGCCCGGGACGCCCCGGCGGGAGCGCGCGGCCCCCGCCGCGGAACCCCCGCCCGCGGAACCCCCGCCCGGGGCGCGCGGCCCGCCTTACCTGCTGCCGCCGTCGCGGCGGCTCCCGTAGCCGGAGGGGCTTCGCGGCCGGCAGGCCATGGCGAGGGCGGGGGTCGGCGGCGGCGGGGGTCCGGGACCGGAGGGGGCGGCGGCGTCCTCTCCCGCGCCGGCGCTGACAGGGTCTGCGCGCGCGCCCCGCCCCCAACCGCCTTTATGCGCCGCCGGCCCCGCCCCCCGGAGCTCCCGCGCGCGCCGCGGCGGGCGAGACCATCCGGCCCAGGCCGGCGGGGGAGCCCAGGCGGCCGCACGCGCTTCGCAGGCGGCCCGGGCCTCGGCGGGGGGACGCCAGGCCGCAGCCCCGGCGCTGCCTCCTGGGAGGCGGCGGGCGACGCCGCGCGGACGGACGAGGAGACGCCCGAGGAAAGGCTGCCCCCCGTGCTAGCGTGGGGACGGCCGGGCTGCCGCGCCTCCGCGGGCCGGGCGGGCGGGGGGGTGGCCGAGGGGGGCCTTTGGCGGGAGATTCGGACGCGCGCGCGGCGCAGGCGCTCGGAGGGGCCAAGACTCGGGAGAGGACGCGCCTCTGATTGGCTGGCCCGGCGAGGCGGCCCCCGATTGGTAGGTCCCGCGGGGGCGGCCTCTGCGCAGGCGGGAAACGGGAACCCGGAAGGGGAGGCCGCGGTTTCGGCCGCGGGCCTCCGCCTGTTCTCCCCGCCGCGCGGAGCTCACTTCCGCCGCCCTCCACGCCCCTCCGACCCGCGCTCCGTGAGGACAGGCGTGGCGGCCCCGGCCGGAACCCACGCCTTCAGGCCGCCGCCCGTTTTGCGGAACCCCAGGCCCCGCCCCGCTAGAGCCCTGGGAATGGGCCGCTGGGAAAACGGAGGCTGCGGCTCCTCCAGCGCCCGCCTCCCGCCCCTTTACAGAAATGGGCACAGCGCTGCCACTTCCCAGTCGGCTTCTCCCCGCTCCCAGTGCGAGCATCAGGAAAAACACAATATTCCAGTATGTACTTCAGACTACCATTTTATTAAATACCGTATCGCTCAGCTACAATAAATTTATCTTTATAAAACTAACTTCCTTTTGTAATAAAAATAACCCGACCCAGTCCTTGGCAGCATCTGACACGCTGGGCTCGCCGTCCCCTCTGATGGCCTTCAGTGGCGGGGTACCCTGGCGGCCCATGAGGCTGAGCCCCCTCCACTCCCAAACCCCTGGGCTTCAGTGTGGCCTGGGGCGAGGCAAGCAGGCTGGGTCCATCACCCCTGCTTCAAACAGCCAGGTTTAGGGGGCGCAGGTTTACAACAGGGCTTAGGGCCCTCTTCAGCAACCACACCAGTCAGAGCTGGGCCCGATGGCCTGGCTGCTCCTGCCCTCCTAGATGTGCCACCAGGAATTGGGAAGAGGCACGTCATGTTCTGACCCAGGTGGACACTCCAGAACTGTGGCCAGCCTTGTGCTGTGTCGCCACAAGCCTGTCTGCATGGAGGATGGCGCTGTGTTTTCCGCTCAGTACCCCCTCTGGCTGGAAGTCAGGCTTGGCCTTTCTCGGGACTCACGGGGCAGCAGTAGGCACAGAGGTGCATGTCCTCCAGGAGACAGGCAACCCCCACAAGCATGCAGCTGAAGAACAGGAGTTGAGAGAAGCCAGCCCCTAATAGGAAGTCCAGGATCTCCCCGGGGCAGGTGGCAGGTAGGGGCCACCCCACCCAGGAAGTCCCAGGCAGTCCTCTCACCCTGGAGTGGCACCCATCTCTCTCCGCATTGCCAGACTCTCCCCAGACATTCAGAGAAGCCTTGCGGGCTGTACACGGGACACGATGGCACAGGGCCAGCAGCCAGCTTGGACACAGAGCCCGGAAAACAGACTGCAACCAGTTTGGATGAACCTGGGTCTGGCATGTAACTGAAAGGCAGGTGTGCTACATAAAATTAAGGCAAGTGGTTCAGGCTAGGACCATGGGGGCAGAACCCTGGTCTCCAGAACACAGTTCAGGCAGCCTCAGAATGCTCTGGAAACGGGCCCCACACCATACCATGTTCCAAGTCCAGCACCTGCCCGCACCCGGAGAAAAGAAGGAATTGGAGGCACTGAAGTCCCATCCCACTGCCACAGCTGCAGAGGAAAACTTCCTTTTTAAGCTAAAGCCGTTGTCCTTCATCCTGCTGGGGAAAGAGCCCCCGGCTGACAATGCAAATGAGGGCCCAGAGCCCTGGCTGTTCCTCCTGGTGGCTGTGGGGTCCCCAGCAGGGCTCGCAGGGGCCCCCAAAGCTATTGTCTTGCTTCAGCCGGCAGGCTCAGCGCACAGCACACACATCCAGGATGCAGAAGCGGGCACGGCAGGTGGGGCAGGGCACGCGGCTGGCGAGCCAGGTGTCAGGGCGCTGCGGGTCCTGGCGGCTGGCGAACCATTTGCCCATGCAGGTGAGACACCACATGGGGCGACAGTAGCACTGCTGGCACTCGCCCTCGGCCGCGTCCTGGCAGGTCTTCACCAGCTTCACGCTGGCACGCGTCTGCATGCAGCCGATGCACGCCTCCAGCTCCTGCGGGCGGGCCCAGGGTCACAGGGGCCCAGCCGGGTAGCCCTGTGCCCCCACCCCACCCAGGGGCCTGGCCTGTGGGAACCCACCTGCCCCCTCACCTGGCTGCTGGGGGCCGTGTAGGTGGGGTTGACCTCCACCAGAGAAGCAAAGGTCTCCAGGAACAGGTCGCCCAGGCTCTGACGGATAACCACATTGGCCGCACTGCGGATGGGCGCGTGGAGCTTCTCACACAGCTCACCGTACTCCGTGGAGTTCAGCCTGCACAAGGTGGGGGCTGCTGGGCTGGGGCCACCGAAACAAGGCCCCTCTGCAGGGCAGGGCCATCATTCCTGCTGGGGATGCCGAGGAGCCTCTAGGGTGACAGGACTCCCACAAGCACCCAGAACACGGGAGCCCGGGCCCCGCCCAGTCGCCCGAGGAACACCAGCCAGCAAAGATAACCCTGAGGCCACAGAACCAGCGCCAACCACCTGCCCCCAAGGGATGCAGGGAGGGGCAAAGAGAGTGGGGGGATTGCAGCTGAGACACAGAACCCCTGGCCCTCAACAAGTTTAGGCACAAAGGGGGTCACAGGAGGTCAATGGGCTTATCCAAAGCTTGAATGGGATGGGAAGACATCGGTTGGGCCCCAGAGTCAACGCAGCCACCAAGCCTCGGTCCTGTACCACCCCCTCACACATGCCTAACGTGCTCCCCCAAAAAGCGCCGCCATGGGGAGAGCAGAAGTAGAGGGTGCCTGGGGGGGTGAGGGGACAAGGGGCCTTGAGGAAGGGTTCCGCCAGAGGGACGCTAGAGGAGCCTGCTCCATGTGTCGTCGCCCCCCAGAGGGGCCCAAGACTAGAGTCCAGCGGCTGGCTGCCTCCGACACGCCCCAGCCTTACTCTCACTCCGGCCACAAGCGCACCTACCGGATGTCAAAGGCCTGCACGCCAGGGCTGCCACTGGCCACGTGGATGGTAAGGAGCTGCACAGGCAGGTTCGAGTCTGGGGAGAGCTCATGCTGCTGGGACTCCGTCACGGTCAGGTGCACATCCTGCTGCTGAGCCACGTGCACACGGTATGTGGTCACCTTCATCACCCACGTGTCTGTCACGATCACACGCGCCCCTGGCGCCCCTGTGGCAAACTTATCGATCCGCCGGAACTCTGTGTTCACTGAGGAGGCCACAGCCCGCCAGCCTGACTGTGGGAGGGCATAGAGGGCCAGGGTGCGGGCCAGCGGGTGCCGGGCCCACTGATCACAGGACCAGTAGTAGATCAGGGTGCTGGCGACGGTGGGCAGAGTCACTGCCAGCAGGAGGAAGAGCCGCCAGGCCTCCGGGGCCTGGCCAAGGGAGTAGAGCTGCTTTTCTGAAGCTGCAAAGCACATGCCCACGTAGTAACCTACGAGGATGGGAAGGGGCCTCAGCAGAAATCAGGGCTGCCAAGTCATTGTTCTCCCCCCACAGTGCCCACCAAGGGCCGCCCCGGTCAGCTCTCAGGGCTAGGCCACCCCAGAGCAGGTGTGCCTTACCTGCCTCCACACTGGCCCAGCTCAAACCCCTGCCGTGACAGTAATACAATAAAGGACAAAAAGACATTTTTAATGCACTACTTTAGCTTTATACAAGTAATACATGATTACGGAAACAGGAAAGCCTAAAAAATGCAAAAACAAATAAAAGGATCTGGTGTCACCCAAAGCCAAGCTACACACTGGCCCTCCTAGGGGCTGGATCTTGGCCTCTCAACCCCACCCCACCGGGAAGGCAAATCAGTGTGGGGTCCACCCCAGAGCTCAGAGTAAGCAGAGAACAAAGGGCACGCCACAGCTCCTGGCCCGTGCTGGCCAGATCAGGGCTGATTTGCATAGCCAAACAATAGAAATAGATAAGGAAATAGATAACAGGTACCTGCGTGAGCACGTTTAAGGTACAACATAATAGTAAACTTTTGCTGTTCTTCAGGTTATTCCATTTAAGGTAATTTATCCTGCAGCAGTAGATACACGGACACAAAGTTTCAAACCTCTTTCAAAACAAGGTCAAAAGGAAGAAAAAGACCCCAGGACTGGCCGCAAGGCCAAGCACCTCCACCTGCAAGAGCTCAGGTTTCTCTGTCCATGTGTAGCCTGCTGACAGCCCGCCACTCACGGGCTTACAGGAAGAGTGGGGCTAAAGGGACTCCAGAAAGCTGTGGGGACCCTTAGTTCCCAGGGCAGAAACCCAAGTTCCGAGCTGCGCTTTCTTCATCCCTGCCTCACTGGGGTGGGGTGCTGGGGCCTCAGGCTGAGAAAGCCCCATAGTTCCCCAACAACAGGCAGACAGACCCCATGGCAAAAGAGACCACCAGACTGCCACCAAGGCCCTGTGTCCTTCTTGGAAAGGGCAGGCATCCCTCCGGCACATGCCTGGCCTCAGCCCTGCCCCCTCCAGGAGGCTCTCCACACCTGGCCCAGGCTGCTGCGCCTTGCTGCCAGTCCCCCGAGTCCCCCGAGCCATAGACACGGCCCCCAGCAGCCACCCGCCCTTCCAGACCTGGTTCTGCTCTGTACCCTCCACAGAACCCCCCCCCCCAACACACATCCAGTACACCGCTTTCCAGCCAGTCCCCGGCCAACCAGCTGACAAACCAGCCTCTCAGAGGCCAGAGAGCACCTGGGGCCAACCCCTGGGCCACATGTGAGCATCCCGCGCCAGTCTCACACACACGCGCGCCCCCCAACCTCTGCACCTGTGACACCCCCATGGGGTTACCCATTTCTGCCTCCTTTCCCGCACTCACCTTCCAAAGCCTGGGACAAGGCCCCCTGCTCTCCCAGGTTTCTCCATCTCCCTGTTACAATCAGTAAACTCATGCCCTTCTCCTGGGAACTGCCCCCACGAAATGACTCCCGACCTACCCCAGCTGGGCGAAGCATCATCCCCTTTGCCCGCCTCCCAATATTCTAAGCCCTCATTTCTGCCATCTGCAAACGGCCACCTGCCGCCAGCACCTTCCTCTGCGCTCTCCGGAGCCGGGCACGCGAGAAGCCCAGCTCGGAGCGCACCGGCTGTTAGTCCACAGCCGCGGCTCTCGGGGTCGGCGTCTCTCTCCCCGCGGCTCCGGGGGTCCGCTCGCCCTCCCCTGCCCCTCCACCTCTGGGGTCCTGGAACTCGGCCGCGAGCCCGAGGGGCCACTTCCGCCCACCAAGGAGAACACAGGCCGGTGCCCCGCCCCACGAACCCTCCAGGGAGGGTCCGGCCTGCTCACCGAGCGGCAGCAGCGAGTGGCACAACAGCGTGGCGGACGTGCGGCGCAGGTGGTAGGGCACAAAGGCGGCGTCCTCGCTGCCCAGCCAGCCCGACAGCAGATTCTGCACCGTGAGCCCGGCCGAGTGGAACTCGGTGGGCGTGAACACGAAGCACACGGCGAACACCAGGTAGGCCAGCGTGAAGGTGACCTCCGGGCTGTCCATCGCGCTGCCGCGGCCGCCAGGAAGCCCCGCAGCCCCCGACGGGAAACAGACCCGAGAACTCCGAGCCGGTAGGCGGTGGCAGGCGGGCGCCAGGCCGGCGCGGGGCGCTCTGGGAGACGGTGTCGCCGCCCGCGGGGCATTCTGGGAAATGGGGGTCCAGTCCGCAGACCGGCGTAAGGGGCGCTAGGAGACGTCTCATCGACGCGGGGCACCCTGGGAAACGGAGTTCCCGCGCCCCGCTCACAGCCAGAAGCGGGGAGACCGCGACAGTCCTCGCGAGAGTTCGGCTCACGACCGGCTTTTGGGGCGGTGCTGCACCGCCCTCCGCAGGGCGACCAGCCAGGGTTCCGAGGGCTTCCGGCCCCGCCGCGCCCAGCGTGCCCCTCCCCCGGAAACAGCCACCGGCGTCCGGAAGGCGTGGCCGCGGCCCCCGTGCGTCCCGCCCCCGCCGCGCGCTGATTGGCCGCCTCGAGCCAACCGTCGGTATTTGAATCGGCGGCGGGCGGACGGGCTCCTGGACTCGGCGCCTCCCGTTCCCTCGGTTTCGCGTGGCCGCCGGCAGGTAGGCGGTGGCGCCGGCGGAGTCCCGGGCTCGGGGCTCCATCCCCCCTCGTCCCCCGGCCTCCGGGCCCCGCGCCCCGACCCCCGCGGCAGCTGGGCGGCGTTCGCCCCCGATGGGCCCTCTTCCGTCCGCGGCCCGGAGCGCGCCGTCCGCTCGGCACCCCCGCCCCCTGGGGCCCACCCCGCCGGCGTTTGCTGCCGCCTTTCCCGGGGCGCCGTCCGGCCGGGGTCACGGGCAGCCCTTGGGCGGAGAGCGCTGCGGGGCCCGTCCTCCAAGAGGCCGGCGTGCCGGGGTCTCTATGCGGCCCGGCCCGCCGGCCTCCCCTCCGCGTCACCTTGTGACCGCATCCAGCCTCGAGCCTCCCGCGGACCCGCGCCTAGCGAGTGTGCGCGTCCCACTCTCCATGCCCCCCCTCCCCGCCGGTGGCCTGACCCCGCCCCCCTGGGGGCAGCCTCGCGCTGCTTTGTCCACGCCCCACCTGGGAGCCTCGTCGACTCCAGCTGCGCCCGCCCTCCGGGTCCTGCTGATTGTCCGCAGCTGCGGGGCGCGGTTCCGCCCACGGACCGGACCTCCGTTCACCCGGAGGTCTGGCCTGGGGGCCTTCTCCCCGCCGACAGTGGAAGCCGGACCTGACCGACTGCCATGGCCGCTGTCCCACCTTCCTCGGGCGAGGGACTGCCGGAAAGTGTCCTCCAGGCCCCCTCCCTCCAGTATCCCGCAGCCGTCCCGCGCCCTTCCCGTTTTGCCCTTCTGTTTCTCTCCCTCTTCCGGATGCCGTGTGGGCCCACTGGCCGAGGCTGGCTGCGGGAGCCTCTGACCCCCCTCTTTCCAGAGCAGCCTTGCCCCTTCTGCCCCCACCACCCCGGCCTTGCTCTTAAAGCTGCAGCCTCCAGCACCCCCACCACCGGCAAATACCTGTGGCGTTCCCATGGACAGGCCCTCCAGCAACTCCTGGGTTGGGAATGTCGTGCTGGTGGCGGTCACGAGGACCTTGGGAAGGGGGAGTGGGGACTGTTCTGGAACCTTCTGGGCCCCTGTGGAGTCACTGGTACGTTTCTAGACTCCAAGCCTCAGTGCAGGAGCTCCTCCACTCCAAGTAACTCTGCATCTTGCTGGTTGCCGCCTCGTCCAGCTCTTCCTCTGGGCCTGAGCCCTCGTGGTGCCACGGTGTGCCCCCACCTCCCAGCCTGGCCGGAGAGCGAGCCACAGCACCCTTCTGCTTTCTCGCTCTCTGCTGCCTTGCTCGGCTGTGCCGTGGCCTCGGCGCCTGCGGTAGAGGCCTGACGGGAGACCCGGGCTTTCCAACAGGCCCGCACCTGTGTCTCCTGACCTTCCCCCACTAAATCCAAATTGTTGTGAGGACCAGATTCTCCTTCCTTGCTCTGCGGGCCATTGCAGCTCCTTGTCCTGGGTGGTGGCAGCTGCCCTGAAACAGGACAAAGACTGCGTGCAGAGGACTTCCCGCCTGAGATGGGACCCATCCGTGCAGGACAGGGATGTCTGCCCCGAGAGGGCAGCTCCTTGCCCTGGCCGTTCGCCCAGACCGCACAGCGCTCGTACTGACGCCAACCGTCTGCTTTCCCAGAATGAGTCTGCAGATCCGCAATGATGAAAACGTCACTGGTGACAGAAGTGCAGAAAACTGTGAGTTCCTGTTTTCACCGCCGGAACTTCCCGGAAGACTCTCTGTTCTTCGGTTGTCACAGAAAGAAAACGTGCCACCCAAGAGCGTACTCCGAGCTATGAAAGTAAGCCCGTTGTGCCCGTGTCAACCTACCCTGGGTCGCACGTTCGGTCCCCATGGCGCCCGCTTTCCCGGGGACTTGGCCAAGCGGGCAGGGCGCCGCCGCCATCGTGGTTGAAGACTGGGGTTCTTGAGTGGGTCTCCTCCTCCCCCAACAGGTGACTTTCCAGACGCCTCTGAGGGACCCGCACACGCACCGGATACTAAGTCCTAGCATGAGCAGTGAGCTCGAGGCTCCTCGTGCCCTGGGGGACACTGTCAGCTTAGAAAACTCTCCTCAAAACCGGACCCAGAAAGAGAAGTAAGTGTTGATGCTGCTTGACGTACAGCGATGTGTAACCTTTCTGGCGGACACTGCAGGAAAATTCCGCTTTGTCGTTGTCTCATCTGGTCAAGTTCTCGGGGTTTCTGCTCTGAGCCCGCGCAGTAGAAGCCGCTTGTTAGTAGGAAAGCAGACAGTGAAATATGTAGAAGAGCTTTAAGGTTTTTGTGACTTATTTGTGGAGAGAGAGCACAAGCGGGGAGGGGCAGAGAGAAAGAGCGAGAATCTCGATCTCATGACCTTGAGATCCTGACCTGAGCCAAACCTGAGAGTCAGACGCCCAACTGACTGAGCCACCCAGGCGCCCCGAATGAGTTTAGGTTTTATGTTCTACTCGTTTACTGTGCCTTTACCAACACACGAGCCTGGCCTTGGCCTCTCTCGAGGAATGTCTGCGCTCGTGTCCAGTGCTCTGTGGATCGGGTTCTTCTTTGTTAGCAAGTCAGCCGTGGGTGTTGTCAGGGGCTCTCCGTCTCGTCTTTCTTGCGAGTGAAAATCTTGCTTCTCTTGTGCCCTGGACTGTGTAGCTGGCGGTCCCCAACCAAAGCAGGGAAATAGGCAAGCAGAAAAAACCTTGACTGTGATTCTCTCTCCCTCCTCGGCTCTCTCAGAAACCTGCGCGACCGCGTCGGTCCGCCTGCTTTGGTTTGTGAGAATATACTTGTGAAGGTGATCGCGGAGAAAAGGGTTGTAACTGTTCTTTTTTACTGCTTTTAGTTAATGTTTTCTCATGATTTAAGCTCTAATTAAAAAGCTAACAGATTCCTTAGCGTTAACTAAGTTTGTTTCTTAAAAAGCCAGCAGTTTGCCAAGGAAGGGGACACCAAAATGACCAATGGAATTCTCCAGAAACCAACGGTGGCCAAGGCCACGCCCGCTCCAGCAGGTGTGAGAGCGGCCTCTGAAGACTGGCAGCATTCCAGCGGGCCCACCTCAGCCCCCCGGGCCAGTCTGGATCCCTCCAGCTCTCCCCAGATGTCAAAAGATCTTGAAAACCAAGTGGTTTCTCTAGGACGAACCACCGTGAGCCCTGAGCAAGCCTTGGAGGAAAGCGTTCGTTCTGATTTCTCAGAAAAAAGTGTTGCCTCCATCTCGGAAATCCCAGAAGACCCTTCCCAGACGGCTCCCCCAGACCGAAGAGAAGACCCGCCCGGAGCCGCCAGGGAAAGCCCAAGCTGGCTCCCTGCTTCCTCAGCCAGGGCCACTTCGCCCCCTGCGACTCACCCTGCAGGAGCCGGTGAAGAAGGGCCCCTCACAGACCTGCCCAGCGAGGCCCCGGCCGGCCTCAAAGAGTCCTCTGGTCCCGGGAGCACCACGCCGGCCAGCCCTCGGGAGGCTGGAGGGGCCTCGGCCCCAAGTCCTCGGGAGAAGGAAGCTGATGGCCAGAGGACCCCCTTGTGGAGCGGGGGGCCCATAGGACCGGAGTCTGATCTCTGTGACAATGCCACCAGCAAAACGTTGCCCCCACTGAAGGAGCTGGGGATGAGACCTAGCCTTCCACCTCCCTCTAGGGTGTCCGAGGAGAGGCAGGAAAAGGCCCCTGAGGAGGCGGGTGAAGGTCCCGTTTCCCTTCCCCAGGGCTCTTACAACCTGGACTGGAACAAGCTGGATGACCCAAACTTTAACCCCTTCGAAGGTGGAAGAGAGGCCCAGCCCCCAGGGTGCCCCCAGAGCCAGCCAGCCGGGCCTGTGGCCAAGGAGCCGCCTGTGGGAGCCGAGGCCGTGGGGCCCTCTCCGAGCCAGTGAGTATTCAGTGGGGGTGGCAGCGGGATAGCACCCAGCAGGGTGCATGCTGGGGGACCCTAGGCCAGAGAAGGGGCCTTGGGGCGCACATGGGCCACGGGAGGCAGCTGCTGGGCCTGGATCCCAAGACCGCGGAGGGTACGCCCAGCCACTGCCAAGGGCTCCCGAGATGGAGAAAACCTGCCGCGGTGCCTGGCTCCAGCCCCACCGCGGGGGCCGTCCTCACGCGCTCTACGAGTAGGATCTAGGGACACCCCGGAGCGCGAGTGGATCTCGTCTGCCGTTCCAGGGCTGGCGCTCGCCGAGGTGCCTCGGGCTGTCCCGCGGGGTCTCCAGGCCTAGGGCCTAGCCGGTGCCCGGCCCCCTGGCGCTCAGACGGGCCACGTTCTGGTGGGACGCCAGAGCAGAGGGTGCGCCCAGCCACGAGTGCACCCTGACGGTCCTGTAGGCCGTCCCCCAAGGACTCTCACTCTGGCGCGTTTGCCAGCCTCCCAGTAAAATCGAGCCAGTGAACCCTTGGGGTTCACGCTCTGAGTCGAGCCCCCCGGGAAGCTCGTGCTTCTGGGACGGCTGAGGTGGGTGGGGACGGCCTTGCTGGGCCCGCGTGGCCCCCGACCTTCAAGGAGAGGCTTCACAGGGCGGGAGGCTGCTCCGTGCCAGGGCGCAGGCCCTGCTGACCCCATCTCTTCAGGCAGGTGCCTTCGGCCCTCGCGGATGACACGCCTGAGGTGTGGACCGCGGCCGGGACCCCGGGCACAGCCGGCGAGGTAGGGACTCGAGCTCAGCCCAGGCTGTCCTGCACGCGGGGCGGATGGGGGCACAGCGCGGCACCCCAGCTCCCCACACCCCTATCTTGAGGCTGGGTGAGGTGCAGGCCGCACATGGGACCTTGGACCTCACGAGCTGCCCTTCTTCCAGGAGGGAGCTGTGGGCCCTGCAGGCGCACCGGCCCCCGTGGGCGGCCTGGGCAGTGAGCCCGCGCCCCCCGCAGAGCCGGATGAGGAGCACTTCCAAGACCCCGCTGAGGGTATGTTGTCCCCGGGGCATCTTGAAGCGGCACGCGCCCCCGCTGGGAGGGGCTCCCAGGACCGGGGTCAGACCCAGAAAGAGGCTCTGCCGCCTCCTGACGGTGCACGGGAGAAGAATGAGGCACAAACAAGTCAGCTGCAAGAGACCGGGAGCAGGGGACGACAGTAGAAAAGACTGTCGCCCCGAACCATTCCATACTCTCCTATTTATTAGAAAGTAAAGAACAACCCACAAAGAAGCCAGAGTAGGTCACACACTGACCGTGAGTTTTGCAGATAAGTAAGAAGAAAGGCAAAATATGTCTGGTCACGTAGTGCACGACCTATAGTGAGCAAACCCAAACAGGAGGGTCGTCTAACTCACGGCAGGTGCTCTCCGGGGAAGGGGAGGTAACGGGAAAACGAAGCAGGCGGCGTTCCGCCCTGAGCGGGCCGGGCGTCCCCCGCTGCTCGGCCTCAAGGACGCACATCGTCCTCTCCCCCAGAGGCTCATCGCCAGTACGTGTTTTTCTTAGGTCTATATCTGAGCGTGCTTGGTGACTAGTATAATTTCTCATAGGCTATATTTTAAGCAGTACATCGTTCCGAGGGACGGTTACAGGCTCTGTGCGCACGGGCGGCGGGGCCTTGCTGGTCAGTGGACAGATCCCGCTGGGAGGCCGAGTCCACACACAGCACGGGGCGGGGGTGGGGGGGGGTCCCCGGACTCCGAGGTGCTTCCAGGGAGGATCCGGGACGGGAGAGAAGGCAGCTTGACGGAGTCTCGGTGCGGCCGACCCCGTCCGGGCGGACCGGAGACCAGGCCCAGAGCGCACGGTTGGACCGTGGCAGCACGACCCCAGATCCCTCGGGGGTCTGAGACCAGAGTCTGGTTTTCTCCCTGAACGTCAGGCGTTCGAGCGTCCTCGCCTTGTAGCGCATGTCGCTGCCTCGTTCCTGTCCTGGCCGGGGGGCGCGCCGCCGGCGCGGGGACCACAGCTGGCCTTTCCAGTCGCCCGTGGACGGGCGTTGGCGTTGTCTGCTGGATGCGACCGCCGCGAAGTTGCGCGTGCGCGTGTCCGTTGGAGGTGGGCGTCGCTGGTCTTGGGCGTGAGCCCCGGGAGAGAGGGGATCCCGGCTCATGCGGTCGCTCCGGGTGACGCCGAGGAGACGCCGGCTCGCTTTCCGAAATGGCGGCACCACGTCGCGATCCCACGGCAGCTGCGTTTGAGGTCCCGGTCCCTCCACGGCTTGGCGGGCCCCTGGGGGCCCCTAGGACTTGGGTGCCAGCCTCCAGCCTTGGCAGGGGCCTCCGTGGATTTGACCTGCATCTCCCTGGTGACAAGTGTCTTTTCACGGGTCTTTCCCGCTTTCTGCAGGATGTCTGCTCAGGTCCTTTGCCCTGCTGTTTGACTCGAGTCGCCTTCTTATTACTGAGTCGTAAGGACTTGCAGTCTGTCCTAGGTAGACGACGTGGAGGGAGCCACCTCCCGTTCTGGGCGCTGTCGCTGTCCCAGTGGTGTCCTTCGAAGTGCAGGTGTTAATCCTGAAGTCTCCTTTTCCTCTTTCTTGTTTGTGATTTTGATGTGAAGTCTAACGAGTCCTTGCCAACTGGTACCGCCGGGATCTGCGGTTATGTTTTGTTTTTGTTGTGCTTTGTTTTTTGGTTTTTTTTAAGATTTTATTTATTTGACAGAGAGAGATCACAAGTAGGCAGAGAGGCAGGCAGAGAGAGAGAGAGGCAGGCTCCTCGCTGAGCAGAGAGCCCGATGCGGGACTCTATCCCAGGACCTCGGGATCATGACCTGAGCCGAAGGCAGCTGCTTAACCAACTGAGCCACCCCAGCGTCCCTGACCCTTGGGTTTTTTAAGTGAAATTTGCATTGTCTGGAATTCAAGGATGGTCTAGGGTAGTTTTAAATAATAGCTCTTAGCCCGGGCGCTTGGGTCCCTTGGGACGGTTTTGGTTGTCGCGCCTGGAGGGCAGCACAGCGGGCAGCCCCAGCAGGACCGGGCCCCAGGGGTCCTTAGTGGGAGGCGGGGGGCAGGCGGGACGGGTCACAGCTGAGTGCCCGGGGCCAGAAGCTGGGGCCTGCTGCGCGCGGTGCCCATGCGGTGGGTGGCAGCGCTGACGCCCCCTCAGTTCTAGGCTCCGGAGCCGAGGTGGATTACCTGGAGCAGTTCGGGGGGTCCTTGGTGAGTACCCATGCCATCGTGGCAGTCTTCTCCAAGGGGGCGCTTTCTAGAACAAACCTGAGCCCCTGCCCCACGTGCGGAATCACAGTGGGCCTGCTCGCGCACCATGGGGTCGTGCCCAGACGGGCGTCGGGGTCCCCGGGTCCCCTTCCTGAGCCGCACCTGTGGCGTCGCGGTGCCCGCTCGCTGCTCCGGGCTGGGGCCTCCCTCGGGGGCGCCGGCCAGCCGGTGACCTGCCCGTGCCTCCAGTTCAAGGAGTCCGCCCTGAGGAAACAGTCCTTGTACCTCAAGTTCGACCCGCTCCTGAAGGACAGCCCTCGGAGACCAGGGCCCGTGGCTCCGGGGCCCGGCAGGTACGCCTCCCGTCTGCTCGCGGGCCGGAGTGCGGGCGGGCGGCGGCCATCGACCAGGGGTTTCTAGACTAACGGGGACGTTCATGCCTCGGGAAGGGAGATTTCTGGGGAGCTCCCTGGAGCCCCTCGGGTGCGGGAGCGGTTGTCCCGGAGGCTGTTCTCTGGCTGTTGGGGGAGGGGCACACTTACCTTCTGCTCCGGGGTCTCAGCGCACAGGACGTGGCCGTACCTTCCTCAGGAAGCCTGCCGGAGGCCAAGCTCGTGGACCTTGACTTCCTGGGAGCCCCAGACGCTCCCGTGAGTGCCCCCACCACCCCCCGTGTGATGCGGAGAGAGGACTGGTGCCGGGCCTGGCGTCACGCTGGGGGCTGTGGCACGGGGTGGGGGCAGGGGACTCATGCTGCCCTGGGATCCCCGGCCTCTGGGGGCCTGTCCTCCCCGACGATGTGGGGGGGCACACGGAGGAGCGCACGGCCCAGCACGTGGTCCACCCGCAGGTGCTAGGCTCCCCTCCCTGTGTGTTTGGACCCGGGGGTCCGCCACTGCCCGTGGGCTCCATCGTGGACGTGCTGCAGTACACCCAGAAGGACCTGGACGCGGCGGTGAGGACGGGCGCGGGGAGGCTGGGCTCCCACGGGCTGCTGCGGTCCCCGGCTCTGCACACCTGCCGTCCTCGTGTGGCTGCGGGGGGCCGCAGACGTCCACTGACACGCGGAGGGCTCGGGCATGCCCCACGGGCACGGGCTGGACCCAGGCCGCGTCTGCAGTCGCTAAGTCCTTTCCTGGCCTTGGCGCCCGTGGCCCCATCCGCTCAGCTCTGGCCCAGCAGCTCCCCTCGTCGTCTTCGTCGGGCCCCTCCCCCTCCCCGTCCCCGTCCCTGGGCTGCTCTCCCAGCAGCGAGTGTTCCCCCTCCACCCGCGCACATTCGCGGCTCCTGGGGGCCGATGGGCCCCTGGGGGCGTGCCGGCCCATCGAGGGGACCCCGTAGCATCCAGGGGAGGTGCCCTCCCTGCACACCTGTCGGCTCCGCTGCTACTGCCGCCGCCAGGGGGGCACAAGGTCCTTGGGCTGACCCAGGCTGCTCACAGCCTCTCCCCGCCTCCGCCACGTCCCCGGGGACCGTGGGTGCAAGGGGCGCCCAGCAGCCACGTGCTGTGTGCAGGTGGAGGCCACACGCGAGGAGAACGCGTTGCTGAGGAGCCGCTGTGAGACGCTGCACGCCAAGAACCTGGAGATGGGGTGAGGCTCGCGGCGCGCCCCGGGCGACTCGGGCTCGCCTGCTGCGGGCGGTCACGGGCACCTCCCTTCTCCCCACAGGAAGATAATGGACGGGTTCGAGGGGATCGTGTACCAGGCGATGGGTGAGTGCTGGCGGCCCCGGGCCTCTCTGGCAGAGCTGCCCAGGCCAGTTGGGAGCGTCGGGGGTGCCATGGGGCTGCTGCTCTTTGGCCCCAAAGTTGGCCCGGCCCCGGGTGGGGATCTGGGGTCCCTCCCACGGTCGCTGTATCCATGGGGTGCCCCCCACACTCCCTGGATGTCAGGTAGGGCTTGGAGCGAGTACGGTCCTCACCCCGGACCAAGCCTCAAGGTCCCAGAGGCCCCTGGCTTGGGGCCTTGGTGTCCCTGTGGGGCCCTGGGTTCCTGTCCCCCACCCCCACCCCGAAGCTGACTCGCGGCCCCCAGGCTCTGCTCTGGAAGATAGGCTGGGGGGGGGTCCTGTCGCCCGGCCCTCAGCGGGACCACAGCCGGCGGCCCACCTGTCCCCACGGTGCATGTCTCGCTGCTGCCAGCACGTGGGGGCTGCTGTTGCCCGCCACGTGTTTCTCTTCTTCTCAAGAGGAGGCTCAGAAGCAAAAGGAACTTGCGAGAGCAGAGATCCAGAAGATCCTGAAGGAAAAAGAACAGCTGACCGCAGACCTGAGCTCCATGGAGAAGTCTTTCTCGGATCTCTTCAAGCGGTTTGAGAAGCAGAAGGACGTGATCGAGGGCTACCGCAAGGTAGGCGGGCCTGGCGCCCCACACAGCGTCGCGGCCGTCGCGCTCAGCTGCAGAGTCGGCCAGGCCCGGGGGCGTCGCCCGCTAAGGGCTGGAGGCTGCTCGCTCGCCAGGCAGACGACCCGGGCAGCCTCTCGGGGAGGTTACTGTTCGTCGGGACGTGAGCAGAGGGGCCGTGGGGCCCAGACTGGAGATGAAGCCCTGGCAGTGGAGGGGGTGTCTGGGGTGCCCACAGGCTGCCTCTCAGCTGTCGGCTTTGTCACGGCCTGAAACAAGACCCAGGCTCCGCTGCAAAGCCCGTGTCCAGCTGTGCTCTCCTGGGGTCGGCAATGCCTGCCAGAGGCATGGGGGCTGGGGCAGCCGCGAGGGGCCGGGGTTCTCGCCCCTGGAGGGGGAGCGCCCAGCCGCGTCCACGTGGCCGTCCTCGTCGGAGCTGTGGCTCGGCTAACACCCCAGAGACCCTTGACGGTGGACCGTCCGCGCCTGCCCAGAAAGCCAGGCCTGGGGGCTCCGCCGGGCACACTGCGTGCGGTTCATGTTTGCACTCCTCCAAAGAACGAAGAGTCGCTGAAGAAGTGTGTGGAGGGTTACATCGCGAGGATAGAGAAGGAAGGCCAGCGGTACCAGGTCCTGAAGGCCCACGCGGAGGAAAAGCTCCAGCTGTGAGTGCGGCGGGAGCGGGTGGGGGGTCGTCCAGCAAGCCTGGGGACGGGGACGCCCCAGGCCTTGACCGCTCAGCCCCGACCTCGGCGTCCCCAGGGCCAGCGAGGAGATCGCCCAGGTGCGCAGCAAGGCCCAAGCGGAGGCCTTGGCCTTCCAGGCCAGCCTGAGGAAGGAGCAGATGCGCAGCCACTCGCTGGAGAAGACCGTGGAGCAGAAGGTGGGCGCACGGGACCCCCTGCACTGGGGGCGGGGGGCTGTCAGCTGGTACCGTGCAGACGGCCCAGGACCTGCTCCCGGCTGCCGCTTCTGGGAATCGCTCCGGACCCAGGGACCCAGGGCGCCTGGCTGGCTCAGTCGGGAGAGCGTGCGACTCTGAACAACTTGGGGGTGAGAGTTCGGGCCCCAAAGTAAAGTCTTTGGAAAAACAAATGGGGATTTGACTCTTCTCCTTCAGACTAAGGAAAACGAGGAACTGACCCGGATCTGTGATGACCTCATCTCCAAGATGGAGAAGATCTGACGCGGAGGCCCCGCCCGTCTGTGTGTCTGCGGCTTTCCCATTTGTTCTCTCCGACCCCTCGGTTTTAGACTGCTTTAAAAAGAAGAGTAAATAAAGGTTGCCTTTGGTTTCAGTGTCGAAGGGGCTCCGGCTCCGGTGCAGGTTTCTGGCTCGGGCCGGAGGCTGACCCAGCCGCCGCGGCTGCGACCCGCACCCTCGCGGTCGCCCAGGGGGCAGCAGCCCTGCCTTCGCTTGGCCGTGCTGCCCCCGGGGTGGGGGACTGGCCCGTGTCCCTCGTCCCTTGGCAGGGCTGTGGTCTCCGCATTCGCCGGGGCGGGCCTGGCGTGGCCCTCTGGAACGCGGTGGGCCCCGGACCTCGTGCTTCCCGCACCGCAGACCGAGGTCCTGGGAGCAGGCCGGGACGCCTCCACCGGCCGTTGGGCTGGAGCACGCACGCCGGAGCGGGCCCAGGGTCTCCTGAGTCGGTGACCCCCCGACGGCTGCCGGGACCACATCCAGGCGGGCCTGCCGCACCCTGCTGGACCCTCGGACACGCCCGAGCACGCTCCTTCCCTCCGTGTCCTGCTCACGGAGCGCGTGGTGTCGAGGACGGGGCCAAGGTGAGCCCCTGGGACAGGTGCTTTCTGAACCAGCCGCCTGGAGGCATCACAGGCCCTCGAGCAGAGGCGGCTCCTGGCCGGCGTGGGGGGGTCAGTCCTGTCTGCTGGGGGCAGCGAGGGGGGGCCTTTGGGTGGGAGGGACGCTTCTGTGAGGCCTCGTCTCCCGGGGCCGGGATGGGCCGAGGGAGGGCAGGAGCTCCTCGAGAAGAACACCTGGACGGGGAGGGAGAGGCTGGCGCCCAGGTCTAAGGAGGAACGGCCGCAGAAGGGAGCGGGGGATGCGGCGTGGAGACCCCAGCCGAGGCCCGCCCGGACAGGAGGCCTCTGCGCCCCCAGCACCCCTGCCCAGCGCTGGACCTGCAGACGGCAGCGGCCTCCCCAGGAGAGACCTCAGGGCGGGCCGCGGTGCCCCCCAGCCCCCGACAGGGGGCGCAGCCGGCCGCGGGCCTCACACTGCGGAGTGGGCCGGGCCGTGGGGCTGGCCAGCAGGGCCTCGGGACCCCGTGGGGGGCGGGCACGTTTGCTCTGAGAGCATCAGACGGAGGGGGCCTGGCGCTGGGGGCGGGAACCGGAGCCCCGCTGCCCGCATGGCCGTCCCGTCTCCTGTCCCACCGTGTCTCCCAGTTCTGGGGCACCCCCTGTCCGGCCCCTTCTCGAGGTGGCCGCCAGGGTGTTCCTGGGCTCCAGAACCTACCCCCAGCCCCGCGCTGGAGCCCAGGCCCCCGGGAAGCCGCCGTCCAGCCCCCAGCTCTCTGCCCGAGAGCCGCGTCGAGCGGCCTCCCGGACACCCCAAGCCAGGTGTGTCTGCCCTCGCTGGGCCCATGCTGGGCCCATCCCGGCCCCAGGAGACGAGGCCTCACAGAAGTGTCCCTCCCACGCTGAGGCCCCCCCCTCGCTGCTCCCGCCGGCCAGCAGCCTCCTCCACTCGGGGCCTGAGATGCCTCCAGGCGGCTGGCAGCGCCCCGCCCCTGCCGCGCTCCCACCCGAGAGGCCCAAGAGGCCGGGCTGGGGCCCAGCTGGCCGTCCCGGGCCTGAGTGCCGTCCGCTGCACGAGGACCCCGGCACCCGGGGCTCGGGCCGGTGGCTCGTCCCTGGCCCCAGCCACCCACAGGCCCGTCCAGCCGCGGGGGCAGGACCCGTGTGGCTGCAGGACTCCCGCTCCTCCTCACAGAGTCAGGGCTGCCCCGACGGGTGTACGTGGCCAGCTCCTCACCGGGCTCGGCCCGCCTGCCGGCTGCGAGGGCCCTGTCCCCCGCGGGGCCTCTCTGAGCCGGGCCGGGAGTCCGCCAGAGAAGGCCACTTGGGGCAGCTGGCCGTGCTGAGGACACGGGCCGCCGGGCGGCATCCTGGGCCAGGAGCCTCTCTTCGGGACAAAGGGGCCTTGTGCAGCTGAATGGGTGTTTATCCTGGAGCCCGGGCCGACTCGGGGCGGCAAGGCTGGGCAGGCCTGGCATCGGGCTTCCCTGGGTAAACACGGCCAAGCCGGGCACGCAGCCGCGGGGCTGAACTTCCGCACCCCTGCCTCTCCTGCCTGGGACACCAGCAGCGCCCTGGGGCCTCCTGCCAGGCCGGGGGCATGGGACTCGGGGGCTGTCCTGGGGCATTGCCCCCAACCCCAGTGCCCAGCGGGAGGGAAGCAGCATCCACAGGGCGGCCGCAGAGGCCTTGTGGACGCGGCACCCAGGGCTGCCCCGCCTTCGTGGAGCACAGGAGGGCCAGGGCCCCGAGCCTGCAGAGACTCCCTCTCTTGCCGCTGGAGGAATGACATCAGGAGGAGGGACCTCAGGCGGGTGTGAGGTGTGGGCGGGAGGAGAGGGGAGAGGTCGCAGGTCCCCGAGTTGAGGACACCACGAGGTCTGCGGACCACCCCTAGAACGGGGAGATGTAACCTGTTGCTGAAGGCCGGGTCCGTGGGGTCTTGTGACGGCGGCCCCACGGCTGAGCCCCTCACCGTGACCGGGACTGCCCGGCCCGAAGCCCGTGCCCCGCACCGCCTGTCCTCCCCGGAGATGTGGCCACCCACATCCCGCTGAGGGGCCCCGCAGGGGAGGAGCAGGATGAGGTGCAGGGGGACCGGCCTCCCTCGGTGCCCCCACTGCCTGCACACCAGCAGGCGTCTGCGGCTCTCTCCAGCCGCGGCCTCCACTCCCAGCTGCCCCCAGCCCAGGCTGAACCCCACACTCTCCTTGGCCCCTCAGAGGGAAGGGGGATTTCTGCGTGGCCAAGCGGGTGCCCGGAAGGTCCTTTCTTAGGCTAACCCCCCATGCCACTCTGCCCCCAGAAGGACCAGCTAGTGTAGATGCTGCCCGGGCGCACGCCCAGGCTCCTGTCCCCTGTGGCCTCTCGGGGAGGTCCTGGCGGGGTGAGGGCCAGCAAGCCACCACACCGCTGGGAACAGACGGCCGCCCCCACGGCCAGCAGGGCTGCCTGAGGCCAGAGAAGGGGTCCTGACTCAGCGGAGGCTGCCTTGGGGTCCCAGGGGGAGTGTGGGACGTGTCCCTGAGGTGGAGAGCCTGCCTAGGGGCTGCACGCGGGGGACGGCCCCACGCACCCTGGCCCTGCTTCCTAGAGGCCTCCCTTCCCAGGACCCCAGACCCCAGGATGCCAGGCCTGCCCTCACCCTCACCCTCTCTGACCACGGCCGTTAAGGCCATGAGGGAGCCATTGCGCCCAGCGGCCTGCAGGGGGTGCCATTGGGCTGGCCTCAGCCTCCCCCCGGCTGAGCAGTGACCGCATCCCAGGGGCCCAGCCTCCACGCTGGGTCTCCGGGACCCCTAACGTGGGGCATCAAGGAGCCACCTTCCTGCCGGCCCTGTCCAGCCATCGGGGGCACCAGGCCTCCCCCCTGCACCTACCCTCTGCCCTGTAGACCCCAGGTATCAACCTAGGCCCCCACAAACTGCAGGGCAGGCCCAGCCATGGTGGGGGTGCTAGGGAGGCCCCCCCGGGCCCAGAGCAGCTGGGGGGCAGCCACCAACCGCTGAGGGTCTGGGCGAGCCCGAGACGGGCCTGCCAGCAGAGGTCTCCCCCCTCCCCCAGCCCCGACCCTGTCCAGCTGGGCTCCGGGGGGAAGGGAGTGGGGGGCACACAGGCCCCTTGCACTGCCAGCCGGGCCCCGGGGTGTGCTGGGCTCCTGGCCCCCACCTCATTACTTTAGGAGTGGGTCGGACTCCGGGAAACACGGCCTGCCCCAGGCTGGCCCTGGGCCCCAGGCTGCCCAGCCCACAGGCGTCTATAGGCCGACCCCACAAGTGCATGAACGTGTGCACACTGAGGACCCCCAGGGCCCCTGCTCCGGGACCAGGCCTGAGGTGAGGGCACCACGCCTGCTGCGGGCAGCGGAGGGCGGGGGGAGACAGGGGCAGGGAGCAGCTGTGCCCAGCACGTTGGGGGCCAGGTTCCCAGAGGCAGTGACCTGTGAGCTGACCGCCCTGGCCTGCCTCCCCCGGCCGGTCCCCCCACGCCCCCCACAGGCACACGCCGGGCCCACCCGGGGCTGGGACCCTCTGCAGGGGCAGAGATGGGGCGGGCGGGGCTGTGGCGGGCGTGGGGGGACCGGGAGGGGGACCTGTGACACTCGGCTCCCCCGAGGAGGAGGGGCTCCGAGCCGGGCAGCAGAAGGGGTGGGCGGCCTGTGCGACTCCGGCGGAGGCCCGTGCTCTTGCCGTGCGTCTCCAGAGGCACCGTGTCCGTCCACTCGTGGGCAGGGACCGGCCCGCGGGGGGACCGGCAGGACCGGCTGCGTGGGCAGCGTCGGGGGCCGCGGGACGGCGTTGGGTTCCTGCGCAAGGCCGGGCGGCGGGGCCCACCAGAGGGCGGTCTTTTCCCGGCGTGCCAGGCTGGCAGGGCGATTAGCGGGTGGGGCCGGAGAGCAGCCACGGACCGGGCCTGGGGCCCGCGGGCGGCCCAGGCAGGCAGGGTCCCGGCCCCCGCGGCAAGCCGGGGAGCCTGAGGGGCCCCAGCGCTTCTGCCTGGGGTGTCCCCGGCCTCGGGACCGCCCAGAGCCCGCCTGCCCCTCACCCTGGCCCAGAGCCAGCTACTGAGGCCAAGCCTGGCCCTCTCGGGGTCTGACCAGAAGGCAGGGGTTGGTGTGGGCGGGGGGAGGCAGGGGCCGGCAGCTGCGGGTAGACCCCCGCCCAGACCCCTAACAGCCCCTAAGAGGAGGCAGGACCTCACCCCCTAAGATACGCACACGCACACACGCGCGCACACACGTCGTCCGCACACACAAACAGGTACAGAGGGCCTTCGTTCCGAGCACTGCTCCGGCCTTGGGGGTCCAGTCCCGACCCCGATGGAACCCACCTTCTGGCGGAGGGCGGGGTGGGGGCAGAGAGGGCAGGAATAAGCAAGAACAGGCCGGGAGGGAGGTGGCAGTGCTGTGCCCGTGGGGGCGGAGAGCGAGGGCCGCAGGGGCAGTAGTGCCCCTTAGGGGGCTTCCGGGCACCCTCTCCAGCCAGGAAGTTCCCACTGCTGCTTCAGGGCCTCCCCTGCCCCACCCTTACACACCCGGGACACTGAGCCGCGTCCGTGGAGCTCCCCGGGCGGGGCCTCCCCCCTCCCTTCCCAGCTGGGCACCAGCTGCCGGGACCCAGAGCAGCAGGGAGCACAAGAGGGGGGCCTGCGTGGGCTCCCGCGTGGGCCGGCCCCAGGTTCCCGCGGTGTGCAGGCGGCCCCATCCGCGGGACCGCAGTGGTGAGCTCTGTCCCCTGCTCTCGGGACCCCAGGCGAGGCCCTCACCCTCTCGGGGCCACACAGAGGTCGTGGGCCAGCAGCCCTCGGGCTCCTCGGAACCTGGAAGGCGGGCGCCCACTGGGGTGCAGACCGGTCCCCCTCAGCCAGGCGGGGAGTCTGGCGGGCCTCACCCTGTCCCGAGCCCCGCAGCCAAAGCCGCCAGACGAGGGGCAGGCCAAGGTGGGGGGGCTCCTCTTGCACAAGCCCCACGCTGGGGAGGCCTCAAGGAATCAGAAACACATGGCCAGGCCAGCCCAGTGTCCCTATGTCCCCGCACTCGGGCCTCGGGCTGCTCGCTCACAGAGCGGAGCTGGGGCGGGAGCCCCCGGGCCCTCCTGCTGCCGGCTCGGCCCCTCCATCGCCCGGCTCGGCGGGCAGGCCTCCTCCGCGCAAGGTGGGCCCCCGGAGCTGTAGGCCAGGCTGGTTCCTGGGGAGAGGCGCCCCGCCCCGGTGGCCTCGGCAGCATCCAGTCCTGGACGAGGTGGCAGGCCACGGGGGTGGGGGCGGCTCCGGGGCTCCTGTCACCTTGAGGGACAGCAGAGGGAGCTGACCCAGCAGCCGCTGGAGCCGGGGCCTGGATGCCAGGGCCCCGGCACCCCATGCCGCTGACAAGGCCCAGGCCTCGGGCCCCTGCCATGCTGCTCCCATCCCTCTTCGTGAGGTGCGGCACTGTGGGCCGGCCCAGAGCTGAGGGGCTTCCTGGAGGAGAGGCCCCTGAGTGGGCTCTGGACGGGGAGTGGGCATGGCCAGCAGAGGGCCCCTCTCCAAGGAGAGGCTGAATGCTGGTCGGTGCCCCACACGCCCAGCCTCTCCGCTGCCTAGGGGGTCGCCGCGTCGCCCTGGGGAGGCCCCACCCAGCCCCAGGGCCGCCGGGGCCAGGCAGGCACGGGCCGGAACCCTGCCCGCCCTGACGTGCCCACCGAGCGCCGCTTCCCTCCCGGAGCGCACCCTGCACCCAGGTGCCGGCCCGCCCGCCAGGGGCATGAGCTCACTGCACTCCCCCTCGGCGGCGCGGGCGCGGCCCTACCCCACCCCACCGGCGACGTGACTTGCCCGAGGTCCCACAGCCATCGCTGCCACTCCCCGCCCTGCCCATCAGCGGCTTCCTGGAATAGCCCGGGGTTCCCGGGCCTCTGCGTCCTCGCACGGACCGCCACCACCCAGAGCAGGGGCCCCGACGGAGCCCAGGACAGCCGGGCAGCTGGCCGGCCTGGTGGACGGGACCCCCGGGGCTCGGGACAGCTGGGTGCTGTCTGGTCTGGATCCCTGGGAGGGGAGGGGGGGAGGGAGGACGGGCAAGCATGGTTGTTGTTGTTGACTCGATCCTCTCGCCCGCTCCCCCCACCCCCGGGCTCCTCTCGCCAAGCAGGAAATGCCGGGGCTCTCCTGCGGGCCATCGGCCAGGCCTTCTGGACGCTTCTGGGAACCCCCTCCCCACAGGCTCCGAAAGCAAGAATGTGCGCTCACCCCGAGCCCAGGCTTGTCTGGCCCAGGGTGCCCCACCGGGCCCAGCCTGGCGTGCCCCTCCCTCCTGCCAGGGACAGCTGGGCCAGGCCAGCTTCCCGGAGGAGGTGCCCTGGGCCTCGCCGGACGCCAGCCCTGGGGAGGCTGGTAGGCAAGGACTGTGGGCAAAGGAGGGGGCAGAGGGAGACCCAGACCAGGGCCCAGAGCTGTGGGGCCCAGGCCGAGGCTTTTCTCTCTAGCAGTCACCTTTCTCAGGACCAGGCTCGGAACCCTGTCTTCACACCAGGGTCCCCAGGTTCTAAGACCTGGGCCCCTGGCCTGCACCTGCGGGAGGGGACAGGGACAGTAAGCAGTGGGGCCACGCCGTCCTGCTGGTCACACCGGCATGGCCCTGCCTGCCTCCCACCAGGCCCCGGGGACCCCCCTGTCATGGGGCCCCGCTTGCAAACCCGGCCAGGGCCTCACCTGTGGGGGGCCGGGGGGCTTCTCAGAGGAGCCCCTCCCCAGAAAAGCCCCCAGAGTGCTAACGTACCCCCCAAGAACTTCTGCTCACAGACCCTGGGCTCCCCCAGCAGCCTGGAGGCTCGGGGATGGTCCCACAGCGCGGGGACTTGGGTGGGGGGTGGGGGGCAGGAAGGCAGGTACCCTGGCCTCAGGACCCACCCCCAGCGGAGTGGGGGGCCTCGGGGGGAGGGCCCACAGTGGAGAAGGGGGTTCTCAGAGGTGGATGGTCAGGACAGTGACCTGTGGGGAGGCAGTGGGGACATTTGGGGGAGACCTGGTGGGGGCCCCGAGGGGCAGCAGCCGCCAGGGCCACGGGGGAGGGATTCCCCCGAGGGCCAGGGCTCTTAGGCAGGGTGTGGGGCGATGTGGCCCCAGCAGGGCCGGGGCAGGTGCCCCCACCCCGACCCTGCTGGAGGCGGCCTGCGGGGGCAGCGGGGGTGCGCGGCCAGGCCAGGCTGGTCACCCATCCCAAGGCTGGAGAGGTGGGGGGGGGGGCCGGGGCCTGGCTGCGGGCTCCGCAGGGCCCCCTCTGTGCACGCCCCATCCCGGAGGGGCCAGGAGGCCGGAGGCAGGAGGGGTACAGGGCCTGTGGCCACCCTGGGTCCATCGGGGAGCCCGGGGTGGGCCGAGTGGCCCAGAGCAGCAGCCTGAGGGCTTTCTGAAGGAGGTAGCGGCCCGCCCAGTGCCCTGCCCCTTGGCGGCCAGTTTCCGAGGCTTCGGCGGGCGGTTCTCATCAGCTCCCGGAGCCAGCGGTTTGGCGGAGGTGCCCGGCTGGGGGAGGGGCTGGCCTCCACCAGGCAGGCACCCATCCGAGTCCCCCTCAAGTCCCAAACCCGTCGCAGGCACTCGAGGCCAGGATAACCCTCGAATCTCACAGACGGGGCCGTGTGGGGAAGGGGGGGGCCATTCCGCAACGTGGCTGCCAGCTAGGGAGGCTTCCTGGGGGAGGCAAGGCCTGGAGGGTAAGGAACTGGGAGCGGGAAGGGAGGAGCTCCCAGGGAGGAGGAGCAGGACCAGGCTGAGTGGGCTCACCGCCTCCCAGTGGAAGTCAGGCCGGAGAGCCCCCCAGAGCAGGACGGGGCACGGGGCGGCGGGCACCCGCCTCGGAGCCCCCTGCTGGGCCCGGCCGGAGGAGGCCGTGAAGACGGGCAGCCCAGGCTGGGGCTAGACGCTCCGGTGCCCAACGTCAGCGCGATCCTGTTTCATAACCAGCCTGGATTCCGCCCCAGCCGAGGAGAGAGCATAAAAACCCAATATATTTTAATTATATCTTTGAGGGCCACGAGCACAATCGTTTCCAGATGGGGACCCCAGTGATGGCTGCTCTGTGCTTGGCCCGGGGTCGGGGGGAGAAGGGAGGACGGGCCAGGGCCCTCCAGGGTGACAGTGGCTGCTGCGGCTCAGGGTTCACCGCCCAGAGGGGAGGAGCTCTCTCTTACGGCTCATGATTTCCATTTTACAGATGGGGAAACTGAGGCTCGGGCCTGCTGGGCTGCACCGCCCAAGGCAGAGGTGGCACCCTGGGGCAGCCCTTCCAGGCAGGGGGCTCCCTGGGGTGGGCAGGCCGGGGTCCCAGAGCAGGGGCCCGCAGCAGACCAGCATGCAGGGACGTGGTCAGCAGAGGGCCTGGACCGCACTGCCCAGGGAAGGCCAGCTCCACGGCAATGGGCCGAGCCCTTACAGAGGGCTGAACGCAGCTCGGTCCTGGCCCCCAGCGGGCAGGGCGCTGCCCCAGGGCTCCCGCCCGCCCCTCCCGCTCCCTCCAGGCAGGGTCGGACCCTCCTTCTCAGCTGCGAGGCCCCTGGGGGCCAGCTGGAGGCCCCAGTCCCACCTGCGGGAGGGGAGACCCCCCAGAGGGCGGGGCATGCACAGGGTGGGCACTGGGACAGGAAGGTCCCCAGGCACTCAGCGAGGCAGCTTTGGAAGCCTGTTGGCTAATAAGACTCCCCGCTCGGCCTCCCTGGCCCTTCCTGCCCAGCAGCCCCCTGCCCCGCTGAACCCCTCGTCCCAGCCCAGCCCCGCGGGGTAGGCAGGACAGCCCCGGCCCCAGTGCCTTGCATGGAATCAGAGGACCGGCCTCCTGTCCCTGCTCAGCACCGGCCCGAGGCCCCCACCCCAGCGGTGGATGCAGGTGGGCCCAGGAAGCACGATGGTGGTCAGTGGGTTTAGGGAGGGCAGCTGCTGGGCCCACGCCGGGGCACCCTCACCCTCCAGGCTGGCTCACGGGCGCCGGCCTGGGCTGGGAGCGCCCGTGCTCGGGGTCGGAGCTCAGAGTCAGCCCCGCTGGCTCTCTCCAGCCCCGTGGCCGCCTGGCCTCGGTGCCCCAGCTGTAAAATGGGCTCGGAGCAGAGGGCCCCTCCCAGGGTGTCCAAGATGGTGTGGAGGGGTGGCTGGGTCCTGTGGGAGCCCGGCACCCCCCAGCGACTGCGTCTCCTGGCCCTGTGCTCCGGGGAGTCTCCGCCACGACTCCCTGCCTTCCGTCCCACCCAGCATCCCCGAGGTGACCCACGGGGGGCCCGGGGGCTGCAGCCCAGACCTGCAGAGGCCCCCCAAGGGTGGTGGCCGAGGGCTTCCTCCCAACGCCCCGCCCACCCGATGACCCCAGGGTGACCCTGCGTGAACTGTGGCTGGCAAGGTCAAGGTGGAGACCTGGCCCAGCTCTGGGCAGAGCACCCCTACCTCCTGCACCCGCTGCCAGGCCCCGGGGTGCCCGCGGCAGACGTGATGCCATCCTGCGGCCTCGCCTCCGCTGGGAACAGTGAGGGTGCTCCCAGGGCCCAGGGCCCACCGAGGCAGGCGTGGGTGCTCCTTCTCCAGGGCTGCCCGAGGCTGCTGACTCAGCCCTCCCCGCCCACGAACAACCCTCAGCCCTGCCCCGTGCAGGGGGAGGCACAGGCCTGCCTCCCCGGACCCTGGCCAATGCCGGTGGGAGTCTGGCTTCCTGGCGCTTCCCCGGGGTCCCCCACCACTAACGCTGCAGCCACCTCCCAGCCCAAGGCTGCCTGGCACCTGCGGGCCCCACAGGGCTCGCTCTCCGCACCCCGCACGGAGCCGATCCAGGCCACCTCCCGCCACCCAGGTCACCAGCCCCCCAGCTCAAACTCCACTCCCTCAGGGCGCCAACTCCCAGGATTCTGGCTGCCACCGCCTTCCATTTCCATTCTCTGTCCCGCACACGCTCACCCCTGCACCATCCCTCCCCTCTCTACCCTGCACATACTCACTCACCCCTCCATCAAATCCCCACCTTCCATCCGGCACATGGTTACCCCTCCACCCTCCACCCCTCCACCCTTCCCCCCCACCCTCCACCCTCCACCCCTCCACCCTTCCCCCCCACCCTCCACCCTCCACCCCTCCACCCTTCCCCCCCACCCTCCACCCTCCACCCCTCCACCCTTCCCCCCCACCCTCCACCCTCCACCCTGCACATACTCACCCCTCCACCACCCACCCTCCAACCCACCCTCCATATACTCACCCCTTCACCGCTCCCCCACCCTCCATATACCCCCCTCCACACCCTCACCACCTGCCCCCCTCCCAAGTGTCAGAGCCCCGTATGGCCAGCAGCCTTCCCCATCTCTTCCCCTGCAGGCCGCATACCACCCACGGCCCTGGGGGCTCACCTGACAGCTGTGTGCACTCCTCTGGCTCCCGTGCTATGTCGCTGCCTCTGCCCCCCGGCCCCCAGACCGGTCCCTCATCCATCCATGCCTCCAGCAAACAGTTCCTGACCAGGCACCTGGGCCCCGGCACTGGGGGGCAAGGCTGTGCTCTCAGGAGCCCCCACGCCGACGGCCGGGAGCCCTCCGGGGACCGGCTGAGTGAGTGGACACCCAGTCTGAGGCAGGTGGGTGTGGGGTGCCAGGGGGCGGTTGGGGGCACCAGGGCTTTAGCAGGGCCCGAAGGCAAGGGGGGAAAGGGTGCCAGAGACAACAGACTCGATAGGCGCCTGCTGTGTACCAGGAGTCTGGGACCCCAAGGAAGAAGCCAAGGGCTACTTTGGGACAGCTGGCTCTGGGGGTGAGGAGAGGGTCTGCCTCTCCATCCGGGGCCCCGGCAGCCTGGGTCTGCCTCCACCCGGAGGAGTAGGGGCTGCACCCAAGGCTGGAGCTGGAATAGGAGAGCGGTGGCACGGACCCCCCACCCCGCACCCCTCCAGAGCTGCAGCCTAGGGTCCAGGACAGGCTTGCGCAGGCGTGAAGGGCGTATGGCGGAGGCACACCTCCCTCCTGTCCTCTCCACCCTCGCCAGCAGACGGTGGGCCGAGGCCGACCTCCTCTTCAGGACCTGCCCGCCTCAGGCCCTTCTCCGGCTCTGCCGCGCTGTCTAACTGCGTTCTGGCCACAGCGAGAGCCTGGACGGTCCCCGCCGGCCCCGAGCTAGAGCCCCGCCCCCAGAGCTGCTTCCGTGCCTGGCAGCGAAGGGAAGATTCCGGGTGACGGGGCCCACCCAACATGGACCTCAGGGTGCCGGCTCAGGAAAGCCCCCTCCCCTCCAGCGGCAGCCCCCGCTGCTCCGGGTCCTCCCTGGCTCGGGGACCAGGCCAGTGGGGCCGGCTCAGGGAGGCTGTGAGGACCGGGAAATGCCACCCCCGAGCCAGCCCTGTGCTCCCCTCAGCTGGGGGTTCTATGGGCGGTGGGAGGTGGCCATCAGCCTCAGGAGGCCAGACAGGCCCTCTCACTGCCAGCGGGGTGGGCGAGGGGTCTCTGTCTCAGGGCCATGTCCCCTGGGCAGACACGGGACCTGACCGCGTCTTGACCCCTCTCACACCTGAGAACACGGCGACAAGGCCCCCACTGGCTCGGGGCCCATGGCGGCCAGTGGTCCCTGTGAAACACTCGAAGCTGCGTCAGGTGGACGGTGGTCGCTGGGGTCCACGCCGTGCCGCGTCCGGGCGGCAGCTGCTCTCGTGACCGTGGGGCACCCGGGGGGCCGTGCGGTGGGTACCTGGCAGAGCCGCTGCTTGTAGCCCCAGGTCCCGGGCCCCACTGAGAAGGAGCTGGAAAACGGGGCTTACACCAAGGGTGAGGCCTCTGCCCGTCCTGAGACTTGGCCCAGGCCCCCAGTAGAGCAGAGCGAGCCGAGCCCCTGGGATGGGAAGTGAGGTCCTGGCGAATCCCAGGCTCGGCTGGGGACCTGGGGGAAGCACGGAGAAGGGGGGCAGGAAGGCCCCGCCCTCACTCGCAGGCTCTCCTGACATCTTGCTCGTCTCCACGAGGTCCCCGGGCCATGGAGCAGTTCCCTGGCGAGAAGAGGGCTCTGGGACCCTCGGTGGGCTTCCCGGGGAGCCGAGCACCTCCCGGGTACGGAGCACGCCAGCGTTTTCACCCCTGGGGAGGGCAAGGCTTGAGAAGGAAAGGCAGGCCTCCTCAAGGCCCTTGTGCTCACCCCCACGCCTCAGCTGTGCTTGACCCTGACCCCCCCCCCCCCCCGCCCCAGTCAGAATGCCCCGAGCCCCCTTCCCCATGCAGCAGAGATAGCGTGGCACTGAGACACAGATAACCTTGCCGGCCCACAACCTGATTAACGGCAAATCCCAGGAAGTCCCCGCCCCATCCTGAAACCCCATCTGCAGCCCTGCTCGGCCTGGGCAGGGATCCCACCCATCCGGGGCAGGCCTGGCCCGGAGGCCACCAGCACGGGCACACACCCGTTGCCCCTCCCTGAGGGCCCAGGCTTCTCCGCCCACTTTAGGGGTGAGATGACAGGGTCCTGAAGCTGCCCCTGCGCCCAGGGCCTTCCCCACTGGACTCGTCCGTGGCCAGACCAGGGCCACATGAAGGCCCCCGGGAGGGAGCTGACATGGTTCCTCAGCCCGCCCAGGAGGCCCCCAGGGAGGAGAGAGGTCCCTGGAGGACCTGTGCGGGGACACTGGGGATGGCAGGAGAGGCAGCTGCGGCACGAGGACCTCCCTACTTCCTTTCCTTAAGCGAGGTGACCCACCTTCCCACCCTCTGGCCATGTCCAGCATCAGGGTGGGGACTGGGAACAGGGTCAGGCGCCTGGGGGGGCCGCGTGGGGCACCAGGGCCTTCCGGTGCTCTGCCAGCCTGGAGAACACATAGGTACACCGAGGCGAGGGGCCTCGGCTGTGGTCACCCGCCGGTCAGGGACAGAACTAGAGGCTGCATCGAGGGGTAAGACGGGTGGAGGCAGATGCCCCCGACCGTGGCGAGGGGGGACCGCAAGCCTGGCCCCGGGACAGGAGGCTGGCTTGCCTGCAGTGGCCACCGAATGCGGGCAGGAGTGGCTCTCGGTCGGCCAGGGGGACGTGCGTGGTGCCATGGGGCAGATGACTTAATCACAGGCGGGCTTTGTCGCTGGGCGCTCGCCTCCCTGCCCGGATCCTCCGCCCGGCCCGGCCGCAGGCCGCACGCGCCCCCCCAGCCCCAGCTCCTAGCAACCGGCAGCCGAGCGTGGGCAAATGTGAGGAGGGCTGGGGGCTCCTTGCCACAGGGCCTGGGAACAGCTCAGGGGTGGCCGCGGGGTGCGGCCGGGGCGGGTCCACCCCAAGCTGGGCCGGGGGGACGCCTGCCCGGCCTGGCCCGTGCCAGCCCCCGGAGGAGGGCATCCTGGGAGTGGCTCTGGGCTGGCATCCTGGCAGAGGAGACGCCGGGGCTGGGGGCTGGGGGCTTTGTATGCTGCAGGCCGCCTTCTCTTCCTGGGCCCCCACCCGGCCGATCCTGTCAGAGCCTTAGAAAGTGAGACAAAGGCCCGGGAGGCCCCGGGAGGGCTGGGACACAGGCAGGAGATGGGGTTTTAATGACCGGACTCTAGGGGTGGGAGAGGAGGCAGCTCGTTAACCCTGTCGGGCCCTCGCCCTGGGGCCGCCCAGCCCCAGCCAGGCCCCCGTCACTGACCCTCTGGGATGGGGAACGAGCAGGAAAATCTCGAGTCCGCAGGAACAAGGCCAGGGGCCGGGGTCCTCAACGCCCCCGCGCAGGCAGCCTGTGCCCCAGTCCCCGGCCAGAGGCGCTGGGTGGGACTGAGGTCCCGAGCAGGAGTGGACGCCAGCCCAGAACAGAAGCCCGTCATCCCTTCCCCTCTGCACTTGCAACTTTCCTGCGTCCTGAGCTCGGACTAGGGGTTGAAGCCCCGTGGGGGTCACCGCAGCGTGGGCACCCAGCGGCTCTGCCGCCACACGGAGGGGGAGCGCGGAGCCCCTCGTGGCCTCAGAGCTGTGGCACAGGCCGTGCAGGGGACGGCCACCTGCTCACTTCCTCGTTCGGGCCCTCCCATCCGGTCCCGCCTGCCCCGGCCCCCGACGTCTTCAGAGGCTCCACCAGCCCTCCACGCCCCCCACCCCACCCCCCACAGACCACCTCCCCCCCAACCCCACCCCAGGTGCAGAATTGGGGCTGGGCCTGTCATCCGCTCTGACCTTGGACTTGCCGTGTGACCTCGGCGAGCTCCTGGGTGTCCCAAGCTTCATTTTTCTGGAGGGCCAGGTGTCCAGGGACCCAGCGCAGAAGCCACAGATGGGGATTTTCAGCCACATGGGACAATCCACGGAGAACACCAAGTGTGGGTCCGGGATTGAGCAACCCCCAGGGGGCCGGCAGTGTGTTCCCGAGGGTGGGGGCCGCAGTGGGAGGAGGCCAGGGACACCAGACAGGGCGCAGCTCCCTGTGGCAGAGGACCCGCTTCCACAGCCTGAACCTGCGCACTCCGTCCTGGGACGGGGACGGGGGGCCGAGGTCACAGCCTAGCACACAGGGAGGGACGTGGCTTCGGCTACCGTCATAGGGCCACCTTCTCCGCTGGGCTCGGGATGGGGCACCCAGCTGGGGGGGACAGAGGCCAGGGCCCCTCTGCAGCATCACCTCCGCTCCTGGACCTCAGCTCTGACAGCCGGCCCACCACCCACGTCTCCCCAGGACCCTCTGCTGAACATGCTGTGGGGCCCAGTGGGCCCAGGGAGACCAGCGAGGGGCACCTGGGATGGCCCGCAGCGTGTGGGTGAGGCCAGCCAGCGGGGAGGCAGAGGTCTAGCGGGATGTCCGGGCAGTTGGAAGGTGGACAGACCCCCAGAGGCCTCGGGGACCAGGCCCAAGAGCTGGTACGGGACTGGCCGAGCTTGAGCTGGGCAGCGAATGGGGGTCAGGAGCAAGGCGTGACCCCGTCAGGGTCAGGAAACCCGCTCGAGGTGCCCACTGGCCGCATCCAGGTGCGGGCCCAGCGTAGAGGTCACGTTCCTGAGCTTACGGGGGTCCCCGTGTGCCCGCGGGCCTGGAGCGGGCCCTGAAGCATCCCCGGGGTGGGTGTGTGAGGCAGGTGCTGCCGCTGAGGCTCGCGGTGTGGTCACACGCGGCCGCAGCAGCCCCGCCGTCCCCCCGAGCGGTCAGAGGGCCGTGGTCCCCGGGAAGCCCCGAGCTCTGTCCGCATAGCACGCCTGCCCTCGGGACGCGGAGCTTCAGATGGGCTCGAGGCCCCCACAGCCTCTTACGGGCGCCTTCCTTCTTGGGGTGGGGGGTCCCAGGAAGGCCGCTCAGTAAGCGCCCCCCAAATGAGGCCCTCAGCCCGGGAGCCCCCAGATTGCACGATGGTACTGGGACTTGCCAGCGTCCGGTCTCCTCTGGGCAACCTGTGCTCGGGGGAGGGACTGAGGTCCGGCCGGACAGAAAGGGGGATGCAAGAGCCCCTGCCGTGGCCGCCCTGGGCCCGCTCACCTGCGGGCCAGGCCGGCCGAGCTGGGGGTGGCGGCCAGGGCACAAACAGCCCAGTTGTTTTCACCTACGGGGCTCCACGGAGTTTCCAAAAGTCTTAATAAGGAACGCGGCCTGGGCGGGAGCGGGGTGGCTGGGCCGTGAATGGCGCCTGTGAGCGCCGGGAAAGGCCGTCCTCTGCGGCCAGCCGGGGGGGCCCGGGATAAATGGCCCCAGTCATGCCGCGGGGCCGGCCCAGCGCGAGTGTGCGAAGTTGAAGCTATAAATTACCCGGCCGAGGCCAGCGCCACCGCAGCGCGGGCGGGGGCGGGGGTGGGGGGGCGTCCGTAAATCGGCCCTTTCACCACTGGAGGCTGCGCACGAAAGAAAAACTTTGTTTTATTAAAGCAACATCAGGGTTGCGGCCGCCCGGCTGGGAGGCGCCAACAGCGGGGCCGGGCACCGGGTGGGGGGGGGGCTCCCGCCGTGCCCCGGGGCCTCGGAAACAGGGCCCGGCAGGAGGCACCGGCTCCAGGCATGGGGCCCAGGGCTCACTCCCGCACCGGGACTGGTGGGCCCGTGTGGCAGGCTCTCTGGGTGGCCCCACCCGGGTCCCCCCGTTACTGCACCCCCACCCCCCGCCGAGCCAGCCTCCTGGGTGAGCTTCCTCCATCCCCAAGAGCAACATGTTCCCTTCCAGCCGGCCGACGGACAGTCCGGGGGGGCAGAGAGAGCGCCCGGGGAAGCCCCAGACCCTGTGCCGACCCCTAGTGGGCTCGGGCCGCTCTGCTGTGGGGGCCAGAGCCCCAGGCCAGCCCTCGGGGCAGCCCCCCGCCAAGGCTTCCGATGAGACTCCCAGACTCCCGGCTATCCCAGCCTCAGGGGCGCAGGAGGCTGTGGGGTCAGGAGTGCTTTAGGGGCTGCCTAGGAGCATTTTTAGACGATTAAAATGAAATGAATGGAAACCCAGGCCTTTATCTCTATTCCTGCCTCAGCCAAGAGGTAGGCTCCGTGTCCCACACATGCTGGCATGGTAAGTGGGTGGTTCAGGGGAAATTCCGAGTGCGGGTTCTTGCCACACTCAGACCCCCAAGGAAGCCCCCTGAGCCTTGCCCGTGCAGGAGCTCCCCTGAGTGAGGCCATCTGTGCACACAGCCCCTTCCAGAGTCTCCCCAGAGCACCGCGGCCCCGGGAACCGCAGGGGGCAGCCGCCCGATGCCCACCCTCCCTCCTCTCTGCTCCGCTGCTGGGGGGGCGGGGCAGTTTCCCCGCACCCGAAGCCCCTTGCCAGCTGGGTGGGCACCTCGTGGGAGGACCTCCAGCACCACCACCAAGGGCTTGCTTGGGGCAAATGGGCCTCGGGCTTCGGCCTGTGCCCTCTGGGCTTTCCAGACGCCTCAGCTGAGGATGGGCCTGGCAGTCAGGGTGGCGACCCCCCTCGGGGCCCAGAGCCCATCTGCCCCTGCATCCCCACGGGCCCACACTCCTCGCCCCCCTCCTCGCTAGTGCATGGGATCCCAGGGGTCACAAATGACTGATGCCAATCCCTTGGGGCACCAGTGACTCATACGTGCCCTCCAACCTGGCTGGGCGGTCCCATGAACGAGGGCGGCCGGGGGAGGGGCTGCCGCCCACCCGGACACAGGTCGCAGTGGACGGAGCAGATCCGATTCTGGGATCCAGGGAGCGAGGTGAGTTCGGAGGCATCAGGCAGGGAGGGCCCCGCGAGGAGGGCACTCTTGGGTTGACACCTGAAGGACAAGAAGGGGCCAGGCCTGAGTGGCCCCGAAGTGTAGGGTATCGGGGGCCCAGGGGCCGGAGCGGATGGAGCCACGGGCAGGACCCGGGGGGCCAGGGCACACGGGCCACTGCGGGAGCAGAGTGGCACCTGCAGGAGGGAGGGAGGGCACCGGGCAGGGCAGCACAGGCCCCGGGGCGGGCTGGGGTCGCGGTCAATCCTGGGCGAGGGCTGAAATTCCAGGCCCTAGGACTCAGCCTCCTGTCCCCTCGGGCTGCCCCAGCGCCCCTCCTTGATGCGGTGGGCAGAACACAGGCTGGGCTAGGGTGCCAGCCCCCACCAGGGGGCCGGGGGAAAGGCCCGGGAGGTGGCTGTGCCCCCGGGTCAGGCTGCTTCCAGCCCGCCACCCAGGAGATGAAAGGCCATGCACTGGCCCTACCCTGTTCGGGCCCCCACAGTGCCCTTTGAAGGCTGTGGGAATGCCCGCAGGGCAGGCGGGTGCCAGGCACGGGGAGGGGGACTGCTGGTGTTGGGGCGCTGGCCGAAAGGGCCTTCTGGCTCAGCCCTGGCCACCTTCCTGAGGCCACACTCACGGACTTGCCCTGTCGGAGATGCCAGGCAGCAATGGGGGTGGGGGTACCACCGTTCTCAACCGGCCACAGAGAGCAAGGCCTGTGATGGTGCCTCAGTCTCCCCATCCGTACTCTGTCAGTAGACAGAGACCGAGATGAGGAAGCGAGACTCCCACCCACCCAGCCCTGCAGTGTGTGCCTCAAGGAGGACGAGGGCCCAAGGAAAAGCAGGCATCCCAGGCCCCTCTGGAACCTCTCTTCTCAGGGCTACCCCGGCCACTTGGCGGGAAGCAGGGAAGCTTCCGCCAGAATCGGAACCGGAACCGGGTGCGAGCTCAGTCCCTGCGTTCTGCTGCGGAGAAGAGACTGCGGAGGAGATGCGCTGCCCTGGGGGAGTGCAGCCTCTGCCATCACTCCGCTCGCCTGGGAACCCCGGCTGGGAACCCCTCTGGCCTGACCCAGGGGCCGGGCCCTGGGGGATGGAGGACAGACTCCCAGGAACCTGAGGGCGGGTCTGGGGCTGGAATGTTTGCATTCACTGTTTGCCCAGCGATGGTGCCCGGAGGGGGGCCCTCCTGGGGGGCCCTCTTGGTTCCTAGGGCCCGGCCCAGCTGAGTCTACAGCTAAATCAGCTGGGGTGGGGGAGGGACCCCCGTCGGGTGGGGAATTCCAGGGCCAGTCTGGACACAAAAGGGTCCTCCCTGCCTCCTCAGGGACCCTCTGTCCCCTGGACTGCGAGAGACCCCAGCCCAGATAGTGGCTCAGCGGCTCCTCCCCCGCCCAGCCCTCCCGGTCCGGGGCTTCCCAGCCCGGCTCGGAGATTATGCAAATCCCCGGCGGCTCCTTAATTAAATCCCTAACGAGGCGCTGGGGCCGGGCCAGAGGCGGCGCTGAAAGCCGGGGTCACGCTCCGGAGGGGCCCGGCCCGTCTGCACCGGGAGGGCCCCCCGCGCCCCTCCCAGGCCTGGGAACCGCCGCGCAGGCGGAGGGGGCGGCCGCGCCCGCCCTCCCCTCCCCTGCCCTGCCGCCCCCGACTCCGGGCGGGGAGGCTGCACCCCGGGCCCACCCCCCCCCCCCGCCCCCGCGGAGCCTCCGCCCCGGGCCTCAGTCTCCCCCGCAGGACGGCCGCGCACCTGCGCCGGGTCCCGCGGGCTCGGGGTCCCCGGGGGCGGGGGGCCTCCGGGGTCGGGGGCGTGGCGGCCGGGGGCAGCGGCCCCCCGCGCCCCGCGTTCCCCTTTCAGACGCGGGTTGTTGGGCCAACAGCCCGGCCACCGCCTGAAAGGCCGGGATTAGCGCACATTAGCGGCCCTTTGAGCGGCGCCCGGGGCGCCCCTTCCGCCGGCCCCGCCCCGCACAGGCCGGACCGTGGGCCGGGGCTGGGGGAGGGGAGGCGCAGAGTCCCCCTCCGGCCTCAGGCCTCGGGCAGGCCGTTTGCCCCGCGTGGAGCCGACGGGCGGCGGGCACGGGGCGTGCGGGTGGCTGCCCCGTGGGGTCCGGGCGCCCGGCCTGCGCAGCAGCGGCCTCGCCCCTGAGCCCCGCCGCGGGGGAGCCGCGCCCCTGCCCACCCCCACCCCTCACGCCGGCTTCCAGGGGTGACCTGGGGAGAGCCCCGGCCGCTCTCTGGTCCGAAGTGGCCTCCGCCTGGGCAGCGGGGGTGCGGCCCGCTGGCCCCGGCTGGCCCGGCGCAGGGTCCCTCAGGCTGCGCGCAGCGCCCCCCAGAACTAGCGAAGAGCGCTTCTCTCGCCCACCTCCAGCCCTGCTTCTGACCTGCTCCCTGATTCAAGCCTCTCTTCCTCCCAGCAGCCTGCCTGGATTTTCCCAAACTGAGCTCCAGGCCTCTGGGTCTCTAAAACTTTTTTCTTCTTCTCCAGGAAGCCCTGGCTCAAAGGTCCCCTCAATGGCTCAGCCTCCGTGCCCCAGCACCCAGCTAGAGGCTCACCCTTTTCTTGAAAAATAATCTTTGGGCCCCGGGGCCAGAGAGGAGGCTACAACCCTCCTGATGGAGAGAAGCCCCTGTCCCCAGCGGGACTCAGGGACAACCCGGTGGCTGACCCAGCCCACCTGCTACACCCCGTCCCAGACACCCGTTGGGGACTGACTGGTGAAACTGAGGGGCCCGGTGCGGAAGGAGCCAGCCATGGGGGTCAACGTCTACACCGGCCCCCCTTCTCACTCTCACCCAGCCACCTGCCCGTCGGGGGCCGGCCCGGGGCCCTCAACATGGGCCCCGCACAACCAGGGCAGGACCGGGGTCCACCCGTGTGCACACATGCCCGCCGGGCACCGGGGCGCGCCCCCGCCCTGGGAAGAGTAAACATCTTCTCCGGAGGAAGCAACAGGCCTGTCTCCCGAGAGAAAAAATGTGGCCAAACCAGACCCAGGAGGCCTGTGGGCCCCTCTCTCGCCACCACCCTGGAGTCACGATGGCCTCTCAAGTTTGGTGGTGAAACACTGACAGCCCCCCTCCTCCAGGGGCCTGGCTCCCACGTGGGCGGGTGCCGCGGGGGAGCGCAGGGCGGGCAGGCCGGCAGGACCGGCAGGTGCTGGTGTGTGCGAGCGCCCGCGCACGGAGCGGAGCGGGAGCGGGAGCGGAGCGGGGGCTGGGGGCTGCTCCTGACCCCTGCCGCAAAGAGGGCCCCTCAGGGCCTGCAAAGGCCCCAGGGCTGCCCCATCTGCTGGGGGATCTGGCCTAAAAGAGGCAAAGCTGCCTTGCCTGTGGGCCCGCAGCTCTGCTCCCCCAGCCCCCTTGTGCCCACCCCCGCCCGCCACCGGGGCCCCAGATGGCCCGGGGCCAAGTGCAGACAAGCAGGGGCCCCTGGGCCTCAAGGGAGAGCCCCTGGCTGCCGGGGGCCTAGACCAGAGGCTCCAGGGGCCCGGGCCCCACTGGGGTGATGAGTTCAAGGGCCCTGCCTTGCTGGCTTCGGGAGGTCCTGACTGCCTCTCACCCCTTCGCCTCTGGAAAGGCAGGAGAGAGGCAGTCCAGACCCTCCCCGCCCAGGGGCCCCCACCCGCCTGGCCGGGACAAGGACTGGCCAGGCCGGATCCTATGACTCTGGAGAAACCACACGGAGCCTGGGGTTTCCCTCGGGAAACCCGATCAACTAATGACAGGGTTGGCGTGGAGGTGACCGGCTGAGGGCCCCACCGCAGGCCCATCAGCAGCGGAGGACCCCCGTTCCCTCCACACCCCAGTGGCGGCAGATGCCAGAAGCCAGGCCTCAAGGCCCCCGGCATCATCCCCCGTTGCGTGTTTGCCTGGTTGGACCCCAGCCTCTCACTCAGCCTGGCCACCCAAGCCCCTAGGCCAGCCCGTGCCAGGCCCGCCTGGCCTGAGGACCTCTGGAGCTTCCGGAACTGCTCTTCTGGAAGCACCCGCAAGAAGGGTGTTGGGCCACGGGAGGCTGCGCGCCTACATTGTCACCGGCACCCTTCCCCGGGCCAGTCTGGCCCCTCCGTCCCAGCCGTCCAGGCTGCGAGGCTCCGAGGGGACGGCCCGGGAGCTCAGGTGAAGTCAGGACCTACAAAGGGTCCTGCAGCCCCCGGGCCCTGCGGATGTGCCCGTGGGGACCCACCTGAGGCTCCTGGGGCCCCGCGGGGGCTGCCCCTCTGGTAGGGTCCAGTGTCCGGCCCTGGGGCAGGGCTGTGGGCAGCCTGTGGGGGGCCTGGGGTGGCGGCAGGCCTGCGGGGCCCCCAGAGGGTCCTGGAACAGCCGGCACACTCAGGCCCCCACTCAGGAGGGGAAGCAGAGGGGACAGGAGGCTGGCCGGGGGGCGCAGGCGGCCTCCCAGCACTCATGGGCGCAGGGCGCACACAGCCGGTCCGGCCGGGACGGGCACCAGAGCCTCCCTCTGTCGCCACAGCCCCGGCGGGCAGCTTTAATTACCACTCGCTGGGCCCATTGAGCCGAGATAATCTGGGCCCGCTGCGGGCGGCACAGGGAGGTGCCCCCTCCCCCCGCGGCCCGGGCACAGGGTCCCCAGGTTCTCACGTCCTGCCGGCCCCAATTAAAGCGAGCTCGGCGGGGCTGCCGCTGCACTAATGAGCTCGGTGGGCTCCTGGGCTCCGCGCCAGGGGGGCGCAGGAGCGGTGGGGTGGGGGGAGGGGAGGCTTGGGACCATTCCAGAGGGGAGCCCCAAGGGCCTTCCCCTATCTGTGTCTACCTGCCCAGTGGAGCTCTGAGACACCCCCCATGAAGGAGAGACCCCTGATGGCGGGAAGGCCCCCCTCTCCACGCAAAAGCCCCTGACAGCCCACACTCAGAAGATGTCTTCACGGGGCCAGGAGCCAGGCAGGGCCGGGGTCTGGAGGGCGAGCGTCGGGCATGCAAGGGTACATGTCCAGGGCAGCTGGCTTGAGACACAGGGGCTGCCTCTCAGCCCTCCTCACGCGGAGCAGCCGCCCGGGGCCCTGAGCGGAAGTGAGGGGCTGAGGGGGCCGGGCCCTAGGGAGCCCTAGAGGGTGGGTGTTGGGAGCAAGGGAGTCTGCCAGAAGCCTCTGGATGGAGCAGCCCCGGGAGGTCCCTGGGAGGACCTGGGCTTTTGTAGACCTCCCCCTACCCCAGGAGATCACTGGGGAGCTCGGGCCCAAGGGACACACGAGACTCAGTGGAGGGAAACAGGGCGCCAGCAGGCTGGGGTGGCCGGCTGGGGGCCTGGGGGGTCGTGATTACCAGGAGTGGCCCCCACACTGTCTGCCCAGTCTGCACCACCTACCACGGCCTGCCAGACAGGGCGCTCTCGGGGCCAGGGCCCTGAGCGTCCTCTGGGGTCTCCGGGTCTGCGTTGGGGTGCAGCTGCTGCCCCCACAGGCCCCCCCTCTAGGCGCAGACTGTGTCTGTGGGGCCTGGGACTTGGAAGGGGGAGCGGGGGCCTGGGCGGGCAGATCCCCAGAGGGGAGCAGCGGTGTGTGCCGCGTTGCGGCTGGCCAGCCCCCCTTGGCCTCCTTCCACGTCTTCTGCTCTGGCTCCTTCGTCTGACCCAGGGCCTGAGGCAGTCCGTGTTCTTGGAGGGAGGGGACCCCCTCGGACCCCCTAGCCTGCTCCATGCTTCCCCTTGCCTCTGCCAGGAGCACCCCCCGCCCTGCCCTGCCGTCCACTTGGGGCCTGGGTTCGGGCGCTCCAGGGCCAGGGAGGTGCCTGGCCGCTGCGCACAGGCCGGGGTAGTTTGAGCCCCTGAGAGAAGCTGATGGGAAGGGGGGGGCTTCTCACTTCCGCCCACCCCTCCCTCGGGGCCTGCCCCTGTGTGCCCGCCTCCCCGCGGGGCCCGAGCCTGGTGCCAGCCCTCGTCCCCGGGACAGCCGGCGAGCGCCACAGGTGCTATCTGTGACAGCAGCAGAATGAGCTGGTCGCACTCAGGGCAGGTGTCGGCGCCTGGGATGGGGCCAACTGGAAATCCAAGCCACCCCCACCCCCACCCGCCGCAAACCTGGCAGGCCTTCCCCTGAGACGGAGATTAGTGGGACCCTTGTCCCAGGCCCTCCCCGATCGATCTGGCCCAGATAAGGTGGGTTCCAGAGCAGGGGCGGTGCGGCGGGGGGGGGGGGGGCGCGGTGGGGGAGGGGGCAGGACACAAACACCGGGACGGGGTGGGGGGGCCCCTCCTGGTTTGGCCTCTCAGGACCCGAGCTGGGGAGGCTTCCTCTCACATCCCAGCTCCCTTCCTGCTCAGGTGGCCGGGAGATCTGGGTCAGGACGGGGCCCGGGAATAGTGGTGCACACCGGTGTGGGCTTACCGTTCTCACGGCACCCTCCCTCAGGCACCCTGGGCCCCGCACGGTCCCCAGGGGGGACCACGTGCGGAGAGACAGCTCACGCATGGCCTGCGGGGTCCTGCGCACCCCACTGCCCACCTAGCTGGGCTTCGTCACCTAGAAAGCGCACGCATCCTCCTTTCTCAGGCCGTGGCCTCGCTGGGCCCGCTCTGGGAAGCTCCGGACTCCGGGCCCTGCCCCCCAGCCCTTGCTGCCGGGGAGGGGGCTCCCAGGGAGGGCGGCCCCTCCTGGGGGTTCCATCATGAGCAGAGGGCTGCGTCCCTGCCCGGAGGGCCCATCTGCTCTGATCCCCCAGAGCTACCGTGGGCTGTGGGGTCCTGGGCCCCAGGAAGGGGGCGAGGCAGACATGGGAGGGACCTCATGTTTCTGGGGCCTTAACCCCTCGGGAGCTCAGCCCGTTCTCCGGCCCTAAGCACAGTTCTCCCCTGGCCGGCAGCCTGACGCTCTCTGCAAGAGCCCCAGAAGGTCTTTCCACTCACGCCGGGTCCACAGCCCTCCCACCGGCCAACAGGTCCCACCCCCTGGAGGGTGCCCTCCGCAGCTCCGCAGGGGGGGCCTCGGGGCCCAGCCTCCTCCTTCTCTGCCTCCCCAGCTGAGGAGGACCGCTGTCTGCAGCCGTGGGCCCAGCCGCGCCTCTCCCCGGGGGTCTTGGTTCCAGCGAGGCCTTCTGCTGGGGAGACTCTCCCTTGCTGCCCCTTCATCCCTACATAGTGAGGATTTGCCTGCGAGACCTGGGCCGTTCTATCGCCTTCTATCCCCCAGCCGGGCCACACACACAGTGGGCGCTTTCGGGACCCCAGCCCCGGGCTGACCGAAGGCCACTCCTCACCCCGGCAGCTTTCCCAGACCTGTCCCCTTGGGCCCAGGGCGGCCCCATGGCCAGTGAGTCTGGCTGTGGGTCCCATTGGCTCTTGTCAGCCATTCCCGGGCCCTTGCACCGGCTGGGCCCCCAGAATAAGGCCAGAAAAGAGGCAGCAGGGGACCCAAATGTGGCCCCCAGTCCAGCTCCAACATCCCCCAGGACCCCATCCCACCTGGACGCTGTCCCCAGGTACTGGCCTGAGCACATCCCGGCCACACAGCTTTGCTCTCGGGAAGGCACGTCCTGGGCCGCGGCAGAGGGTGGCCGGGGGTGTGGGTGTCGTGGAGCATTGGGGCTGGGCAGGGGAGGGCTCACAGCGGGACCCAGGGGCTCCCTGGGCCCCATGCAGGTCACCCGAGGGACGGTGCCCGCCTCTGCAGCCCGAGGCCTGAGGCGGCCGGCAGGGGCCTGGCTGGCCATCACCGCGGCCAACAGCCCCACGTGCCAACTCGTGTGGGCAGCAGACGCTCCCCCCCGAGGACAGACTGCTGAGCACTCAGGGCCGGGGACTCCGGTCTGTGAGGGGCTCCAGAGCTCAGCCCCAGAGCGCCTCGGTGGGGTCCGGCAACCTGGGCCTCCGAGGATGTCCCCGAAGGGAGCGGACGTTTGGGACTTACCTGCGGCCTCTGGCCTCCCGCCAGCCAGCCCGCGGGGACCTGAGTCCTGAGCTGTGCCCACGCCTTGGGCCGTCAGCGCCCCTTGCGAGGTGGCCCCCTCCACAGGGACCCGGGGACCCTGCGTGGGGCCTGCCCGGCCCTGGGCAAGGGACTCTTCCCTCGGCTTCCTGCCCCGGTTCAGAGACAGCGGTCCCCAGGGCCGAAGCTGCCGCTGGGGGTCCTGCCACCCTCAACCAGGTGAGCACGGCCAACCTCAAGGGGCCCAGATGGACAAGCGGCCGTGGGCAGACGGCCCGGGCCAGCATGGCGGCCCGCACCCTCCGGCCGGAGCCGCGCCCGAGAGGAGGTGGCGGGTGCTGGGGCAGGGGGCTCACCGAGGGCCAAGCGGGGAGGGAATGGCCGCCCGCCCAGCCTACCCATTTCTCCCTCCAGCCACAAACACTGCCACCAGGAAGCCCTCTGGGAAGAAGACAGCCGCCCGCCATCGGGCTCGGCGGGGATCCTCCAGGATGGGCGGCCCATGTGGAAGCCGCGCAGGCCGGGGATCGGGTAGAGTGTCCCGACCTTGCCGGACCACACGCCCTGAGGGATCAGCGGCCTGACCCTGAACCCTTCGCCTTCTAACCCTCCTCTGGGTCACGGGAGCCGGGAGCCGCCCACAGAGCCAGTCCGCAGGGCCTACCGCACTTGACCCCCTCGCCCTCCCCAGGGCCTCGCCCCTCCCGCTGGGACCCTGCACTCACCCTCCTCCCTCACAGCCTGTGGAAACTCTGCCCTGTCCCCCCTTGGCCAGGCCCCCAGGGCTCACCTTAGTAGGGCTTCGCAGCGACCCCCTGGCCGGCCCCTGCCCCCCTCGGTCCCCTCACGCCCTCAGACTTGCCAGCAGGGCCCAGCCTCGGGGGTCCTGCGGTCCGTTCCCTGGGCCCGAGGCACTGTTCCCAGCACACCACGGTCCTGTGGGCTCAGGCTGTTTTCTCGGCGCTCTCTCCGCACTCCCAGCTCTGCCTCTATGAGGAAGACTGCTGGCCACGGGAGCTAAGACTTTGCTCTTCACTCCCCGGAGGGCTTCCAGGGCCGGGGGTCTGGGTCTGTGTCCCCTGCCCTTGGGTGTCCGTGGCCTGGGGCGGGAATGCCCGGTCCCCCCCCGCCCCCCCGCTGGCTCCCCTCACCTCCACAGACACACACACACCAGACTTTCCTCAAACACAAGTCCATTTCCATTTGTGCCACACTGATTGTCTGCGCAGACAAAGGCCCCTTTCAGGGACGTCAGGGGTTCAGCAAATAAATAAATGAATGAAGTCTCGGAGAGGAAGAGGTGGTGGGAAGGGGCCGGGCTGGGGGGGGGGAGCAGGGCACCCTCCCGTCAGCTGCCCCGGCCCTCGGAGGGCACACAGTCTAGGGCCAGAGAGGACGGCCAGGGACCGGGGGACAGGCCTGCCCAGCCTGGGAGCCGTGAGCCGTCCTGGGGCTGGGGGTTCAGGGCACAAGGCCCAGGAATCAAGTGTCATACCGAGGGTTCCCACGGAGGCTCGGGGCCAGCTCATTCTGGCATCTGGTTTGTCCCACGACGCGTCATGGGCCCTCCGGAGGAGGGGACAGGATCCGAGGCCCCAAGTCTGGGTGATGGGAGGCGGCAGGCCTGCATGGGGTCCCCTGTGCCCCTGCGAGCCGGGTCCCACCCTCACTGGGTACCTTCGTAGGGTCCCAGCTGGACCCACAGTCAACTCAGCCTCCTGGCGGATCTGAGCTCCTTGAAAGGCAGGCAGGATCTGGGGGGTCCCCACGTGCTGCTTTCCAGGGTCCCCTGATCCTGAGACCCCTCAGCTCTGGGAATTCCCTCTGCCCAGGTCAGGCCTCCTCGAGCGCTCTGTGCTCCCTCAAGCCGAGGCCCGAGGGTGACAGAGGCCAGCGAAGCCCCTGCCCAGGCTGCCTCTGTGGGCACCACCAGCCTCGAGTGGAGAGGAATGGAAGGGTCCGGGAGGGCTGCCTGGAGGAAGGGGCTGGGGGAACTGCCTACAGCAGAGAAGGGGCTGGCCTGCTTATTGGCCGCTGCTCCAGTCCAGGCCTGGTCCAGCCCCCAGGGCAGTGCTGACTCCTGGCTATTCTGGGGACAACAATGGCCAGCATTTAAATTCCAATTGAGTCGGCCTGAGTGGCCTCGGGCGTGAGAACGGGAGCCCCCACCCTCAGCCCGAGCCCCGCCCGCCACATTCCTGCCTCCCCGGAGATGGCCACGGCCAGGCCGTCGCCAGGGGGCCGGGAATGCAGCACTCAATGGCCAGGGACAAGGGCCCATTGAGCGGTGACGGGCGGGATTGAGCCGTCATCGCCCCTCAGCTCAGGAGCCTCTGTCCTCTGTCCCACCCGCCCCCCAGCGCTCCCAACCTCAGCTGCTAGGGGGCCCCTGTCCAGGCCTTCCTGGGTCCAGAGCAGGCACGGCCGGGCCTGAGTCCTCTCGACTGACCCACTGACCGCGCGGCCTCTGTCCTCTCGCCCCTCCCGCCACAGCCAAGTTGTAATTAGATCATGTCGGGCTCCCGCCTGTAGCCCTTGGTGCTACCGAAGGCCGAAGCCTCCTCCCACAGCCGGGCCGCTGCCCTCTCCCTCCCCTCGCCCACCTCTGCTCTCCACCTCCCTCAGCCTGCCGGGTGGCCCCTGCTCTCATCCAGCCTTACCTTCTCCCCCTGTGCACTCCTCCCCGTCCTCACCGTCAGCCCCACGGACGCAGGAGCCCGTCTGCCCCGTGCCTGGCCTTCGGGGGCTCCACGGGGATGGAGCCATCAGGGTTTTAATGCCCACAAGCGCGGCCAGGTCGGGTCCCCTGCACCCCAGACAGGGCACAGTGCCTTCGCGGCAGCCCCGTTGGAGGGAAGAGGGCGCTATGGTGGCAGGTGTGTCCTGCCGCGGGGGGCGGGGGGGGGGGGGCAAAAGCAGAGGCCGGCAGCTCACAGCTGAGACCTTGACCCCCTGCTTGGATTTCTCCTCCGCCTAGGGAGCCAGCCACAGCGCAGTGCTGTCTGTCCTCACCCAGACCTGTCCTGGAGAGGACCCCGGGCTTCGCGGCCCTCTGGCCACGTCAGTGGCCCGGTCTCAGGCCAGGATGGATGTCAGGCAGGGCGCCAGGGAACCTGAGTCCAGGGAGGGTAATCCCAGGGGCCAGTGGCTGAGAGCGGGAGGCACGAAGCCCTCACCGCCAGGGCCCTCACCCGGGAGAGAGCTGGGGGGTGGGAGGGGGCCGGCTCAGTGCCCGTGGGCGGCAAAGTGTCCCCACGAGGATACCTCCTTCCATCCTGCTTGGGAACATGAGCTCCCCCGCCTGTCTCCTGGGTGCACCTGACTGGGGGTAAGAGCGCCGGGGGGCGGTGCATGGCGGGCCAGGTCTGGCCTGCTCCCCAAGCAGGTACGGCGGCCCACCTCCCCCGGCCGGGGCCCAGGGAATCGCAGACAAGGGAGGTTTCGTGGTGCAGAGGGCCGGGGCGGGCTTACTGGGAGCGCCCAGGCCGCCCCACTGGCCGGAGAACTCCCAGGCCCGCAGTGGGCCCTCCACCCTCACCCTGCCCAGGCGGTCCAGCGGGGGCCTGAGCCCCTTGAGCAGGGCGCTCCTCGCTGGCCTTGCAGGGGCGAGGACCACTCACTCCTTCACTTTGGAGGGGAAGCCCTGGGCCAGCTGGCCTAGTGAGTGGGTTGGTGGGCCACCAAGAAGTCACCCCCGGGGCCCCCTGCGGGCCCCCATCTTCCACACTCCTGGGGCAGGGAGGGAGCGGGGGGTGGCTGGGCCTCGCTGTCGAGGGCCCACACACCCCAAGCCGCCCCGCTGCCCAGCTGCCTCAGGGTCCCCAAGGTCCCGGCCTGTATCCAGGCCGGAGCTGGGGCTTCAGGTCCCCAGGGGGGAGGCTGTCTGGAAAGGCCCTTGCCTGTGGCTGAGAGCGGACAGGGACGGCTTTGCAGAGCAGGAGGCACCCGAGAACCAAGAGCGGCTACGGTGGGGCGCTGGGAGGGGGAGGGGCAGAGCTCCGCTGAGAGGGAGCCTCATGCAAAGGCCCCAAGGCAGAGACAGCTCTGGGTCCGAGGACTGGCCAGCACGGGGGTGGTCGGAGAGCTTGTTCTGTGAGCCCCCGGCTGGGCTAAGTCGGGGGGGGGGGGGGGAGCGGGCCGGAGCCGCAGGGCTTCTGAGCAGAGAGTGGCAGGACCCCTGGCGGCCTGGGGGGGCGGACCTGGGGCAGGGCCCAAGGTCAGGCTCGAGCAGGTGTGCAGGTGTCTG
>CM052800.1:819438-868339 GCA_028533885.1 Nasua narica
GGCCCACCCCAGAGGCCCCTCTGCAGCGGGCAGGGCTACCCCCAGGCCTGGGCCGGCTCCTGGAGCCCCAGAGGACCTGGCTTGGCGCCCCTCAGCTCTCCCTTGCCTGGAGTGAAATCCAGGCACACAGCGGGGCACAGCTGCAGGCTGGGGGCCCAGAGAGTGCCAAGCTGTCCTCCCAGCTGAACCTTCCTGTGCTGCTCTTTCCTGGACATGGGGAGCCAGTAGCACGTGCTTTCTCTCTTTGCCCTGGGTTCTAGGGAGCTCAAGATCGAGCAACGACCATCTGTCCCTAGGTTCTGGAGTGTTCATGTTTTCTCCGCCTAAGGAAATCCAGGGTGAAAAGCTGCATCTTCTCAGCGGCCTAGAGCTCAAACCCGCACAGCACAAGTGTCTGGGTTTACTTCCCAGAAACCGGAATGTGCTTTCCTTCCAGCTCTGCACCGGGACCTAGCTGGGGCCCCTCAACGGGCTCCTGCACCACAGCCCTGGCCCTGTCAGAACCGGCGCCCGAGAGGTGGGCTGGGGCCCAGGCTGTCAGGGACAGCTCGCTCTCAGGCCCCCGGGAAGGCCCAGAGCCCATCCTGTGCCCCCATAAACACACGCCTCTCCCACCTGCACCTCCGGGGCCTGGAGACCCACCCGAGCCCCAAGCTGCTCCCAGGTGGAAGCGGCATCCTAAGGCGGTGAGTCTCCTGTTCCCAAGGGCTCGAGCCGACGCCATCCGGGTCCAAGACGTCGGCAGACTTGATGCGGCGGGCGCCGGGCTCCATGAGGAGTCTCGCCCTGAGTGGAGAATGGGAAGGTGGCCAAGCCCCAGCCCCTGGCCTCCCGCGTGTCTCGCTGAGGTCGGCCTCCTAGACGCTCCAAGGGCCCTGGGCTTTGGGGGGCTGGCTGGGGGCTCAGTGGGCCTGGGGACTGGCAGGCAGACCCGGTGAAGACGGCGGTGTCCGGGCCAGCATCAGGGGGCTGCTGTGCTCCTCGAGGGCCACTCACCCTACCCACCTGGCAGGGCAGATGTGTCCCCGCTGGCAGGTCCCAGCCCCAGTTGGCTGCCGCCGGCCACCGCGCACTGCCCGGATGTGGGGTGCCGTGGCCAGGGGCTGGTGCACATCCAGGGGCCTCTGGGAGTCCCGCCCGAGCAGAGAGAGCCTATGCTCACCCTGCCCCAGCCGGCTGTCCTCAAGACTGCACTCACAGCCCCAACAGCCCCGGGGGCAGTCCTTCACGGTCGTCCCCCGTCTGGGCAGCCGCAGTCCTTTGGGGACACAGGTCTTGATTCACAGGGGACAGAATCATCCTAATCCCACCTTGAAACTCCCTCCATCACCCCAGAGCGCCTCCATGAATGTGGGCCTGGGCTGGGGCTCAGGGGGCTCAGCCAGTCCCCTCGGCCAGCTGCGTGGAGAGGACCACGTCCCGGGCCACAGCAGGAGGGGGGGCTGGGGTTGAGCAGGGGTGTCTGCCGCGCGGCATGCCACAGGGGTGACCCCTGAGCTCTAGCACCCCTGAGACCCAAGACCCCGCCCTGGGGAGCCCCTCCCCTTAGTGCCACTGGGCCAGGGTCCGGGGGCGGTGCGTGAGTCCTCCCTGGGCTGAGGGGTCTCAGGGGCCGCCCCTTCCGGGGTCTTGGTGCAGGACAGTGGGCAGTCTGACTTCAGGGGGGTTACTCCCTCGGGGCTGGAGAGATCAGAGCCGAACTGCAGGGGCCGTGAGACAGGTCTGCGGCCGGCCCCTCCCCGGCATGTCCCGGGCGCTCTGATAAAGACCCGATGTCCAGTCCCCTCATCCATTGAGGGGCACATTTACTGTCCCCACCTTACATGCCCGGGACCACTCAGTAAGTACCAGCAGAGCACCCAGTGCCTTCCAGGCCGGGCCCACCACCGCTGCGATGGGGAGGGGGCTGCCGGGGGCGGGCTCTGGGCAGTCGGGCGAGGACACCAAAGCCCTGAGGGGAGGGCACGGGCGCATTCAGAGGTCAGGAGAGCTGGGGGGCGGGTCACAGGAAAGGGGGTTCGCTTGCCTTGCTCCCCGCTTCCAAGGACATCTTCAGGGCCGAGGGCCGGGCAGGCTGGGGAGAGCCTGGGCGGGGAGGCCTCGGGGGAGCAGCCGGCCCCCATCGAGTCTCCACCTGCCCAGCCAGCCGGATTTCTGGCGCTACCAGTTCTGTGAGCTCACGCCGCGCGGGCCCCAAGCCCTAGGAGCACTTTACGAGGAGAACACGGCGTCTGGGCCGTGAGTGCGTGCGCGCCTGTGCAGCCGGGGCTGGGGCAGGACGGGGACGTGGGGAAGGCTCGCCTGGCACCCGGTTTCCGAGCTGGCGGCTCCCGCTAGCCCAGCAGGACGGACGCAGCAAGGGGGCGTGAGAGCGCTGCCAGACAGGGGTCCGGGGTGTCCCCAGCCCAGTGTGCCCCATGAATGGCCCACTCTTGCGCTCCCTGTGGAGTTCTGTCCCCAGGCACTTTTGACTGTGAAGGCAGAAACCAGCCCGGGGGTGGGGGGGACGGCCGGGGGAGGTCCCGCCACAGGCCTTCCTCCTCTGTACCCCCACCCTCTGTGGGCTAGGCCTGCAGGCCCCCACCAGAAGGAGAAAGCCGGAGCACTAATGAGGCCCATGGCCCCTGGAACCTGGAAGCTTCTTAGAAGCCACGAAGGGGAGGAGGGGACACCGTCAGGGCAATTCAGGTAGGGTGCCTGGGAGGGCAGCAAACGAAGCCGGGCCAGGCCCCAGAAAGGCACGGCCAGAGGCCTGCGAGGAGGTGTGGCGGTTCTAGATCAGCCGTGGGGCCCGGGCAGGTGGCTCACCTCTGTGAATCAAAGAGATTCCTCATCTGTCTCCTGGAGCCCGGTCATCTTGGTCCCAAAGACCCAAGGGGCTGCGAGAGAGAGCCTTTCCCGGCTGGCCAGGGTTGGCCACGGTCCCCAGGGGACCCAGCTTTAGGGGGCTAGCCTGAGACTTGGGCTAGCCTAGAGTCCACACTGGCCCAAGGTCTCACCCAAGTCAGGTCCCTGGGGTGGCCGGAGGGGGGCCACCAGAGCCCTGAGCAGAGGCGTTCCGCCAAAGCCTCCAACCCTGCTTGTGCCCCCCAGGCACGCACACGTGAGCACCCAGGCACACGTGGAAACGTGTGTGCACCCAGGCTTGGCCTGGGCCCAGGGAGGTGCTGGGATCTGAAGCCCCTGCCTTCCCGGGGTGCGTGCTGGGGCGGGTGTGCGGGGAGCCGCCCAGCCTTGCTCTGACCCAGTTTTCCAGGCCCGGCCCCGCAGGGGGCCCTGGCAGCGGAGGCCCGGAGAACTTCTCAGCAACACAGGTCCTGGGCCCGGGGCATCCTTGGGGGGCAGCTAGCCTGCCGTGCTCGGGGCCGAGGCAAGCCCATACCCTGGGGACACACATGTGTGCAGGCGGCGGCTGGTCTCAGAGGTGTGTCCCCTTGGGCCCCCTCGAGGGCTCCCGGCCCCACCTGCCGGGGTGGGCAAGCCTCCCAGGAGGCGGGCTGCTTCCGCCCATCAGTCCCACCCACCTCCCCTCTCCCCCAGGATGAACCAGCACGAGGTCAAAGACCAACCCCTGTGGCCCTTCCTGGGAATCAGCCGGGGCCCAGCTGCAGACCAGAGTCCCAGGGGGCCACGGATTTGGGGGGCTAAGCCCATGGAGCCTCAGGGGCTGGGCAGGCTTCCGGAGATAGCCGGGAGGAGGGGCTGGAGGGAGGGTCCGGACGGGCGCGGAGGCCGCAGGAGCAGAGCCAGGGCGAGGACTGCGGGGAGGGCGGCCATGGGAAGGGAGCCCCGGCCTGATAAGGCCCTTTGATCTGCACTGAGGCAGCACAGACCCCCATCCTCAGATAACCTGGGCCCGGGAGCTGGCCGCCCTCCCCGGCTGCCCTGCCCCCACCCACCGAGTCCAGAAGGTGGGAGGCTGGGGCAGGGGTGGCACCCCGCGAAGCAGGCCTGGCGGCAGGAAGGGGAACTGGGCGTGTCCCCCTGCCTGGTCCCCCAGCCCGGCTGCCTCCGGCCCTCTCTGGCCCCGCGGGCCTGGCAGCAGACCCTTCTCCCACCTCCCCGAGAGGCTCCCGCCGCCTTCACCCCGAGCCTGGAAGCCCCTCCCTGGCTGGGGCCCCTCGAGCAGCCCTGTCTGACCTGAGTTCGATTCCTGTGTGGGCACAGATGTGGACACAGCTCCGTGTGGGACGGTCGGCCGCGGCCCAGGCACCCTCGCCATGACCGCTACCCTCTGCCTGGGCGGTGGTCAGTGGCCATGCCCCAGGCCCAGGGGGCTATCCCAACCACGCCCCGGCCCTGCTGGGCAGACCAGCGGGACAATAAAGTTGTCAGAAGCCTTGGGCCGTGGGGAAGGCAGGCAGGCGTGGCCGGGGAGGGAGGCCGCGGGAGGCCTTGCGGAGACATCTCTATTAGGGGGCCGCAACCCCTGCCCAGCCCCAGGGCCTCCCAGGACTGGGAGGTGTGGGCGAGCATGGGCAGAGGGGGCCCTCGGCTGGAGGCAGGCGGGGGACTCGCTGTCCGTCGGGGCCCGCGGGGAGGGCCGGCCCGTGAGGCAGAGGGGCAAGCTGAGGCTGGGAGCTGTGCGGTGAGGGCACCCCGTCTGGAGAGAACCCCAGGGGCACCTGCACCCTCGGTCTCCCTGCGGGCAGGAGTGCCCTGAGCAAACGGCTCAGGTAGGCCCCTCGTGAGCAGCCTCGGGGCGCCGTGCCTCGGTTTCCCCATCTGTAAGGCGGTGCGTTGCCGACCGCGTTGGGTGACTCCTCCGCGTCAGCAGCCTGTGTTCAGCAGGTGCCGGGGCTGGGCTGGGGCGCAGGACAGCGCGCTCACTCCCGCCCTGGGCTTCCCCGGGAGCAGGGTTTCCAGAAACTCGGGGCCTGGGGGACCCACGGAAGCCCCATCTCCTGGGAAGATAGGACCAGAGCAGGTTTCCTGCAGTAGCGTGGGCTTCAGCCTCATCCTGTGGGGGGCTGGCAGGACCCCGCAAGAGCTGTCGCCTCTCCCCTTCAAGGCCCCGCAGTTGGGGCGGGGGGAGTAGCCCTTGAGGGGGAGCGGCCCCCACCTCTCCTTCCCCAGGGCTGCAGAGGGCGGGGGGACGTGGCCACAGGGCCCTGGGGCAGCAGAGGCCAGCCAGGCCTTTCCTCCCAGGACCCCAGAGCCGGGCCCCCTTCTCCAGGAAGCCCCCTCCTCCCCGGGGCCCTTCCCAGAGCTGCCTCCTTCCTCCAGACCAGCCTCCCCCCAGGCTCCGTCAGAGCCCCTCCACAGGTGGGAGACAGGCCGGGCGAGCCCACAGCGCTGGGCAGCTGCAGGCGGTGGCCGCTCTCGGACCTGCCTCGGCCGCCGGCTATGACCTTCCAGCCCCACTGACCCTGGTGGGCGACCAGAGCCCGGAGCAGGCCATGGGGGAAGCCTGGGGCGGGGTCCATGCCCCATGCCTCATCTCCTGGGCAGAGGGCCTGGCCCATGGGGCAGGGGCAGGGGTGGTGGCTCACGGTGGGCCCGAGTCTGGCTGGGGGTGCAGGGGGAGCGCAGGGCTCTGGACAGAGGCTGCGTGGTAGCCTCTGCCGGGCCTCACAAGTTCACTCTGCAAACAGCTGCCTCCTCCAATTAGCCGGCATCAGGGGGAGGGCCTGGGGGTGGGGCCCCCCCTCCCTCCAGCAGCTAGGTGCTTGCCTGAGGTTGGAGGGTCTAGCCTGCTGGGGGGGGGGCCCTGAATGCTGCAGAGAACACCCGCCCTTCCCCAGCTCGGTGAAACTCTCCCCAGGGCAGGGCAGCCGCACCCGGCCACCGCGTGCCTGGGCAGGCTTTGCCACCTGAGTTTCCATGCCTCAGTTTCCCCACCTGTCAAGGGGGGGGCTGATGATGGAGCTGGTGTGAGTTTCTTTGTCAGAAGCCACCATCCCCTGTAAGTCCTCCTGTCCCCAGTCCCACAGGATGCAGGGCACCCCAGTGGGAGTTCTGGGGGTTCCTGGCCCCAGCCTGGGCTGGCCGGTGTCTGTGGCCTCCAGCCGGCAGAGGTGGAGGCCTCCCCGCCCCCTGGGCCCAGCCGGCCACTTGGAGCTCGCGGGCTCTGACTCGAAGCGCGGCTGAGCTCTGCGCACGGGTGAGCTGTGCAGGGCGAAGGGCCAGGAATCGAGGCCCTGCGGGGGGACTGTGGCTGAGGCTCAGGGCAGAGCTGGAAGGGGCTTCCTAGAGCGGGTGACACTCGCCAGGAAGGGCCAACAGGACCCAGGGGAAGGGGCATTCCATGGAGGAGGGTGGAGGCCGCCCAGGAGGGAGGAGGGTGTGACGTGGGGTTGGCCGGGCAGCCCCTGAGGCCTGGATTCCTAATTCCGCCGGAGCCTGCGGAGCGGGCTTGTTTATTCTTGGCAGGAAGGCTGGGGGGTGGGGGGAGTGGTGAAGCCTTTTCAAAAAATAATAATAATAAAAACGCTCATTTAGAAGGCTCCCAAGACATGCTAAACTCCAAAAGGGGCTTGGAAAAAATGCTGAGAAGGTTTAAGTGTAAATGGACCCAAAACACCATAATTAAATTTCCCTTAAATTTACCAGAGTTTGGGGTCAAAGAAAAAATAAAACTTAGGGAAAATACACTTGAGGTTTTAGGCAAATGCCAAGTGCTTAGAAAAATAGATTTCTGAGCTGTTCAGCGGCTACCGGCCTGGCCCCCGGCAGCACCAGGAGCTGGGGAGGCCTTAACCCCTCCCGGGCCAGTTCCCGCTCCGGCCACTTCTCTCCGCTGCCCCCCCCCCGCCCCCGCCCCACCTCGGAGCAGCCCTCTATGCCAGGCTCCGTGTGGGGAGCTGGAGGCCCCTCACCCCAGCCTGGATGGAGCCTAGCACAAGGGGGAGCTTTCCTCGCCCCCTCCCCAGCTCTCCGCCACCACTTCCTGCAACTCCAGACAGCCTTGGGCTCCTTTCCTTGCTCATCTGGGAGCAACCACACTTCCAAACCTGAAGTCGGGATTCGAGGGCTAGTGGTCAGAGCGAACCAAGGGGGAAAGAGGCTGGAACATCTGGACGGGGCCTGTTAGAGCACATCCCAGAAGACAACCTCCCCACGGGGCATGATTATGGTGTTGCCCTCGTTGCTCAGCCTGCCAGGGAGCTCAGAGCTCAAATTAAGGCTCTTGGACAGTAGCTAGTTCTGGCTGACAGATTTTGGAATACTTTTTCTTCTCCACGTTCTTTAGAATTCCATTTCTGTTATAACAGGCAAATCAATCGTGCTTTTTATTTTAATCCTCCTCCAGTTTTCTGAGTACAAATTTAAAAGGTGGAGATTACCCATGATCCATAGCAGTTCTGGCCTCTCTCAAATCTGTTCTCCTTTTTTCAGGGGGAGGGAGGGCCGCTCAGTCCAGCTCGACTACAGGGATGCTGTGGTAGCCCCCCGGTCCCCGGGGCCCGCCCCACGGGCACCCTGTCTGCAGGCAGGCTGGCCAGCAGTAGCGCGTTTCCAGGAAGGTGGAGAGGTGTGTTGGGAGATAGAGAGCTCCAGGGGGGAGGTCAAGCAGCGCCCCGGGGGGGTCCAGGGCCTCCCAGAAAAGGCGAACTAGGCCGAGACGTGGAGCCCCCTTGGGGTCTCAGTTTCCCTCCCCCCGAAGCCCTCAGTCCAGTGGCAGGGCAGAGCGAAGATTCCAGCAACAGCCTCGTCTCTGGGCCAGGCACTCTGCTCCGGGGCAGCCGAGCAGGAGGCTCTGACTGGGGCTTTCCACGCCCCAGCTTCCAGCGCCGGCCTCGATGGCCACCTGGGGGAGGGGGTGCTGCGGGAGCTACAGCCCCCCTCGCCCCCCGCCGCCGCCGGGCCCCTGAGGAAAGCAGGCAGGATGTGGATCTGAGTCCGCACAAGACAGGGGGAGGCGAGGAGGAGTGGCTGCAGGGCCCGCGGTTGACAGCCTGCATGGTCCCCACACCCGGGGCCCTGTGCGGCCTCCCACCAACCCCCAGGTCCCTGCTTGCACCTGCACCGGTGGGACAAGACACAGGTCCACATGCTGACCCCCGGAGACCAGGAACGTGACCTCATTCTTTGTGGTGGCATTAAATGAAGCTCTTGGGTTGATCTTGGATGATCTGGGTGGGTCCTATATCCAATGGTAAGTGTTCCTGTAAGGGACGGAAGAGGATGGGAAGAGGGAAAGGCCGTGTGACCTGGGGCACAGAGTGGGTAGCAGTGATCCGGTCACCAGCCCAGGAGCACCTGGAGCCTCAGAGGCAGGAAGAAGCAGGAAGGACCCCTCCCCCAGAGCCTCAGGGGGGGCAGGGCCTGCCTTGATTTCCGACTCCTGGCCTCCAGGACTGGGAGAGACCATGTCTCAGCCGACCGCCGTGCAGTCATCTGTTCCAGCAACCCTAAGAAAGGAACACGGAGCATGAAGCACCAGGGCCGGCACTGGGGCAGGAAGGCCCCCTCCCTCCCGCCGGCCCCAAGTGCAAGGGCCGGCCCCCCAGCAGCCTCTCCTCTCGCCAGTGCTGCCCGGTGGCCAAAGCCACACAGGAGCGGGACAGGAGGGGGCCCCAAACGCTGTGTGGGGTCAGGCTTGTTGGCACAGACAGAAGTGCGTAGAGACCACTAACATGGACCCACACACCCCGTGGGCACTTCAGCCAGGGGGATGGTCCTAGGAGGCAAAAAAGCCGGGAAGGTGGCTGGATGCCCACGCTTAGAGACCAAGGGATGCAGGGTGCTTTTCTCAGGGGCCCTGCGGGGGAACTGCAGGCGCCATCCTGGGAGGGGACCTGCAGGGGACGAACAGAGCCTTTCCCGGGCCTCAGAAGTGTCCCCTGAGAAGCCATCGGCCAGGGGCCAGCGACCAGTCCTTCCTCTGTGCCCCGCTCCGAGCGGCCTCCTGTGTCCCCTGCTTGCTCTGTCCACGAGCGAATCTGGAGGACACACCTTATCCCATCCGCACAGACCGAGAGGGTCAATGGGGCCAACGACCCACACCCATCCGTGTACATGGAGTGACCGATTCATTAAGAAATTGGTTAGGGGCGCCTGGCAGCTCAACAGGTTCAGTGCCGACTCTTGGTTTCGGTTCAAGTCACGGTCTCAGGGCCATGAGATCAAGCCCCGCTTGATCCACGTTCAGCCGGGACTGTGCTGGAGATTCTCTCTCCCTCTGCTGTTCCTCCGGCTCACGAGCACGCTCGTGTATCTATATATATATCCACCTTTTCTAAGAAAGTAGCCGATTAATTAAGAACCTGGCTAGTAGATTAGAGCCGCATATGCTGCTGTGGCCCCTGGGACGGTATCCCCAGAGGGGCTCTAGGTGGGGGCAGCCTGGGGCTGTGCACTGGAGGGGTGCAGACGGGGGGCCGGGGCCAGCACAGCACAGGCCGGCTTGACTCGCGCCGGTAATGCGAGCGGCACGCCCCACAGATCCCGACTGGTCAGGGGGCGCCTGGGGTCGCGGGAGGGCTCCCTGTGGCCGGGGCCCTTCCAGGCCCCGCAGTCTGGCTTCAGAGGCTGGGGTGTCTCCAGCTGGGCGTCTTCAGAACACGGGCTGCCCCTGGCGCTACGGGGGGTCTGCCAGCCCCCCTACACGGGGGGTGGGGGGGGGCTTTCATTGCCCATTTTCCTGACGAGCACAGAGTCCCAGAAGCCAGATGGTCCAGAGGCACTTGCATGGGGCAGGCCAGAGCCCTGCCCAATGTCTCCCCTCCCCTCTCTGCTGCCCCTCTGGGTTTGCCTGAAAGTGGGAGAAGTGCCCTGTTCCTCGGGAAGGTGGGCGCAGAAGCAGCGGTCACGTGGGGTCCTGTCCCCCTCAAATCTGTCCCACACAGCAGTGCCCAGGACCTGCCACAACTCTGCCAGGTTGAGTTCTGCCACCAGCTACCCTCATCCTTCCCCGAGCCCTGGGGTTGGTGTTCCCTCTCTGCATCCCCCAGCCCCTGCTCTCCATTCTGATGCCTGGCCAGCGCCCGATCTCCAAACTTGTTTCCTCCCGGAGGATTGGGAGTAACTCGGGCGTAACTAAGTTACTAACTTGAGAGCAACTAAGTTACTAAGCTAGTAACTTAGCTACAAGCAGCAGCGAGGCCCCAGCGTCCTGGGGTGCAGTCCGCTAGTATTTCAGCCCCAGGCAGGCAGGCAGAGCCGCCCCTCACTCCCGGGCCTTCGCGCACACGGTGTCCCGGCCTCGTCGCGCCTCTGGGCTTGTCCACCTGAGGACGGCTGCCTACACCTCCAGCGCTTGAGCAGCTTCTCCGTGAAGCCTCTCTGCCAGGCTTCCCCCCTTCGACGTCCCTGCGTTCGGTGGTCTGAGGCCCCGATCGGAGGCCGGGTCGCAACTGGGACTGTGAGCCGCGCAACTAGAGGTCCGCGCTCGGCCCCTCCGCGCGCCCGCCGGGCCCAGGGGTGCGGCGCGGAGGGACCGCGCGCGTCCAGCCCCGGCTCCCACGCCCTCCGAGACCGCCCGGCGCCCCCGCCCGGCCCCGCCCCCTCTAATCCCCTCCGCCGGCCGGGGCCCGGCGAGTCGCGGCCCCGCCCCCGGGCCGCCCCAGGGGAGGGGCGTGTCCCGCGCCCGGCGAGTCGGGGCGGGCGTGGCCGGGCCGGGGCGGGGCCGGGGGCGTGGCGGCCGCGGGCCAGCCCCCACTGGCCGCCGCGCGCTGGGCCGCCCGGGCTCAGAGCGCGGTGGCGGCGGCGGCGGCGGTGCGGCTAGCTGGCGCCGCGCAGTCCTGCTCCGCCGGGCGCACGGACGCACCGGCGAGCAGACGCTGCAGGCACGGGGCGCAGGCGCTGGGCGGGCGGGCAACGAGCCGGAGCAAGAGCCGCGCGCGGCGAGTGGGCGCCAGCGGCCGCCAGGTCGGTGCGCGGGCGCGGAGGGGTCGAGGCTGGCGCGCGGCGAGGCCAGAGCGCGCGGCGGGCTCCCGTCCCGAGCGGTCTCTGCGGCGGGGCCCGGCCGGGGCGCCGGCTTCCCGCTCTGGGAAGTTTGCCGCCGCCGCCGCCGCCGCCCTGGGAGGGCTTCGCAGAAGTCAGGGAGGGAAGGGGGAGGAAGGGAGGGACCGCGGCGGGGAGGAGGCGGCCGGCGCCAGGCGGCCCGGGAGCCCAGGGCGGCGGCGGCGGCGGGAGGGGCGGGAGGGGCGGCCGGGGGTCGGCGGAGCCGGGGCGCAGGAGCCCAACGGCCGCCGCTTCCGCCCCTGCGCGCCCCGACTCCTCCGGGGTAACGAACTGCCCGCCTCCTCCCGCAGTCTCCCGAGTGGCGCCCTCCTCCCGCCGGTGCCAGAGCGGGGCCATGGGGGGCAGCACGCCCGCGCGCGCCGCCTGAGGACGTCGTCGCCCTCGCCCCCACTATGGGCGCCCCGGCTCGCGCCCTCGCGATCTGCGTGGCGCTGGCGGTCGTGACCGGTGCCGCCTCGGGGTCCCCAGGCATGGAGCCGCGCATCGTGCGGAGAGCGGCAGGTAAGGAAGCACCCGACGGGTCCTGGAGAGGGGCGTCGGGGCCCAGGAACGGGGTGGGTGGGGGCGCCGGATCGGAGTGGGCCCGAGGGTGCGCCCTGGGTTGGCCCTGCGGAACTGGTGCCCGGGTTTCTGCCGCCCTCCCTCCCCGGGGATCCCGGCCAGAGCTGGCACGGCAGTTTGTGGGGCTCCTGGAGCCTCGGGGCTACTACCCAAGGTGCGAGGCCGCGGCGGGGAGCGGGACGCGGTGCGGCGTCCGCAGCCACTGCTCCCCATGGTTCCCCGGTGGGGCGCGGCCAGACCCCGGGCAGCATCGGGAGGACGCGAGGGCTGCGTTTCCACGATTCCCATTGTTGTTCCGCGGGTCCTCACTGACGGAAAGTTCCTATTGTTGGTGCCGCAGCCCCAACCTGCCTCCGTCCCGGTTCACGGCCTCGGCCCCAGGCGCGAGACCGCACTTTGGAGGGAGGGTGTGAGTGCGTCAGCCTGCCACCCGGGCCCTGCCCCCCCAGTGGCCTGCGTGACGACGCAACACCGTCTAGTGCCTCCGCTCGCCAGCCCTGCTCTCCTGCCCTGTGGGTGAAGGTGTCTGCCCTCCCAGGACGCGCGCCCGACGCTAGGCTGGGCGCCGGGAGGTGAGAGGGCGGGGGTCCGAGGGTAGTGGAGCCGCGGACCCCAGCGGGCAGTCAAGGTCGGGTGGACGTCGGGGGTCCGCGAGGCGCCAGCTCGCGGAGCGCGGGGAAGGGGCGGGAGCGCGTCGGTGCGCCAGGCCCCGCCCCGCACACGCGCCGCGGCCCTCGAGGTGCAGCTCGCGCGGCCCCCTGCAGAGCCCGCCGTGCGCTCCGGGCGGCGCCGCCCCGCACACGCGCCGCCAGGCTCCCGGCTGCGCCCGGAGGAGAGGGCCGGCCTGGGGGGACAGCCGGTCGGGGGGACAGCCGGCCCCGGGGGGACAGGCGATCCCGGGGGGACAGCCGACCCCAGAGCACGGCCGAACCCGGGGCGCGGGCGAGGGGGCCGCGCGCACCCCGGCTCCGAGCCGGCCGCCGCGCGGAGGGAGGCCTTCGCCCGGTGAGCTCACGCCCCACCCGGGCGGGACCCGAACAGCCGCTCCTTTGTGCCCGGCGCGGCCACAGACCGCGCATTGATGGCGGCCGCGGCGGCCTCGCAGGGAGGTGTGAGCTGAGCGGCGGCGGGCGCGCTGTGCCAGGGAGGCGGCGGCCGCGGGCAGGACGGAGGCAGATGGCGGCCCACCCCTCCCCGCGCCCCCGCGCCCCTTTCTACGGCGGCGGCTGCAGCCTCCCGGAACAATGTCATTTTTTTATGAATGAAGTGGGCCCGGCGCTTGAATGTGTGTGTCATTCAGCGACGTGACAGAGGCCGTCGCGAGGTCAGCGCGCGCTTTTAGCGCCCTGCTCAGGCGGCCCCAGCGTCCAGGGGCGCCGAATAGGCGGTCGCGGGGGGAGCCCCGAATTAGCATTCGCATTCAGATAAAGATATTACTCCCTACGGCCGAGGAATGTCAACTAGCCCCGAGGAGGGGGCGGCGGGCGGGGCTCCAGACCCTCCCGGGACCCCCTGCGGCGTGCGGGGGCGGGGACGGGGGGGCGCGGTCCTCCCTCTGGGAACGCACCGGTGAGGCCGGGCCTGGGGCGCAGGCCTGGGGCACAGCGGCAGGAGGGACCCTGGGGCCCCGGGCTTCTTTCCTCCGCTGGAGGTAGTTGCCCCCCTCCCCGAAGGAGAGCTGGTGAGACAGGCAGTGAGCGGTGAGGTCAGCGGACCTAATGCAGCTCGTGAAGGAGATGGACCAGGCCATAACAATTCAAAGACCTCGTGAAATGTAGAGGTTCCGGCTCACACTTTCCCGGGAAACATGAATTAAGAAGCCGGAGTTGGCGGGGCAGAGGCGGGGAAGGTGGGGGCTTCTGGACTGACCTGGGCAGCCTTCATCTCCACCTGCCCCCGGGGTTCTCTGTGAGGGGCCTGGGGGCCACTCTGCCTGCCCTCTGACCCCACCCAGGCAGGACGGGTCCCTTGGGGGTACAGGGCATTTCCCAGAAAAGCCCTGGCGGCACCCTGCCCCTCCCCCCATCAGGGCTGGACTTTGAGCCCCACAGGCCTCCGGGTGGTTCATTAACCAGGCTCAGCTCTGCCGGAGGCTGGACTTCTGACCTCTCAGCCCCTGCCCCCAGCGAACGGATCAGCACCCCTGCCCCCAGGGTGTCAGCTCCTCCTTGGGGCTGCTCTGGGGCCCCGCTGTGCCCAGTTCATAACCGAAACTAAAGGGGAACAGGAGCCCCAGCAGGCCTGAGTGACTTACAAGTGAGTAGGCAATGAGGGAGCCTCTTCTGGGTGGGAGGGGCGCTCCCTGACTCCAGATCCTGCTGGGGGATCTGCTCAGGGCGCCCTCCTCCAGTCCCAGTCGCCTCCTCTGTTTGTGAGGGTTCTGGAAAGGTCAGGCTGGGTGGTCCTAAGCCCACGTTCACTTGCCTGACCTCCAACCCCCCCTTTTTTCTGATTTTGTTATAAAGCTTCTCAGAAAGTTTCCAGGTGGGGAAGGGGGAAGATCAGATCTTCTCCCTTGGCTTTGGGGTCCCTTTGAGACAAGCCATCTCTCTCGGGCTGTCTGAAAGCATGCAGGCCCCGTACTCTGACGCGGAAAGCTTCAGCGCACGTCCAGAACCAGAACCCTTTGTTCTTCATTTACCCCAAACCCCAAATCCCTTGGGCGCAGCCAGCTCCAATGGCTCCTTTGAACCAGGTCTGAATTTGATGCTTGTTCTTTGGTCGCCCCCAAGGCCCTTCTGAGGGAATGTGGTCCAGCCCCTGTGGGCTCCCCCCCCCCGCCCCCATGCACTGGGGGGCTCAACCATAGTGACCTGAATCCAGGAGCGTTTCCTCCCCGCGGACGCCGCAGGCCCGGTGGCAGCCCTCCCGAGCAGGCCGGATCTGGACATGGCCTGGTGACCTCAAGGGTGATAGCTTGGGTCTCCCACCCCTGCTGTCACGAGATCCGGCCTTCGACTGCTGTGCTGGCTGCCCTGTGTCCCAGTGGGGGAAGCTGAGGCACAAGGCCAGTGAGTTAGCAGAGTCAGAAGGACCCTGTGACGGGGAGACAGGCCCGCAAGCCCAGCTGGGCCTTTCCAGGACACAGTACCCCTCTGGCTGTGCTCGTGGGCTGCCCTTGGCATGCGGCCCCTGACGGAGCCCAGCCCCCCGTTGGGGTGGAGTTGCAGCTGGGCGCCGACATTCCACCTGTGCCCACCCTCCTCCCTGGCACACAGGACTTGGCCTCCAGCGTGTGCGGACCCCAGCACTGGCGCAGGCGTGGGCAGGGCCCCCTCGTGTTGATGGAGAAAGACTCCCTCCTGGGCTGCTGGGGGCAGGGACTGGGCAGCACGAGCCCCCGCCGCTCCCCAGGTAGAGCAGGACGGTGACCGGTTTTGTGCCCACCCGTGCCCATCGCTTTGGGCCCCACCCGTCCTTCTCTGTCCCCCTGCCTGACCCCAGGCACTTGGCCACCCCCAGGGTGGGCCTGCGGGACCAGAGCCCCCGGAGGCTGCCGGGGTCCAGGGTCTCGCCCAGGGGTGGGCCTCAGCTGAGGGCAGGGTCCGTCACTGGCGGATCCTGGCCCAGGGGCTGCTCGGTGTCTCCCCGGGCCCATGCCGGACCAGGCTGAAGGGAATGCTGTGTGGACAGCTGACCCGCCGACGCTGCCCAGAACCAAGCACGCTGTTGCCCTTGGGCCAGGGCCTGGGGCTGGGGCTGCCGTCACCGGCCTGTCCTAGCCTTCGGCGGGGCCTCAGCCAGCTCCCAGCACTGGGTGGTCCCCACAGGACACAGTGGCCAGGACGGGGGGGCTGGAGGTCCGAGTAGGAGTCCCCTGACTGTGGGCCCCCAGGGGTGCAGACTCGAGGATACGCCAGAGACCCTCCCGGTGGGGATGGGGCCGGTGGGGCTGCCGGAAGTGGGTGGGCAGACTTGGGACTGTCCAGGGAGCCAGGGGCTGCTGTGGCCAGAGTGGGCAGCTGGGCCCTCGAATCTAGGCCACGCGTCGGCAGAATGACAAGTGACGGTGTAACTGACCCAGCTGGGTCTGGGGAAGGAGGCCTGGGTGGACCACCCACCCCTGTCCTGGGCCGCAAGCCCGGGCCTCCTGCCTGCGCTGGGCATTGTTTGGCCCTGGCAGGGAGGCCCGGGGGTGATCGTCAGCCCCGCCAGTGGGGTGTCCCTGGGTCTCAGGCTTCGGCCTTCTGCGAGCTGGGCAGCTGCGGGGCAGGGGAGAGGGCCTCTGCGGTTACCGGTGCACATCCGCCCTTGGCGAGGATCCCCCCTCCTTGGCGAGGATCCCCCCTCCTGGACAGAGCGCTGGCACTAAGGTGGGCCGGGGCCCCTTAGCCTGGCTCCAGGGCTCCCGCTCTGACTTGCTCACTGGCCAAGTCTGGACGGTCTCCCACTCCGCCCAGCTCGGGTCCTTATCTGTGACATTGGGGGGGTCCAGGTCCCCCTAACCCACTGGCTGATGAGACACCGCTGGCCAGACGCAGTACCCACTCTGTGAGTGTTTTCTTGCTGTGTGTTTAGTGTAGTGCTGAGCTGTGGCTCACATGCACGTCATTCCCTCCTGAGTCGGGGCCCAGGTGTCCCACGTCCCTGAGTGCCCCCACCCCAGGCTGGTCCCCGGGGTCACCGCCCACAGCAAGTGCTGCTCTGGGAGGTTCGGCCCGTGCTGCCCGTCCATGGCGACTTCCTTCTCGACCTGGGGAGGGTCTGTTCTCTGGTCCAGAAGTGCTTTTGTTGCCAAGAGGAGAGATGGGGGCATTAAGTGTCCCCCCGCCGGCCGTCCTGCCTCGCGCCTCCCATCCAAGCTGGAAGCCAGAGGTCCGCAGAGGACAGCCTGCCTGCCGCCTGGTTTTGATGGGCCTGTGAGCTCAGGGCGGAGCTGGCATTTCTAGGTGGTGGGGAGAAAGCAGAGGAAGAGTAATACCTCGTGATGCTTTGCCGCGCGAATTCTCGGTGTCCATCTCTTGGCTTTGGGGTGTCCATTCGGCGGGCAGCCGAATCCGCTTCCTCCTGGGCCATCCACATCCACGCCCCAGGGTCCGGTTGTCCTCAGGGGCCCCAGCGCTCCTGCCGCAGCCTCCGCTGTGTGTCTGGGTGGCGGGCCTGCCACGGTCCCAGGATTCCTGCTCCGGGGGCGCCTGCCTTAGGGTCCTCCGTCTCCTGTCCCTTCCGCAGAGGCCCCGGGGCCTGAGCCCGGCCTGCAGGAGCAGCTGGTTTTCGGCAGCGGGGACACTGTGGAGCTGAGCTGCCACGCGCCTACTGGCGGTTCCTCGGGGCCCAGCATCTGGGTCAAGGACGGCGTGGGGCTGGTGCCCTCAGACCGCGTCCTGCTGGGGCCTCAGCGGCTGCGGGTGCTCAACGCCTCCCACGAGGACACGGGGGCCTACAGCTGTCGGCAGCGGCTCACGCAGCGCGTGCTGTGCCATTTCAGTGTGCGTGTGACGGGTGAGTGCCCGCGGGCTCCCCCGCACTGACCGTGGGGGTGGCAAGGGGTGCGGGGGGGGGGTGCGTGACGGGTGAGTGCCCGCGGGGGGGGTCGGGGTCGTGCTCCCACAGTGCCCCATGTCGAGGGTCTTGGTTGTTGGTAGAGAGGGGGCACCCCGCAGGAAGCGCTGGGTGAAGGGGCCCCAGCCCTGCCCATGGGGGCCCCTGCAGACCTGGGAGGGGTGGCAGGCACCGGGGAGTGGGCACTCGTCCGTCGGAGGGCCGACTCCTGCACACAACCCCCCCATTGTCTGAATTTCAGATGCCCCATCCTCCGGAGACGACGAAGACGGGGAGGATGAGGCTGAGGACACAGGTGAGCCCGGGTCGCAGGCACGCAGGGCTGGCCAGGGGTGGGGACCTGCCTTCCCAGGGATGGGCTTGCTTCCCGGGTGCCAAGACCTACACTGTCATTGGGCAGGAAGGAGACCGAGGCCTGGGGGCCACCTCCCCGGGGCCACGCCGAGTGTGGGGTCCCCTCAGTGTGGCAGCCCCCTCCCAGGTCTGTGGGGGCCCCCATGGGCAGGGCTGGGGCCCCTTCACCCAGCTCGGCGAGGCGGGCTCACCTGCGCAGCAGGTTAGGGGTTAGGAGCAGGGGAGGTGCAAGCGGAGGGTGGCTGTGGCTCCAGGGACCCAGCAGAGGGGAGGCTGTGGCGTTGGCGGGTGTGGGGGGCAGGCGGGGTGACAGCATGCAAGGGCTTAAGCCTGCCCGTCATGGAGGGGCTGCTTAGGGGAGGGGGCTGTTTTGGGGGAGCCAAGTTTGAGAAGCTGAGATGTGGGGCAGCGGTGGGGTGCCCTGCGGGGTCCAGTGGGCGGAGAGGTGATGGGAGGCGGGGCTGGGCGGGGCTGCGGGAGGGGCGTGGTCTCGGCAGGGAAGGGTGTGGTCTCGGGGGAGGCCTGGGGGCGTGGGGGGCGTAGGGGGCATAGGTCGGCTCCACGGCTCCACGTTGGGTGCTCACACGGTGACAGAGGCATGAAAGGGCCCTTCCTGAGGAGCCGCTAGGTTTCCTCTTTTCCCTTTTTCCTTTGGCTGCCAGGAGTTCAGAGCCCAGTGGCTCCGCCCCGCGGCCACCCCGGCCACCCCAGGCCGTGCTGGCGCCCCTCCCCCACTACCTGGTGGGCTCAGGGCCTCCGAGGGTCGCCGACAGGGGTGCCCTCCACAGGCACCGTCCAGCAGCACAGAGCCACTGTGGTCTCAGCCTGCTGGTCACCCCGGGGTCTGTGTCCCTGGAGGACTTCCTCCCTGGGCCTCGGCATTCACTTCCCCGGCAGGGCTGTGTGGAAGCCCACAGGGCAGGGGTGTGGGTGAGAGGGGTGTCACTCCCCTATCTGGGGGATGCCTGTCCAACCTCGGCGGCAGGAAGGCAGCCCCCGCCCGGCAACAAAGAAGGATGGAAACCAGTTAGGGTGGGGACGGGGACAACCCTGACAACCAGGAGGGGACAGGGCCTCCCAGATGCCGGGGCACCGGGTCCCCTCCCCTTGCGCATCAGGTCCTGGCGTGCTCCACAGGGTGACTCCAGGTCTCGAGGGATCTAGGAGGCACCTGGCCACCTGTGAGACTCTGGGCTCTGCGGCTACCGGCTGCCAGGTCCTGGCCTTGCTCATCGGTCTGGCCGGGCTCCGTGACCTGGGCTGGCCTCTCCTGCGGCCGGGGTGCGCCCCTCAGTGGCCCGGTGCTGCATGTGCCTCCCTGGGTGGGGGGTGCTCCCCTGGGAGGGGCGGCTGCGTCTTCAAGGCTCCCGGGTCGGGGTGCCTAGGCCCCCTTGGCTGAAGCGGGTGCCTGGGGGAGGTGGCCGGGCTGGGCAAGGGACGTGTGTCTCAGCTCTGAGAAAGCCGGGAGGTGACGTTGGGGCTGTCGGCGGCCTCGTCCAGCCGAGGCAGAGGCCCTCAGAAGTCCCGACACTCTGTGCCCAGGAGGGGACGCTGAGGCTGGAGGAGTGGGGGGGTCAGGCGGGCCTCCTCCCCCCGCCCCCACCACTGGTCCCGGCTGGCATGTGCCCCTCTGCCGGCAGGGGCCCCTTACTGGACGCGGCCCGAGCGGATGGACAAGAAGCTGCTGGCGGTGCCGGCCGCCAACACCGTGCGCTTCCGGTGCCCGGCCGCCGGCAACCCCACGCCGTCCATCTCCTGGCTGAAGAACGGCAAGGAGTTCCGAGGCGAGCACCGCATCGGGGGCATCAAGGTGGGCCTGGTGGCGGGTGGTGCTGGCCGGTGGGGGCCCCGGGCCGCCGTCCCCTCACCCACATGCCTGCCCGCAGCTGCGGCACCAGCAGTGGAGCCTGGTCATGGAGAGTGTGGTGCCCTCGGACCGCGGGAACTACACGTGTGTCGTGGAGAACAGGTTCGGCAGCATCCGGCAGACCTACACCCTGGACGTGCTGGGTGAGGCCCCGGGCTGGCGGGGGGGAGGGGCAGGGGGTCTGGGGGCGCCGGGCCGGGCCGCCCCTGAGCCCCGTCTGCCCTGGCAGAGCGCTCGCCGCACCGGCCCATCCTGCAGGCCGGGCTGCCCGCCAACCAGACGGCCGTGCTGGGCAGCGACGTGGAATTCCACTGCAAGGTGTACAGCGACGCGCAGCCCCACATCCAGTGGCTCAAGCATGTGGAGGTGAACGGCAGCAAGGTGGGGCCCGACGGCACCCCCTACGTCACCGTGCTCAAGGTGGGTGCCGCCCCTGGCCGGGCGCCGTGGGGCTGCGGGCTCCTGCACGGGCCGGGGATGGAAGGCATCCCAGCAGGGAGGCCCGCTGGGTCGAAGGGGTGGCGGGGGGGAAGCGGTTGTGACCTTGGCTCAACACTGGCGGGGGGGGGGGTAGTCGGGGCCCAGTCCCGGCATGTGAGGCAGGCAGCACGTGGCCCTGTGGTGAGTCCTCAGTTTCCCTGTCTGCTCTAAGGGCTGGCCTCAGCCCTGGAGGCGAGCCTGCAGACAGCACCGTGGGGCTGGCTTGAGCTCCAGGCCCCGGGCGGGCAGGTGGCCGCCGAGCTCTCCAGGCAGGGCCCGCTCTGGGCCCGAGGTCCAGGCTGCCACACCTGCCCGCCGTCCGCGTGTGCAGAGCTTGGCTCGCATCCGCCTGCCTCCCTCGGTCCTCGCTTGTTCCCATGGCCCCGAGTTGGGATGATTTCGACAGTCTTGTCCAAATGGGAACGTGTATTGCTCATGGGGGTGGAGAGCAGGCACTTGGGCTGAGAACAGGAGTGTAGGCCCGAACGCAGAGGCCGCCGTGGCCCCATCGGGCGAGATCGCAACACACCTAGGAGCACGTTCACCGAGAGCCAGGCTGCGCCAGGGCCCCTGGGGTGGGCAGGCGGGGAGCCAGCCCTGGAGGTCCGCGCTCTGGGCTGAAGTGGGGGGGGCGTGCCAAAGTCGCATCCTGAGAAACCACGGCCCACCCCTGGGAGGTGCTTCTGTGGCCTCCTCCAGGCAGCCCTCCTGCCTGGTATAGCCTGACCCACCTCCCCCAACCTCCCCCCCTACTCCTTGAGTGCCACCCCTGTGGCAGGGTCTGTTCCGGGCCCTGTGCCCGCATGGCCACTCTGTGCCTGGCCGGACTGCCGAGGGTGCGCCTAAGCCGGGTCTCTTGTCCCCGCAGTCCTGGATCAGTGAGAGTGTGGAGGCCGACGCACGCCTCCGCCTGGCCAATGTGTCCGAGCGTGATGGGGGCGAGTACCTCTGTCGAGCCTCCAATTTCATAGGCGTGGCTGAGAAGGCCTTTTGGCTGCGTGTTCACGGGCCCCAAGCAGGTAACCACTCTGTCCCACGCTGTCTGGCTCGCCGAGCTCCGGCTCCAACGCCCTGGCCTTGCGCCCGCCTGCACGCCCCCGTCCTGCTCGCTCCCTGCCCCGTGGCTTGCACTGTGCTCCCGACACGGCCACGTCTGCGACGCGGGTGCTGCTGGCCTCCATGTGACCGTGCATTCGAGCCCCTGTGGCCTGTGCTGACCCCGCCTGCGCTCCCACTGCACCCCCAGGAGGCCATCCGCCCCAGCCGAGGCTGTGCCCCACTGCGAGCTTCTGTCCCGCCCCGCGCGTATGTGCGTGTGTGTGTGCGCGCGTGGGCATACGTGTGTGCGCGCGCGCGTGTGTGTGCATCTGTGCGTGTTTGTGTGTGCACGTGTGCGTGTGCGCCGGTACGCCTGTGTGCGTGTGTGTGTGCTTGTGTACATGCATGTTTGTGCGTGTGCACCTGCACGTGTGCATGCGTGTGTGTCTCGCCCGTGCTCTCCTGCCCGCGCTCGCGCCCTCTGCCCCTGGCTCCACGCCTGCTCCCTTCCTATCGCTCTGTCGGTCGGTCCATCCGCTCTGCCCGCCCGTGCCCCCCACCCCCCCCCCCCCGTGCACGCTAACCTCGCACGCTGCGTTGGTGCAGCTCGCTGCTGGCTGCACGCCTGGCACTCACCTGGGACAGAGGACTCGCCGGTGGAGGGACTGGCTTCGGGCTCTGTGTGGACGCACGAGGCGGAGGACCCCGGCGCCGTGGCCGTGGTTGTGGTGGTGGTGGCAGCGGCGTTTTCCTTGCAGCCTGGCTGGATCGTCACCGCGTGGACTCTGGTCGTGGTGCCCGTGGGAGGTGCTGGCGCTCGCCTATCGCGCTCTGTTCTCTCTTTGTAGACGGCGGGCGCTAACACCACCGACAAGGAGCTAGAGGTTCTGTCCTTGCGCAATGTCACCTTTGAGGACGCGGGGGAGTACACGTGTCTGGCGGGCAATTCTATCGGGTTTTCCCATCACTCTGCGTGGCTGGTGGTGCTGCCAGGTACTGGCTCCCGCTGCTGCTCTGTCCCTGTCCTCTCGGGCTCGCTGGCTTGGGACACGCCACGGCTGCCAGGGACAGGCAGGGGACCCTACGGCCCTTGGCCAGTTCGCTCCACGCGGCGCTCACAGCAGGCCTGATGGCGGGCACGGGAATGGAGCCGACACGCCGTGTCTCAGCGCGGGGGGGCCTTGCAGCCCCCGCTCCCGGCCACGTCCCCAGTAGCCTCGGTGGCAGCTTTGGCGTCTCCCTGGGTGGCGGGCGTGAGTGCTGCTGGCTCTGCGGGGCTCCTCCGCTCCTGGGCGTCCACTGCTGACCCAGCGTCTCTGACCGCAGGGCCCTCCGTGCGCCCCGCCGGGGGTCTGAGCCCCTTTCCCCACGCCCACTGGGCCTCTGGCGCGGGCCCAGGGCGGCCCGCGGGGGCTCTCGTGCGGCTGGATCAGGCCCGCAACGCCCGTGTCTTTGCAGCCGAGGAGGAGCTGGCGGAGGCCGGCGAGGCTGGCGGCGTGTACGCGGGCATCCTCAGCTACGGGGTGGGCTTCCTCCTCTTCATCCTGGTCGTGGCGGCCGTGACGCTCTGCCGCCTGCGCACGCCCCCGAAGAAGGGCCTGGGCTCGCCCGCCGTGCACAAGGTCTCCCGCTTCCCGCTCAAGCGACAGGTAACAGGAAGTAGATACCAGGTTCGGAGCCGGTTGGCCTCCCAGACCCCCCATGGCCGTGTCTCCCCGACTCCTGAGCTCAGGGACCCCCGCAGCGTCTGGGGCCAGGGGCCCGCCCAGGGACGCAGGTCTGGGAGGCGGTTGAGCCAACCCTGCCCTGGTTTTTGTGGTCCTCCGGGCCACTTTATCTTCACGTAGCACTACGTGGTCAGATGCCCCCCCCCCCCAGGCCCTGGCCAGCCCTGCCCCCACAGGCAGAGCCGCAGCGTCGCCGTCCCCAGTCCCCCCAACCCCGCCAGGGTTTGGCCCCGCGGCACCAACCTGTCCCTGCCGACCCAAGCAGGTGTCCTTGGAGTCCAACTCGTCCATGAACTCCAACACGCCGCTGGTGCGCATCGCTAGGCTGTCTTCTGGGGAGGGCCCCACGCTGGCCAACGTCTCCGAGCTGGAGTTGCCCGCTGACCCCAAGTGGGAGCTGTCCAGGGCCCGGTCAGTGGCGGCGATGGGACCGTGTGGGCCGAGGCCAGGGGCACGTGGGATGTGGCTCCGTGGTGGGGGAGGAGGCACCCCTTAGAAGCCTGATTGGATTCCAGTCTGGCCCCTGCACAGGGTGGCTACCACTGGATGTGGGGCTGGGGCCAGAGGAGGCCGGGCCAGGGACCCTGCGGGTGGGGGGCACCCCTGTAAATTGCTCCATCTGGAGGGCCCCGCACAGTGAGAGGCTGCAGGACCAATGTCCTCCATCCTCATGAGCAAGGTTGTGAGGGCACGTATGGAAGGCTTCCTGGGGGCAGTGGCACTGGGCCTCCAGGATGGCCTGGGACAGAGCCTGGAGCAGGCAGGTGTGCTCACGACCTCCCCGTCTCTGCCGCCAGGCTGACCCTGGGCAAGCCGCTCGGGGAGGGCTGCTTTGGCCAGGTGGTCATGGCGGAGGCCATCGGCATCGACAAGGAGCGGGCTGCCCGGCCTGTCACTGTGGCCGTGAAGATGCTCAAAGGTGAGGGAGGGGAGGGCTGTGGTGGGAGGGGCCTGGGCAGGGCTGGGGCAGCAGCCGCTGAGGTGGCCCCCCTCCCGTGCAGACGACGCCACGGACAAGGACCTGTCGGACCTGGTGTCCGAGATGGAGATGATGAAGATGATTGGCCGCCACAAGAACATCATCAACCTGCTGGGCGCGTGCACCCAGGGCGGTAGGTGCCCGGCTGCTGGGCGGGGGGCTGGCGGCCCCGAGGGGCCCTTCTCTGAGGCCCTGTGCCCCCAGGACCCCTGTACGTGCTGGTGGAGTACGCGGCCAAGGGCAATCTTCGGGAGTACCTGCGGGCACGGCGGCCCCCGGGCCTGGACTACGCCTTCAACACCTGCGGGCCGCCCGGGGAGCAGCTCACCTGCAAGGACCTGGTGTCGTGTGCCTACCAGGTGGCCCGGGGCATGGAGTACCTGGCCTCGCAGAAGGTGAGTGGGGCTCCGGGCGCGGGCGCCAGGGCAGCGGCGGGCGCGGCTCCCTCGGCCAGCCCGGGCCAGCGGGATCCTCAGCCCTGCCCCCCGCCCCCTAGTGCATCCACAGGGACCTGGCCGCCCGCAACGTGCTGGTGACCGAGGACAATGTGATGAAGATCGCGGACTTCGGGCTGGCCCGCGACGTGCACAACCTCGACTACTACAAGAAGACCACCAACGTGAGCCCGGCTGGCAGCGGGTGGGGTTGGTGGGGGGGGGGCGAGGGAAGGCCCCTGACCCAGAGTGTCCCCTCCCCCTCCCAGGGCCGGCTGCCCGTGAAGTGGATGGCGCCCGAGGCCTTGTTCGACCGAGTCTACACCCACCAGAGTGACGTGTGCGTGGTCTCCCACATGGGGGGAGGGCCGCTGCGGGGGGCGCAGGCAGCGTCGCCCCTGCGCTCCGGCGGGGGTCTGCTCAGGGAGGCAGGGCAGGCTGACCGTCCTGTGCTCCCCACCAGCTGGTCCTTCGGGGTCCTGCTCTGGGAGATCTTCACCCTGGGGGGCTCGCCGTACCCCGGCATCCCCGTGGAGGAACTCTTCAAGCTGTTGAAGGAGGGTCACCGCATGGACAAACCAGCCAACTGCACCCATGACCTGTGAGTGTCCCCTTCCTGAGGGCGCCTGCTGTCGGCCGGTTCCCGCAGGGGGCGGGGCCGGGGCGGGGGGCGGGGCCGGGGCGGGAGCCTTACCCGAGCCCCGCCCCCTGCAGGTACATGATCATGCGGGAATGCTGGCACGCGGTGCCCTCCCAGAGGCCCACCTTCAAGCAGCTGGTGGAGGACCTGGACCGCATCCTCACTGTGACGTCCACAGATGTGAGTGCTGCTCCCTCCCCGCCGCCCCCACCCGCCCCCCTGCTGTGCGGGGGGGGGGGGGGCAGGGCACTGACCTCGGCCTCCCGCAGGAGTACCTGGACCTGTCTGTACCTTTCGAGCAGTACTCGCCTGGCGGCCAGGACACTCCCAGCTCCAGCTCCTCGGGGGACGACTCAGTGTTTGCCCACGACCTGCTGCCCCCGGCCCCCCCCGGCAGTGGGGGCCCGCGGACGTGAAGGGCCAGTGGCCTGCAGGCCGAGCCCCCCCGCAATGTGAGAGCGGACGCCAGCTCCCCCCGCACCCCGTGCTGCTGGTGGCATGCCGTCGACCACTGGGGCCCCCTGGCCCGGGCCCAAGCCTGGGACAGATGGACGGACGGGTGGATGGACAAGTGTGTGTGTGTGTGTGTGTGTGTGTGAGTCCCGAGGCCCCTAGCGCAGGGATCCCCGGGGTGCCCACCCTGCTGTACAGTGACCTCCTGGCCACCAGCGCCGGCAGCACCAGGGGGACGAATGTGGAATGTAAAGGGGTCCCGCCCAGGGCCCCTCAGGACAGGGAGCCGGGCCCCTTCCCCAGGCTCTGCTCCCCTCATATCCGCTGCCTCCCAGGGAGCTCAGGGGGGCTGGCCAAGCTCTGGCATGCCGAGTGTACCGCGGCCCCTCGGAGGGCCCGGGCTGACCTGCGGGGTAGCCCCCCACCCACGCGGCAGCCCCCCACCCACGCGCCACCTTGTGCCCAGGGGTGCGTGTGAGCACGCCCCCCAGCCTGCCCCACGTCCCAGCCTGCTCCTTGGAGGCTGAATTACGGGTACCTGAAGGCAGGAGCCTTTACCTTCTCTCCTAGAGGTCCATTCCAGAAATGAGTGTACATTTATATAAATAGAAGCCGTGTGTCGGATACACACGCACACACGTGCGTATATATATACATATCTATATGGAAGAAGGGCTGGTGTGGCAGGCAGGGGACCCCGCGGGCCCAGGGGCCTCCCGGAGGGATCGGCTGCGGGGACGAGCGCAGACACCAGCAGACCACGGGGCAGCTTTTCTGGCAGTTTTGTTTTAAAAATTGTACCTGGACCTGTATATTTGTAAAGCTATTTATCGACCCCCCAGAACCCCTGCCCCCCCATAGTGCTGAGACAGCCGCGTGGCATAGAGGTTTCGGTTTTAACTTATTAACCGAGGAGAAGGGACTGCGGGGTCGCGCATCACGCCGGGCGTGGCCCGCCACCCCCCAAAGCCCAGCCAGTTCCCTTGCGCCCTCAAGGGTCGTTCATAGATTGAGGTGATTCTAGTGAGGATATTTTATTTCCTTTGGCCTTCTTTTGCAGGGGAATTAGATTTCTGTAGGGTTTTTCTTTAGGAGATTTATTTTTTGGGACTTCAAAGCAAGCTGGTATTTTCCTCCAAGTTCTAATTGCCATGTGGGGAGGCGGCTTCTGGGGGGGCCAACCCTGCACGCAGGCTCCGATGTTATTAGATGTTACAAGTTTATATATATCTATATATATAATTTATTGAGTTTTTACAAGATGTATTTGCTGTAGACTTAACACTTCTTGCGCAATGCTTCTAGACTTTATAGCCCGGACTGCCACCTTTCAAAGCTTGCAAGAAAAAGCCGTGAATTTGGTTTTGTTACTTTTTGTACTGTTAATGGCCCGAATTTGGGGGGCTGTTTTTTGCTCGTCAGCTGGCCAGCCAGGGAGTGGGTCAGGGTGGTCTTTGTTCTCAGCCCCCCCCACCGCCTTATGGGGGCCAGAGCTGTTGGCCCAAACTGGCAGTCATACTTTCTGAAAAATAAACAGAGACAACTGGTTCCCATCGCGGCTCTGTGCCTTCTTGTTTCCAGCCCTCCTGGGGTCCCAGGCAGTTCAGAGTTCCTACCGTCCGCCTGGGACAGGTCCCATCCATCGTCTGCCCTCCCCGCCCCGAGGAGGGAGGGATCTCCAGAGGCTGCCGGCCAGACTAGGACTGGCTGCCTGGGGTCACAAGCTCAGGTCCCGGCTTGGACAGGACAGTCCTGGGCAAAGCCAGGGTGCGGGTGAGCGTGGTCCCGAGCCACCTGAGGGTTTAACTACAGGGCCACAGGGGGTCTTTGCTGCCTCAGTGTGTGGTCCTCAAAAGCAGGGAATGCTGGCAAGGGGGTGTCCGGGGGGATCGACAATGAGAGCATCCTGGGGTGTGGCTGAGCAAGGAGTAAGGCGGACCCTGCCGAGCCCCCTGGCCGCCCCAGCTCCTGGAATCCTGGTGGGCTCCAGGGGGTCCTGTGCAGGCACCTGCAGCGGCTTCTGAGGCTTCCGTCCCCCCTGCACACCCCACCTCCTGGCGGCTGCGGTTAGCTGGGGAGGAGGAGCTGGTTTCTAGCTGGGTCCCCCCCCCCCCCCCCGTGGAGTCACATGTCAGCAAAGCTCTCACCTGGCCCCTGACCCCGCCAGACCCAGGGAGAGTGCTGTCTGCCCTGGGGGCCACACCCCAGCTCCTGGATGCTTCCCTTCCGCATCCCAGGCCTGGCACCCGCCTTGGGCTTCACCTGCACCCCCTGCACTCCCCCACTCCTGTGACTGGGCAGAGGCCGCATGCTAATCCTTAGTTGGGCCAATGAGGACTCAGCGACCTGGTCCCCTCTGCTCTGAGTTGTGTCTGAGGGAGTGGGGACACCTGTCAGGGCACCCACCCACGCCACACTGGTAGGGGTAAGTCTGGGAAGGCTTCCTAAAGGAGGCGGCAGTGCCCAGGCTAGGTGGTGAGGCTAGAGAGGATCAGGGACAGGTGGCCAGGCACAGACTTGGCCCAGGTCCTCTCTGGCGCCCAGTGCTGTGCGGGGCCGCTGTCCCTCCTTCCTCTGCTGACACCTGCTCCGGGTCTGACCCAGACAGGACTGCCGCCCGATCACCAGCTGGGTCGACTTTAACTCTGGCTTCCCAGGAACTCGCTCCCGCCACAGCTGTGCCCAACTCACTTTCCAGGTCTGGGGCTTCCCGGGAAGGGAGGATCTGAGCCTGGTGTCCCCGGTACCGTGACCCTGGTCGGCAGCACTCCCTGCCCCTGCCGGGGTCCAGTCTGCCCGAGACCCGGTGCTCTTTGTGCCCCCAGCGCTCTGGGGAGGAGCCCGATAGGGCGTGAACCCCAAGTGTGGGAGTGCGGCCTGGGGCCAGCAGCGCCCCGGGCCGGTGGGGAGAGGGGGAGAGGGGCCTGGCGGGGAGCCCTGGGGGGGCCGGCAAAGGGGGACGGCGGGGGCGGGGCGGGAACGCGGCGGGGGCGGGGACCGGGGAGGCGGGGGGGGGGACCGGGGAGGCGGGGGCGGGGCGGGGGCGGGGACCGGGGAGGCGGGGCGGGGGCGGGGACCGGGGAGGCGGGGGCGGGGGCGGGGACCGGGGAGGCGGGGCGGGGGCAGGGACCGGGGAGGCGGGCGGAGCGCGGGCCGGGAGCGCCCTCTAGTGCCAACCGCCAGCATCCCCTCCAAGCCCCGGCCCCGCTCCTGCGCGGCCCCGCGGGGCTCCGGGGGCGCGCCCGGGACCAGGGGCCAGGCCTCCAGACGAGGGGCCGGTCTTGCGGACGCCGGACCGAGACCCCGGACGGGACGCGGGCGGGCACACGAACGGGCCAGGCCGGCAGGCAAGGGCAGCCTTGCACCCGCGCGCGGCCAGGGAGCATCCCCGCCCTCACCTGCTGGCCACGCCTTTCACCGCGGCCCCGCCCCTCGCCTACCGGCTCCTCCTACTCCGAGGCCCCGCCCCCGTCCGGCTGCAGCTGTGCGGCGGCACCTGTGGCCCCGCCCCTCCCGGCCGGCTCGCCTCCGCAAGCCCCGCGGCGTCTCCCGAGTGTCCTCTGAGCCCCCGGGCCGGTGGGTCCGCCCAGCCTCGGGGCAGGCCTCCGTGGCGGCTCAGGGAAAGAGGCGTCCACACGCTACCTGCCCTCGAAGGGTCGCGAGCTCCCCAGTTCTCGGACCCCAGGCCCCGCCCTTCGTTCGCCTCTCCCCCTCGCTGCCTGCCCGGGGTTGGCTCCTTTCCTGGACCCCGCAATCTTATTCCTGTCCTGCCGGGCTGGACACCCACCGTGCACCCCGCGTCCTCCTCCCGGGCGGGGGTGGGTCTGCAGGGTCGCATCCCCACGCTGCGCGCACCTGCACCTGGCCCGCGCGGACTGGCTCCAGTCGCCCCCTCCAGAGTGGAGCCAGCGGTTTTTAAAATCGGGACCTCATTCGGCTGTCCTCAGTTCAGAAGAGTCCCTGGCCTTCTCGCCTCTTCCCTGAGCTTTTTGGGGGCACCGTGGTGCCGTGTTGGAAGGCCCAGCTTTCTGGATATGCCAGTGCTCCGGTGGGGTCGTCAGACTCTGCCGGGTGGGCACCTGGCACAGGAGCGCTGGGGCGTGGGGTGGACAAAGGGGCACGTGGCCCGCAGCCCTCACCCCCCAGCTGTCCCGGGGAATGGTGGGGGCGCTGGGAAGCCGCACCACTAGATTCCAGAGTTTCTTCAGGCCCACTGGCTGGAATTCTCCCTCAAGACCCTGCGGGGATGGAACCTCCTCCTGAGAACACAGGGCAGCGCCTCCCTCCTTCCTGGTGGGAGAGTGGGCGCCAGCCAGGCCCACTGCATGGAGGACCACGGCGGGCGCGGGGTCTATGTTCACAACCCGTTCTCCGCGTTCCGTACTCACTCGGTCCTCACTCTGGTCAGGGGCACCCCTTCCCCGGGACTGAGAGCCACCTCCTTAAGCAACCCCCGCCCCCTCCATCAGCGCCCCCAGAGCCCTGGTGCCTTTACGGGGCCTTCTGAACTGTGGAGCCGGCCCAACTCCCCTGAGGCATCTGCACGCCTGCCAGGGAACTGCAAGGAACCTGGACAGGAGCCCCAGGGCCCAGGGCCCAGGCCGGGGGAAGGCCGGGGCTGAGACCCGGCAGCCCCCGTCATACCTGCACCCACACACATCACTCCTCCCACATGGTTCCGGAGCTGCAACCGAGCTCTCAAGCCTACAGGGCAGAAAAAACACGGGCAAGGCTGGCCTCGGGGACAGACGGGGTGCTAGCGAGGGTGGCCGTCGGGCAGGGTGTCAGGACTTAGCAAAGGTGGAGGGATCCCACACAGCGCCGCATGCAGGCCGGTGCCCTGGCGAGGCCTCCTGAGACGCCGGAGGTCCGCCGCTCAGGTGGGGCGGTCTGTCCGCCGGAGGGATCCGGGAGGACTCGGGGGCGGGCAGCACCAGTGCGTCTGTCTTGTCTGCTGGCGGTCCTCTCCGCTCTCTACTCGGGGGTGGAGAGCAGGCAGCCCTGAGCCGGCTCTCTCGGCCCTGGGCAGGCTTTGGGGAGCTGCTGTGGAGGGAGGGGACCCCTGCGTCATCCCGGACCCCTCAGCGGCGTGCACGCCCTTGGCAGCACCGTCCCCACTCCCAGGAGTCCTCGGAGTCTTTCACGACAGAACCGGACCCTCCCGGGTGACCCTTCAGCCGGGATCCCAGTCCTGCCCCCCAGGTCCCAGGGCATCCGCGGAGGGCGGGGGCCAGCGGAGGCCCCGGGCTGGCAGCGGTCTCCTTCCCAGTCTGGACAAAGAAGCCACCGCCCAGTGGATAGGTCATCACAAAAGCGCTTTATTAACCGTTCTCCGCACATCACCGAGCATCCAGTCCCCACACGGGGTCTGTTTGGGGGCACAGTCCGACGGGCCGTGAAGCCAGCGCACAGCCGAGGCTGCCCGGGCTTGAGCTCTGCCAGGTGGACGTCCATCTGGTTCCCGGCCTCTCGGCAGTGCGGCCACCCCCACGGGCCACCCCCGTCCACTGCGAAGGCAGGGGTGGACCTCGAAGTGGGCACAGGGGCAGACACTCCAACGATTCAGGCACCTTCCACCTTGACTTCTGATGTGTTCAGAAATCTTACTTGGAGCTATTATAGAAACATTAACTTGGCGTTTTAATAAAAACACTATTTCTGAAGAAAGACATTTACACACAGCCCGGGGGGAGGGTGGTTCTCAGGTGGAGCCCGCCCAGGGCCCCCCTGTGAGAACCACCACCTGGAGGTTATTCTTCAAAAATTACAAAGTTCTCTTCATTTTTTAAAAAAGTCGGGATTTCGGGGCGCCTGGGGGGCTCAGTGGGTTGGGGCCTCTGCCTTCGGCTCAGGTCATGATCTCAGCGTCCTGGGATCGAGCCCCGCATGGGGCTCTCCGCTCAGCAGGGAGCCTGCTTCCCCCTCTCCCTTTGCCTGCCTCTTTGCCTACTTGTGATCTGTCAAATAAATAAATAAAATCTTTATTAAAAAAAAAAAGTCTGGATTTCGATCCAAAAGGGCTCTAGAAGCCACACACCATTTCCCCGAATCCCAACGAAAAGAGCGGGGTTTAAAGCGCGGAGTGGAAGATGAAGCCCATGCTAAGAACTCCTGCTTCCTTCTCCTCCAACGGGCGCACAGGAAGGCTGCGGGAGCCGCCCCCGCCAACCGCACCGCGTGGAACCACCTTCTAGAACTACCGCGGGCTGTGCCTGCACCCGGACTGACTCGCAACGGCGGCCAACAGCTCAGGACGGGGACACCCCACGCGCCAAGGAGGGCCTGCTGCAGGACCACTGCCCACGGGGCCGGCACCGAAGGGCCACGTGGCCTCGGCAAGCCCCGCAGCATGGAAGACGGGGACAGCAGTGGGCGTGGTGGGCGGGCCAGCCATGGCGGCGACCACGTCATGGCACTGCCCAGGACACCTAGCCAGGGTGGCGAGGATAAAGACAGGACCTGGGCACAGCCGACGGGCGGCCCCAAGGTCACGCACACGCTTCCTACAGCTCAACATCACGCCACTAAAGGAAGTGTAAGGTAATTCATAAATAGTTTAATTAAGCATCTAGAATATATATACTTCTTTCTCAAATAATTGAAATAAAAACCGTTTAGAACCCAACTGTTACTTTACAAAGGTTCACATTTGAGAATACAGAATCTTACTCCTATTAAGTCAAGTTTCCTCTTTAACAGCTGAGTAAAAAGTTTCAAGTAATTTAGAAGCCATCCTTCCCGGCCCCCACACTCCCATCCTGGCCCACCTGGCCACTCTGTCCCGGGTCCCCAAAGCCTAGGGCTGCGCTCCCCCGAGAGAACCTTCTCGCCCATAACGGACCCGGCCTCTGAAGGATGAGTCCCACGGAGGCGAGACCGCAGCCCCGGCCCCCCCCAGAGCGCCCCTGCCCGAGCTGCCAGCCGCTAGGCCCACAGAGGCCGCCCCACGCCAGCCCCGGGGTGTGCCAGGTGAGCACGACATCCTGAAGCCCGCGTGCTGGGCCGGCCCCCGCGGGGGTGCTGCCTTTCCAAACGCCCCTCAAGACGCCCCCCTGGGAGCAGGAGCGCAGCCACGGGCCGGCGGGTCCAGAGGAGCTGGGAGCGACGCTACGGCGGGCACATGTACGCCTGGAGTGCCCCACACCGCCCCTGGGCACCCCGCGCAATCCGCTCGGTCACCCGCGGGGGCGACACTTGCTGAAAAGCCACAACAGCATCATTGATCAGTCGAACGGGAAGGCTTAATTTGCAAGGGCTTCGTGAGTCTCTCTCCCAGCAAAACTCACGTCCGCTGTTACGGGGCAGGCACGCGGCGGTGTGCAGAACTTCGGTACTAGTGAACTGGTCAAAGGGTTAGGGCAACATCAGACGTTAAACCAAGCAAGAGCTGACACACACAACAGACTTGCACAAAGCACCGCGTTCCTGTCGCAGAGCGGGGCTCTTCCAGAGGCCACGAGATCCCGTCGCGCCAGAGACGACTCTGGAAACGCACGTGAACCGGGGCTACGTGGGCTGACCGTCAGGACTCCAGGCCCACAGGTAACAGGGAGGTCTCCTCTGAAGCCAAGGCCGGCTGCGCCTCTCTCCTCCCCATCCGCGTGCCGTAGGCTCCACGGGCACGGGGCGTCCACGTGGCCAGTCCTTCCTGCTCCAGGGACAGGCAGCGGCAAGGCGCCGCGCACGCGGGGAGGGAGGCTCCGTCCGGAGCCAGGATGCCTGTGCGCAGCCACAACTCCCCGGCCGTCGGTGGGCTGCACAGCGGCCACCACGGCTGGGGCCACCACGGCTGGGGCCACCACGGCTGGGGCCACGGCAGCACCGTGCCACTCTGTGAATCCAAACGTGATTCCCCGGAAGGGTTCAGGATTCCACACTGAATGAATCTTCATGGAATGATGAAAATTGAAAATTACTTGATTATGGAAGTTTCTGATTTATTCCAGACAAAATATCAGATTTGTCACTAAGAATCACCTCAAAGCCTTCACTGGCACAGCAGGGCCCGGCAGCCGGCACTGCGGGAGGGAGGCTGACGCGGGAGCGGCCCCGAGGTGCCCAGGAGCGGGCCGGGCCCTAATTCTTCACTTCGGCAGCCTCCTTCTCAGCCTTCTCCTTGGCCTTCTCCTTCTCCTCCACCTTCTCCTCCTTTTCCAACAAGGCCACGATCTCGGCCACCTGGCTGGTGGAGATATGGATGTCCTCTTTGTCCACCAGCTCAATGACCTAGGCACACGAGGAAGGGAGGAGGAGCTCAGGGGCGGCCCTGCCCCCAGCAGTGCCTTCCCCGCAGAGCACACAGGGGAGATGGGGTCTGGTTCATCCGGCCCAGCAGGAGGGCCCCTGGGAACCTTCCCTGGTTCTCCGGTATCAGACCCCCCCACCCCAGAGGCCAACAGGTGAAAGCTATGAGGCAGGCCCGCCTGGTGGCTCAGTGGGTTAAGCGTCTGCCTTCAAAATGGGGTCTGATCTCGGGGTCCTGGGATGGAGCCCCATGCTGGGCTCCCTGCTCAGTGGGGAGCCTGCTTCTCACTCTGCCCCTCCCCCCGTTTATGCGTGTGTGCTCGCGCCCTCTGTCAAATGAGTGATAAAATCTTAAAAAAAAAAAAAAAAAGCCATGAGAGAGGGGCTCAGAGAGCAGGAGACACGGGCTCTGTGAGGCTGCGGGGGGAGGGGACGCAGGGGCACCATGACGCCGCAGGGTCAGGGCCTGCCCTGGACAGGGTCTCCTCAGGAACCTCAGGCCGTGGCTCCGGGGCGCGGACGCGGGCCTCCCGCCTCGGCTGCTGGCAAAGCGACGGGATCAGCACGCGCGCCTGGGGACACCTGGTCTGTCAGCGGGCCCTGGTCAGTGAGCAGCTATGCTCGGTAAACCCGGGGAAAATCGCCAGCCAACTGAGGCACCGGAAGCGGCTCAAACACCTGTGAGGGGCGCCCTCCTCAGAGACCCCTCGTCAAGGCGGAATCCCATTCCGTTTCCTGCGCGGCCCAACTCCTAGCACCAGGGCCCCAGGGCTCCCCTCGGCCCCCCTTGGGGTTCAGGCGACCCCTGCTGAAGTCTGGCCCTCCCTCCGAGTCTGCCCCCGGCACCCGTCCGCCAGCGCACTCCCCTGACCGCGCCACGGCCCCACAGGAGGGCTGCTCCAGGAGGGCATCCTGACTAAGTCAAGGGTTTAGAGTGAAGACAGAGACGGGACCCCGTGTGGAAAATGCCCGCCCCAGCAGCCCGGACCCAGTCCGGTTGCCCAGCTCACCTTGACAAGGTCGTCGATGTTGATCTTGCCGTCCTTGTTTTCATCCAGTGCAGAGGCCAAGCTGATGAGCTTGTTTTCTGGAATGTGCTTGATCTGCTTCATGGCACTGATGAGCTCGGTGACGCTGATGACAGTCTCCCTGGGGGTTGGGGGGACACAGCCTGCCTGTGGCACAGCCACACCCGCAGCCTCACCAGGCCTCCTCGGGGTCACCCCGACCCAGACAAGCTCTCCCTCCGGAGCTCCCCGGCCCCTGCCTCTGGGAATGCCCCCCCCCTCGGACACAGCCCCGAAACCGTCCCTCGGCCCCAGGTCTCCCTGTGCGCAGCCCCCCAGGAAGCCTCTCCGCTGCGGACGACAGAGCCCTGCGGTTCCCGGGCAGTGGTCTCAGGCCTGTGTGTGCTGTGGCCTGGGGGGCAGGGGCCGAGTACGGCTGTGCTGCCCTCAGGCTGAGGGGGGCAGGGGGGCTGACGCGGTGACACAGCACAGCAGGTCAGCTCAGGAGGGACACGGCCCTCGTCTGGGGGTGAAGGCCCCCACCCCGAGGACAGAGCGAGTCTGCCGCCAGTCCAGCCGCCCTCTTGGAGATGCGGGCGCTCAGACACGGCGCCCGGCCTGCGGGAGCGCGGTCCACCAGCCCGCCAGCTCTTCACTCACAAGAAGACCGCCAGAGTGGGCACCACCGAGCGCCCGTGCGGAGGGGTTCAGGAAGAGAGAGGCGGCAGGGGATGGCCCAGGGGCTCCCCGGGGAGTTGCAATCCTACGTATGTTCTGGAGGGACCAGCCTGATGGCAGTCTGGAGACAGGAGCGGCCTACGGTGCAGCCGGCGGTGCCTGGGGGTTAGGGCTGGCGGGGAAGAGCGGTCCCGACAGTGGCCGAAGTGCGCGTATTCATGTGCGTGTGCGCATGCAAGACAATGCATGCACGTGTGCATGTGCATGCGTGTGCGAGCGGAAGAGAGGACCCCGAGAGTGACTTCAGCAAAACGGTTAGCAACAAGTGGGAGATGGAGGTGGGCCTGGGCCTCTGGCTGGAACCGTGGGGTGAAAGGTCAGGGCTTGGGCGCCGCGGCTGGGAAATGCACCTCTGGCTCCCGGTGGCCAGGACTGGCGCCACACTCACCCCGCGGGCGGCTGCTCAGCGGCGGGCCCCAGACTGCCGGCCTTCTGGCCCGTCTCCAGTTGCGAGAGCAGGTTATCAATCTGCCCGATCATCTGCTGCACCCTCTTCGTCAGCCTCTTGCTGGCTTTCGATTCCTCCACGTAGATCTCTTCGCCGGTCTTCGAAAGCTCCTTCTTGATCTCTTGCAAGTCCTAATAAAATTACTGAGCTGTAAAAGACTGTCTTAAAATACTTGTGATCTCTCTCTGTCAAATAAATAAATAAAATCTTAAAGAAAAAAAAACTGTCTTAAAAAATTAAATAAAGGGCCCCTGGGTGGCGCAGTTGGTTGAGCGACTGCCTTCGGCTCAGGTCATGATCCCGGAGTCCCGGGATCGAGTCCCACATCGGGCTCCCTGCTCCATGGGGAGTCCGCTTCTCACTCTGACCTTCTTCTCCCTTCTCATGCTCTCTCTCACTCTCTCTCTTTCCTAATAAATAAATAAATAAAAAGGACCCATATAACTCTGTTTACTTCATAAAAGTAGCTCAATTAACCCAAAGGTAATAAATTCCAGGTCGCGGGGCGCCTGGCTGGCTCGGTGGATTAAAGCCTCTGCCTTCGGCTCGGGTCATGATCTCTGGGTCCTGGGATCGAGCCCTGCATCGGGCTCTCTGCTCGGCGGGGAGCCTGCTTCCCCCTCCCTCTCTGCCTGCCTCTCTGCCTACTTGTGATCTCTGTCAAATAAGTAAATAAATTTTAATAAATTCTAGATCGCAAATGGAACTGCACGGTCATGCCCACATCTTTCATACAAATCACTCTTATTTTTGCAAACTCAAATATAGTTTGTGTAGCAAAGGAAATGGCACCTATGTGAAGCTCCACTTTCTTCGTATTTGTTAGAAGAATAAACAGATGGATGAAAGAATCAGGGAATAGAAGGTGCTTTCTTAAATCCCGAGTCATGACCATCCCCACAAGCAGGCGCTACAGGGAGGGATGGGAGGTGGGGCCGGAGATGAGGCGCAGGCCTTGGCATTTCTGGTGGGCACCCAATTTCCAGTGGAGAGCCCACCACGGCGATGGGCCTGCCGTGAAAACGGCCGATTATTTTTACCAATTGTGAAACCAGCCATCTTTCCCAAACGGATCTATGGAAAGATCGTTCTTTTATAAAGCAGGCTCCACAGCCCACATGGCGCTTGAGCTCACGATCCTGAGACGGAGTCGCGCACCCCGACTGAGCCAGCCGAGCGCCCCGGAAGTAGTGTTTACAAAACAGATGGACGGGTTTTCCTTCGAAAACAAACAAACAAATGAAAAGAGCTAGCGTGTAAGAAAGCAGTGTCTCTGGGCAAGCACGACTGCAGCTAGGATTTCACTCGTCAAGCGACCGGACTGCTGGTCCGGGCCCTTCACGGGCCTACGAACTGCCAGGGCGAGCAGCCCGTGCCTGGAGCGAAGGCCCCGGCCGCTCGGCGGCGCAGAGACCCCGGCCGGCCCGAGAGGCGGAGGGCGCCCCGGCCGCCGCGCACCTCGCTGTAGTCCTGCACGTCCTCCTTGAGCAGCTCCAGCTCCTCCTTCTCCTTCGTCAGGGACGACTTCTGCTCTTTCAGCTTCGAGCAGGCGTTGCTGAGTATGTCGATCTCCTCTTTTGTTATCTCCTCCTCCTGCAGAGAGGACACACAAGCATGCGACGGAAGCCCAGCTGGAGGAAAATGACCTCCGCCCCCGACCCCCGGGGGCCTGGCGCCTCTTCCGTCCACACCGCCTGCTCCTGCCGTGCGTGCAGCGGCCAGAGGACGCGCGCACAGTCCCCGTCCTCGCCCCCACAGCGCCCCCATGTGCCCGCGAGCGCCTGTGCCACGTGTGTACCGGACACGCCCGCAAGCCCGGGGCACCATCGCCACCCACCAGAGACCTGCCGGCCACGCCAAACCTTCCTGTCTCCTGGCGGCAGGTCAGGCGAACGCATCCAGACCGTGAGCTCATGCGCGTAGGACGTCGCCCCCCACCCACGCGGAGCCCCCACCCCCGTGTTGTCCTGGGGCCTCCGAGGGCCGGACAGCAGCCCGGCCAGAGCACAGAGCAGAGCTGCCCCCCACCGCAGGCCGCCCCGGCTCCTGCGTCTCTGCACACGTTTCACAACCAGCCTGCCTGCTTCCGCGCAAAGCCGCTGGGAGGCCGACGGTCCGGCGTCTGTGCTGCTGCTGCTGCTGCACAGCGGACGCCCCGAGGACCCCGGCACCCAAGGGCGCAGGACGCCCTCTGAGTGAGTAACCTCAATGCCACCACCACGCTCGGCGGTCTGGTGCGGACGCGGCCTCCCTCCAGGGCACTGTCGGCCACACGCGGAGACGGCCAGCCGCGAGCTTGCTACCGGCACAGAGATGGGGCGCTCGTCTTCAGCGCTCACGTCCTCTGAGGACGGTCTCGCTCCTGCCTTCCGACCGTGGGCTCGGAGTCCTCTTCCTACCTCCTCATGGCGGCCAGAACCCCGGCCCGCCGCCCAGCAGGAGCAGCGCCCGCCGTCAGGGACCCAGCGAGCCGCAGCTCTTCCCACAGGTGCCCGCCGTCCGCTGAGCACGTTCTCTACTGGCTCGCGGGGAAATTTTACAGAAGCTGAATCCTGTGAAGTGTTTTTTCTGTATTTATCGAGATGACCATGCATGGTTCATTCTGTCAATACGCTCGTTATACCAACTGTTGTTTCCTGTTTCCTGGACGAGCCCCAAGAGATTGTGATGTATTAGCCTTTTCACAGAATGGCTGCATCTGATTTGCTAGGGGTTGGTTCAGGATTTGCACGTCTGTGTCCTGGAAAGCCACGGCTGTGCAGTTCCCTCCCAGCGATCTGGCAGGGGCATCAGCTAGCGCGCTCTCAGAAGGAGCTGGAAGTGGTCCCCCTCCTCCAGCTTTCTGCAATCAGTCCGTGTAGCACTGAAGCATCTCACCAGGACCCGGCCTGTGGAGCCACGTGGCCCGGCTTTCTCTAGGCTTTCAGCCACAAGCTCAATGTCCTTACCCAAGGGCGAGCTATTCAGGCTCCCTGCCCACCCCCAGCAGACGGCCAGCACGGCTAAAACCTACGAGGTCGCACTGCAAACGGGGACAGAGACACTTGTTTTTCCCACCCCTTACGGTAACTTTACAGGGCACGAAGGCTCATAGCTGTCAGCTTTGTAAAGGTCTGCGCTCCTTGCTAAGATACCCTTGGCAACCCTTAGTCCTGATCGGTCTAAACGTCCTTCCACATCTAGGCCTCAAATCTGTTGGGAACATGACACATCTGTTTCTATGAAGAAAGACAGCCACTGTCCCAGCTCTATCTGATGACAGGTACCCCTTCTCCCCGAGCTGCATTCCAAGGGCCCAGCAGGGCCCATCTCTGCTCAGCAATCCGTGTCCCAGCCTCGCACCCCCTTAAAAATGACCCTGACCCTTCCCGGGGTCACCCTTTGAGCCCAACTTGGCCCCAGATTCCAGGGACCCTCTTCCTCCAAGCCTCCTCAACGTGTCTGCCCAGCACGTCTGTTTCCAGGGCAGCCCCGGCCTCCCTCCTCGCAGGCCTGTCCCACACCCCGATCTCCCCGGGAACGCACGGCCTCTCTGAGGCCCAAAGACCGGCTCAGGCAGCCGCACCAGCTCGTATGTGCCGCCCCGAATCTTCCCGCAACGACACTGTAGACCCTCCCCGAGACCGGCTCCCCCGCCACCTGCTGCAGCACCGCCCCCCCCCGGGCCTGGAGAAGGCCGGCGTTCCCCTGCCTCCCGAAAGCTCCCCGAGACCCCCACTGGGGAGCTGCTGCCGCCGAGCCACGGACAGCCTCCCAGACGCCCGACGCAACCCCCCACCAGGCGTCAACGTGCTGGGAGCACACGAGCGGTCCCTCCACAGCCTCGTTTCTCCTCCGGCCTCTGAACATGAAGGCCACCGGGTTCTGACCCCTCACGTGAACCCCCGGCCCCCTGACACGAATCCACAGCCCTGGTCTCTCCTACTCCAGATGCCGAACTGACGTTGCCCTCCATCTACAGAGATTTCCCGAACTCGACATCTGGCAGCTCCAGACGGAAGGGGTCCCACGCGGGGAGCGGGCTAACCCCCGGACCCCCGGACCGGCAGGCTCCTCTACAGAAGTGCCCCACTGCGGGGCACAGCACCTCAGGCTGGGTGGGGGTCACACCAGCCCCCTCTTCCCACTGCGCGGCCCAGCCGACGGAGGACAGAGGCCCGGGGGACCAAGCACCCCCTAGGCGCTCAGGCCCAGAGCCCAGAGCCCAGCTTGCCCTTCCCCCAGCGCACCGCGGCTCCCGAGAACACCGCCACGCTGCGGCCTCACCCTCCGCACCCCACGACCGTCTGCTGTCACCCCAAGCCCCCGCCCCGCAAGCCAGCCCCCTCTTCACCCGCCTGTCAGGCTCCAACGCGGCCTGCCTTCCGGGCGTGCGCGGACGGTTACCTTCAAGCCTTCGAGGACAGGGGCCGTGTCCTTCAGCACCTCTGACGGCAGGGTCGCCTCAGGCACTCCGGGCTGCAGCTCGGCCACAGGCCTCCCAGGGGCAGCCTCTGCCGCCACTTCCGGCTCCACTTCCTTCTGAAACGCAAGGCCACTGCCGACTCAGCACGGATGGCACCCCAGACGCCGTCCTGGAGGCCCAGGCCCACGAGGCCCCGTCTAACGCGGTACCGGCACCTACCTCCACCCTCCTGACCGCTGCACGAAGCTGCCCCGTGACTGCAAACACACCCACCGCCCGGGCCTGGGGGCCCAGAGAGAACGTGGGCACCACGCTGCCCCTCTGCCCAGCAGCAGAGCCGGCCGCGCTGGGCGCTGGCACACGGACCACAGGAGAGCCAGCCAATCCCGCGTCCTGGGCGCTCCAGGTGGAAAACAGGAGGCGGACCGCAGGGAGCCTCTAGGCGCGGCTCCATAAGTGGTTTCTCGAAAAGCTGGAGCAGACGGCCTGTAGCCGACCCCAACGCTCCGTGCGGCTCCCGCCGTGCCTGCTGGCCGCGTACCGCTGCGTCGGAGAGCCTCTGCAGCTCCTTCTCCCGGTGCTCCTGCTGGATGGCCGCCTCCTCCTGCAGCGTGGCCTCCAACTTCGCCTTGTTGTCCACCTGCTCGCCCTCCACTTCGGCCACCTTTACCTGGGCCTCCTTCGCCTGCAGAGAGGGGAGACCTGTGAGGGGCACCTGGCTGGAGAGGCTCCCACGGCGCCCTCGATCGCCGACACCTGGGGTCCCACCCGGGACCCCCGCTGCAGCTGACACAGGAGCCCTCGGTACTCAGAGGGCCGACGAGACAGTGGGGGGCGCGTCCCCACAGCGAGAGGCCCCCCTTCCAGAGCGCGCAGCGGACGCGGTCTCCCGGCGCACGTACCACAATCTCCGGGAGCGTCTGCAGCGTGGACTTGAGCTGGTCGGCGGGCGACAGGGTGTCCGGCAGATACATGGCCCGCGACAGGATGAGCAGGGACGTCGGGATCTCCTGGTGCAGGTGCAGGTCCAGCCACTGCAGCCGGGGTGAGGACACAGGCTCACCTGCCGGCCGCGCCCCTCCGGCCTCTCTAGGGACCTGGACCCCGGGACCCCCTCCTCTCCTCCGGTTTGATGGGGGAGGGGCCTTGAGCAGAGGGACGCACTAGCTCACTCAAGAGAGGTCTCCCCAGTTTCTACAAGGCCCACCTACTTCCGCCTCTCACAACCTGACGCCCACCTCAGCCGACTGAGCCCGAGACGCCCCCAGGGTCGTGAACGAGCACCCGCGGCCCAGTCGCCGGGCTCCGAAAGCACGGAGCGATGGGACCACTCTCTGTTACTGAACTGCTTCACTTGCTAATTTTTTAGTTTTTATTTTATTTTACTTTTGGAGGGGAGTAAAGTCCTGACGTGGGACTCGATCTCATGACCCTGAGATCACGAGCTGAGGCACCACCAGCTGCCCTGGAAGCTCTTCATGTCTGAGCACCAGATGCTGCGGGGCCGGCAGCTGTGGGCTGAGAAGGCTCTCAGGCCTCTGCGGGCCCCGTACGGGGCAGGCACTGTTAGGGGGCTGCGAGGGACACACAGTGTGCAAACCGACCAGGAAGACCGGGACAGGGTCGGCACACAACCTACGCAGGACAGAAGCTGAGACAAGACGGGGGACCCACGATCACGGACACCCCAAGACTGATTTCCGACAGCGGCCCGCGCGCATGGGGAAGACACAGGAGGACTCAGCCTGCAGAGAAGCTCCCGCCGGGGGACCACACGCTCCACAGCGCTTGTGTTGAAGAGGAGAAGCAGGTGTGGACACATCTCCGTCTCCACATGGAGAACAACCCCCGAGCAGGGACCCGGGCGGGGGGTTGGGGGGACGGCTGGCACCGGGCATGCATTAGGCCTTCTGATGTGACAGCTCAAGGGCCGTGGATGTCCCCTCTCCAACCTCTAACCTACGCGAACTGATCGCTGCAGACCTGGGCTCTGGACGCGGACCAAGGGCCATCTGAGCCCTGGGGAAGGCAGGGCGCAGCCGACAGAGATGCTCCGGCTGGGCCGCCTGGGTCCTAGTTACGCAGAGGGCCCTGGCGCAGTCACGAGACACACAGGCCCGGAATGGGTCAGTTGGGACGTGAACCTCAGCTGAGAGCAGGTGGGAGGTCAGAGCCGCAACCACAGGGGTCAGGTCAGCACACGACGCCAGGTCGCCGCCCCCGGGGTCGGGGACAGTCTTTCCAGCACAAGCCTGTCGACGCCGGCCGGACGCGGGCAAGCCCTTCAGCCACGCACCTGCTTCAGCTGGTCCTTCAGACGGTCCTCCGTGACGCCCAGGGCCCGCATGCCGCGCGCCCGACACGCCGACTGCAGCTCCTTGACGTTCAGGCTGTCCACCCCTTCCTCGGCGATCAGCTGCGACAGAGGGTCAACTGAGCACACGTGGACGGGTCGCCCGGGGTGAGGGTGGCCCCTGTCCTTACGGGTGACACGCTCCTAACACACCTCGCCAAGCACACGACGGGCCAGCGCCACCAGGGCCTCAGCTTGGGGTCTGCGGGGACCAGGACTGTCTGACAGAAGGCGGGGACCTCGGGAGGCACACCATGGCCAGGACCCCACCTCTGCCCAGGCCCCGCTCCCTGCGCATCCTCCTCCTCCTCGTGGTCACCCCAGCTCTCCTCCCCGCTCCCCCGGGGTGCCCGGTATCCGCAGGCCAGGGGAGGGAGGGCGGAGGGCAGGGCGAGCCCCACCTTCTGAAGACGTCCCCTGGCCTCTGCCCGAGGTTGCGGGGACCCAAGCGAGAAGAGCGAACCGGCGTCCTCGGGCCGGAGTTCCCCTCGGCCGGCCCCACTAGAGCCTCGCAGTGACCGTGAGGCAGACCCACCGGGAGCCCCCTTCTCGGGGGTGAGCCTCCCACTTCGAGAGGACTGCAGCCCGACATGCAAATGCGACAGCGGCGTTTCTGCCAACGCCAACGCCAACACCGACGATGCGGGTCGCCGGTGCCGGCACGGGCACACTGCACCAAGCAGGAACGCCCCCGTCCCCACGAGGGCCACGTCCTTTCACAGACGCACGCCCACCCTGAGCCCCGGGCAGCCTCTCCTCTGCTCCTTGCTTCCGGCGAACGCGCAGCCGCGGCTGCCGGGACGTCTCGGGGACCCGCGAGCCCGCTCGTCCGACCCAGACAGCGCGGTGCCGCGGACCCTCCTGCTCCACCGCTCTCCCGAGCACGGGCAGCTGTGTCTTTCAGTTCGGGCTTCTTACGAAGAAGCTGCGTTTCTGTTTTCATCTCCCTGTCTTCCCGTGGGATCCACGGTTACACATGGACTTCTGTCCCGTGCTTGAGTCCGTCTTCTCACGGGGCACGTGCGGCGGTCGCCCACTGTCCACATCCTCGTCCCAGTCCCGGCGACATGTAGGAACCTCAGCCCCCAGACGCCCCTTGACCTCTCCCCGCTGCGGTGCACTCGTCTCCGCATCCCCCCCTTCCCCCGAGAGCCACCTCGCATCCCCATCGTTTCCGCTGCGACGCCCGCACTGCAGGTACAAGGCTGACGGGAAGGGAAGTCTCCGGGTTACGTGTGTTTGCTTGCCATGCTCTTTCTTCTTTGAGGTCCAGGCCTCCTCCCGTCCCGGCTGACCCGCGACCGACATGGGCTTAAACCGTGCAGGTCCACTCACGCTCGGGGTTTCTAGACACAGGACAGCACTGGAAATGTCCTTTCTTGTCCTTTCGACTTTAGTAACATTTTCTTTCGTCTGGCTTACTCTGTCGTAAGAACACAGCACACAATGCACAAATCAGGTCTTCGCCAACTGTTCATGTCGTCAGGGAGGCTTCCAGTCAACAGGAGGCTCTTAACAGTAAGTTTCTGGGGGTCAGGTGTCACACACAGAGGCCCAGCTGTGCCACCGACCTGCCCACCACCAAGGGAAAGAGGCAGGAGCCCCCTCCAGCTGTGTTTCTAATGGAGTCAAAGCCCATCGTGGGCATTTTGTTTTCTTTCTCTGAGAATATAACCTGAAACACTACAGAGCCGAGGATTGTATAAAAGATGTGCCTGTAAACGTCACGCAGTTTTACACACACTCACAGTGCCTTTTTCCGGCCTTCCAGATAATTCACTTCATAGCACATCACCACGCTTGTAAATAACCTCTGTGCTCTGACACCACTGCACTTACGGAGAAAGAGACTCATTAAAAAGAAGTTACATGCGGATTTCCACCTGTGTTGGGAGGAAGCGGGGTCCAGAGTCCCGGATCCCCAAATCGTTCAAGGGTCAACTACATCCCTTCCGATGAGAGCTCCTCCTCGAAGTTGAGGGCAGAGGTGGGGGTGCAGCTCTCTTAGTTTTCCTTCTTCTGAGGGTGTCGATCGCCCCTTTCTCACAGAGCACTGTCACTGGATGCACAGTTCTGAGCCGACGGGGGATTTTCCAGCACGTGAACACCACCGTCCCACTCCCCTCCGGCCTCTGGTTTCCGCAGGGCACCTTCCGCGCGGGCCACACGCCATTCTCGCGCTGCCGTCGAAATCAGCCGTCTTCAGGGCTGTTTCGTTTGATGACGCATCTTCCTGCGGATTTCTTTGGGTTGATCACCACTCTGGTTCACTCAGCTTCTAAAATTTGCTGAGTCAGGTCTTTTACTGAATTTGAGTTCGGCTGTTATTTCTTCCAGCATCTTCCCGCCTCTGCCCTCCCTCCTCTTTCCAGAACTCTGATGAGTATGTGAGATGCTTTCCTTTAGTCCCACAGGTGGCTGAATCCCTGCTCATTTTTTTTAAGATTATATATTCATTCATGAGGCAGAGAGAACGCACACAAGCAGGGGGAGCAGGAGAGGGAGAAGCAGACTTTCCGCTGAGCAGGGAGCCCAACGCAGGACTCGATCCCAGGACCCTGAAATCATGACCTGAGCCGAAGGCAGACACTTGACCAACTGAGCCACCCAGGCGTCCCCCTGCCCATTTTTTTCAAAATGGGTGATTTCTACTGTTTGATCTTTTAAGATCACTGGTCCTATCTTCTGTCCTTTCCCTTCTGCTCTAGAGCTCGTCCACTGAGCTGTTTATTTTGGATTTATTTTTCACTTCTAAATTTCCATTTGTGGGGTGCATGGGTGGCTTAGTTGAGCATCCGACTCTTGGTTCTGTCTCAGGTTGTGATCCCGTGGTCGTGGAACCGAACCCCAGGTCGGGCTCCTGCTCACGGAAGAATCTGCTTCTGATTCCCTCTTCCCCCCCTTCTGTTCCTCCCTTCTCACGCTTGCACTCTCTATAAAATAAAATAAGATCTTTATATAAAAAAAAAAATTCCATTTGGTTTTTCTTCACGTTCTCTGCTGACTCCATGGGCTGCCTTCTCTCATTCACTCTGAGAGCATTCAGATCTCACTTCTTTCTTTCTTTCTTTTTTTTTTTTTGTTAAAGTTCCACATGGATCCCAGTGCGGGGCTTGAACTCACAACCCTGAGATCAAGACCTGAGCTGAGATGGGGAGTCAGACGCTCCACCAACCGAGGCACCCAGGTGCCCCAAGGGCCTTCTGGTTCTTCATGAGGAATGATCTTCACTTTTAAACCGGGATGTGTTAGGTATCAGATAGGAAGGAGACCCTGGATCCTGTCTCGGTTCTCGAACTTCACCAGCCCCCTTGGACGGCGGTCCGCCACGAGACCCGCCCGCGAGGTTCTAACCAACTTCGACGGATTCTGCAACTGATGCCCTGGCATCTACTGACCAAACCAGCAAGCCTGCACGTGGCGTCGGTCTCCCCGGGGCCTGGCTTTCGTGGGAGTGCAAGAATCCTGTTTCAAACCCTCCAAGCACAAAGCCCGAGCCCCGTGGGTTACTTCCCGCAGCTAGCCACTCCTCCCGCACGAGGGCTAAAGGCCAAGCCCCAGGTCTTCCTTAGGTCCTGCTTCCCGGTCCCCAGGTGTGGCAAGGTCTCACCTGGCCCTCAGTGGGGGCTGTGCCCCCATTTCTTCTAGGGCAAATGGGAGTCATAAGTTCCACTCGATGGCTGACCTCTGGGCTACACCCACCAATGGCATCCGTGGCACAGTCTGGAATAGGCCGGGCCCTGGCTCGCTGCTGCCAGGCCCCAGGTCAGCCTCCACTGAGCCCCAGAGTGGGGGCACCTCTGGTTCTGCTGGGTAGCGGGGATTCGAGCACCGGGGCTCCCCATGCCTCCTGGGCTCGCAGGGGCAGGCAGCCCACCTGGCTCTGGGCGCCACTCCACTGGGACGTGGGGGGAGGCCTGGGAGCGGGCAGGTGGGCGCCCTCCTAGGCCCCCACTGGCCTGCTGACACTGTGCCCAGCGGGAGGAGGGCGGCTCGGCACCACCAGCCGGCCTTCCCGGCCACCATCCCAGCTGTGACGTCCCCACAAGGGGGCAGGTGTCAGCTCTTGGCCAGCAGCGCACGTGGTGGGGGTGACGGCGTCTCCCTGGGGGTCTGGCCGGCGTACAGCAGTTACTGTTCCGAGTCCTCTGTCCCACGAAGCAGCCCCTTTCCTGTCCTCTGGCCAGAGAGAGCACGCTTCCGCTACGGCTTTGTTTACTTTTTTCCAAAAGATTTTAAGTCCTCTCTACGCCCCATGTGGGGCTCGAACTTGAAGCCCTGAGATCAAGCGTCCCAGGCTCCAGGGACGGAGCTGGCCAGCACCCCGTCAGGGCCCTGAGAGTCCGCACGCGCCGGCACCTCTTCGTCTCTTCAGCCCAAGGCACAAGGACCCACCTGGTTCTCCTGGGGTCCCAGGGTCTTCTCCGACGCCTCACAACCTTCTTGTGCGGTCGTCACTTAACGTCAACACTCAGGGGAAAGGATGCCCATCCCACCTTCCCGACGGTGGAGGTCCGGCCGCTGTCTGACGTCACAGGACTCCAAGGCACTGAGCAGTGGGGTGACCCGTCCAAGGTCACAGAGTGAAAGAGGGCCCAGGACTCCCCCCCAGGCCGCCTGCCCTCGAGCTGCCTCTCCCCAGGTGGGGCGGCGGAGAGGAAGGGCGGCTACACGGTGGCCACAGTGCGCTGCTGGGGCAGACGTCCGGGGCGCCCTCCCAGACAACCTGCACCGCATTGAAGAGAGGGTTTCTTTTCAGCCTCACAGAAAAGCAGTGATGCTCTACTTCTAGCTATGAGACGGAGCCGACCTCACCCGACGCACACCCCTGCCGAGAGCTCCCAGAAAAGCCAGATAAACCACGCACAAACACACGACGGGCGGCATTGGGAGTCTAACACGACGAGGGCTCGGGGACAGCGAGATTATGTGGCCAGAAAGGCCGGGCGACCACGGAGGAGTGGGCCATCCATTTGGGAGCCCCTGGGCGCATGGCAGCCCCTGCCAACTCTCAGGCAGGCCAAGAGTCCAGGCCCAGGGCCACTGCTGAGAGGCAGAGTCATCTGGCTGGGCGAAGACGACAGCCGGAGTCGAGCGGGGAAGGGCGGGAAACAACCCTGGTGTCAGGCTCTCCAGCCGAGCAGCACAGAGGCCGGGAGCCGGGCAGAAGCTCCCTACACAGCAGTGGGCCTCCGGGGCCCGGCCCTGCCGGCGGCACTGTGGGAAAAGGTCGCGGTGGGCTGTAGGCCCAGCCCTGATCGCCGTTAGTGACCCCCAGGTAACCTGGCCCTCGACAGCAGAGTAGATTTGGAGGGCCCCTCGCGGAGGACGACGGGGACACCCAGAAGCTTCCCACAGACATGTCTGCGTTCGGGAACTAAACACTGCAAGCGCACAAGCCCTAGAAGACGAAACAAACGAAGACTCACACCCCACGGTTATCGGAACAATCAGACGGGAACGACGACGAGCCGTCCCGGACAGTGGAGCACGAGCGGTCTGGGACAGAGAGCAGGCACCTCCGAGGTGTGCCCGGAGAGCAAGGAGCGCAGACACCGGGACCGTACAGCGAGAAGCACCACTGGAGAAAAAGCAGGGTGTTTCAGGAGCTCCCGCCGAGAAAAACGCCCTGGGACCGCGGGCAGGCTGAGCAGGAGGACACGGTGGTCGGCACAGCCCCGGGAGCACTCTGGTTGGAGGCCACTCCTTTTACGAAAACTATCAAAGATCTGGAACAAAATCCATGTTAAAAGATGTTTGCTTCAGTGCCGTCTGGGGTAGCAGAACACTAGCGAAAGTGACAGTTAATAAACTCTGACGCGTCACATAACGAACGGTCGGGCGATCGTGGTCACTCCTCCTTCCAGCCCACTCTCAGCGACACGGCCGGTCTCCCAACGTCCCCCAAGTGGCCAGCGGTCGGCGGGGTGGCTCTGGCGATACTGCAGCGCACGGGCACGCGCATTCAGGGGGTCACACGGGGCACAGGGTGGGCCAACAGCCACGATCGGGCAACGGCAGGACCACCCGAGCTCTCGAGGGAGGACAGGGCAGGCGCCGGAGAGGCAGAGCCGTGAGCGCGGGCCGCTCACCTTGTCGTCAGCCTTGATGGAGCGCAGCCTCATGGTGAGCTGGAAGCGCAGGAAGTTGTTGGTGCCGATGGACTGGAGCTCCAGCAGCTTGCACAGCGCCACCAGCTGCGGCCGCGTCAGGTTGTCCAGGGTCAGCTCGTCCTCAAACAGCTTGGAGAAGCGCAGGATCTCCTCGTTGCTGGGTCTCTCGCCGGTCTCCCGGATCTGCGGGGGCAATCGCGCGGGTGAGCCCCTGGGGGGTGCGCCCGGCGCCACCACGGCTTGAGCCACAAGCCTCAAGCGAAGAGCCCCAGACCATGCACACCCTCCCTCGGGGCCACCCTGTCGCCACGCTCCTGCGGGGGAGCAGCCCCCGAGGGCTCCCCGCAGACGAGGCCTCCAGGCAGCACACGGCCACTGGCCGCCCTGCTCCTGCCCGGGCCGGCCAAGCCAAGGCTGTTAACTGGCAAGAGGCTGCACCTGTGGACGCAGCCGGCCCCCACCCGGCCCCTGCCCGGCCCCCCAGCACATGGCTCCCGCCCGGCCCCGCCCGGCCCCCCAGCACATGGCTCCCGCCCGGCCCCTGCCCGGCCCCCACCCGGCCCCCCAGCACATGGCTCCGGCCCGGCCCCCGCCCGGCCCCCGCCCAGCCCCCACCCGGCCCCCCAGCACATGGCTCCGGCCCGGCTCCC
>CM052800.1:868439-921510 GCA_028533885.1 Nasua narica
GACCTCACCGAGCACGGGGTCGGCATGGGGCTCCCGGTCAAAACCCCACGGCGCCAGCCCACGCCTGGCTGGGAGCCCCCCTCTCGCCGTGTGCGGCAGAGCGCAGACAAGATGGCAGGTGAGGTGTGCCCCCACGTAAGATGGGAGCAGTTCTGAGACTCCAACCAGCACTCGGGACCGGTGCGCTGAGGCCACCAGGGCCCCGAAGCATCACGGCACCTTCTGGAAAAACATGGAGAAGTCTTTGGTGGCGTCCCCCTTGGCGGCCTTGTTCTTCAGGGCCATCTCCTCGATGGTGTCCTGCAGGAACTTGGCCAGCTCCAGCTTGACCCGAAGCTCCTTCTTCAGCCTCTCCTCCTGCGAGGTCAAAGAGGGGTGCTGCACGCGTCTGGCCCGCGCCCCGGCCCCCCACGGCTTCCCGGGGTGGCACCAGTCAGAGCGGTGGCTTCCACTCCTCCGACGGGAGCCCCCGCCCGGAGTTCACGCTACTCGACCCAGCGCCGCCCACATTTCCCGGAACAGCACCCCCTCCCACCCCGGTGCTGTGCGTCCTGAGACTTTCTCTTCTATCTCACGCTCTCAGAAGATATCTGTGCGGCAGATAGCTGGCCCGTGATGCTTCGAAGCTTCGTGGGCCGTGGGCGGCCAGCCCGGCCTACAGCGGCCGGCCCTGCCCTCCGCGGGCCGCACCGAGCGCCTCAACCCCCGGCTGAAGAGGCGGGCTAGAGAAACGGCACCGCAAACACGTTTAGAGAGAAGCTTCTTCGAGACCCGTCCCCCACCCACCACAGCTCGGCAGGCGGCGTTAAGAAGGACACATGTGACACCTGAACGTCAGCCGCGAGCAGTGCCGATGTCGGGACTACGAGCGCACCCGCCCTGCCCGAGCTCGCCCCAGACGCCCCCTCACCTTGATGGACTGGGTCTCGAATGTAGACGGCAACATATTGGGGAAGAGCTTCACAGCGACAGGAAGCAGGAACTCCATGAATGGCACCACCACAAAGACCAGGAAGGGGACCAGGCGAAAGAGGTCAGCGCATATCCGGAGAAACTAGGACAAAAGCGGAAGGGCTCAGAGGGTGAGGCGACTGCCACTGCTCCGGTGGGCCGTCAGAGGCGCGACCGTGGGCAGCGCCTGGCAGGGGCTGGTGAGAGTGGTAACTTCCCGACGGCTGGGCCGACTGCTCCCAAAGCCGGCTTTCCCCCCCGTGTCCAAACCACGGGAAGACAGCCTTCAGAAAGGACGGGGGGGAAGCTCGCCCTAGGAGCGGCCTGTCCCTTCTTGCCCTGCCCCCTGCAGAAATGGCCTGGCACAGCCACGGCACTGCCCACGGGCTTGGACGCCACGGGAGGGGCGCGGCAGACTGACGACTGGCTGTTGCCGGTACCAGAAAGGGCCATCAGGGAAGGCTGTGGCCACACCCCCCACCCCAAACGGGCGGCAGAAAGGGAGTGCTGACTGTGTCCCTCCAGACAGCCTGCCTCACCCCTGCGTTACGCAGCCACGGTCGGACAAACATCCAAGTGCCCCATCGGCAGAAATCAACCACCGCTGAAGCCACTGGAGAAACGCACAAGCCGAACTCCCCCGAAACCCTGAGGGAGGACACTCCCTGCCGGGCCCCAGGCGGTCCCAACCAGCCAACGACCGTTTGCAGCCACAGCCGTCTAGCCTCCCAGGAGCCGAAGGCGCTCCCACGGACGTCCACGTGTGTGTCTCCACTGTCACGAACTAGACGCGCTTGGGCGGAGCAGCGTCATTCCTCGAAATGGCTTCATTCTGGCCTCGTCTGACACTACGACCGGCTCAAGTGCCACATCCCCGCTGGAGCCCGGCTCCCCAGGGCTGGCGACCCCTCCGGCCGTCAGGAGCCACCTGGCCCTGGACGGTGCGCGGCCTGAGTTTGCGGAGGACCCACCGGAGGCTTTTCTCCCCAGACAGCATCCCTGGTGCTTCCCAAACCAGTCTCTACTCTGAGGATCACAGAACAGGGACGCCCCCGAACCTATCTCATTAACAAGCCTCGCACGTTCCCTTTTCTATTTATTGTCAAAACCGACTCATGGATTGCTACATTTTTTGTTGACGATTCATTGCTGTTTTTATGTTTATACCCAAGTGGTCCAGGATTCGATCAGGGAAAGACCCTTCCAGTAAAGGTGTTTTTTGACATTTGTCCATTCATTTTTTTGTTAGTAGTCCTACTGAGCTTTAATTTGCATTCCATAACATTCTCCACTAAGTGTGTGCTCCTATAATTTTTGGTGAATCTACAGATGTGGAACCTCTCTGTCGCACCTCAGAGTCCCCATGTCCGTCCATGGCCGCGCTGCTTCTACCCTCAGCCTGAGGCAAGTAAGAAATTGACTTGTTTCTATAAATTTGCTTTATTTGGACATTTCCTGTGCGCGGAACCGTCCACTATATCCTCTGGTGTCTGGCTTCTGTCGTTCGGCACACAAACGTTTAGGAACATTCTGTCCTTCTGGGGCCATGACCCTTCAGCGTCACGAGACGCTGGAGGCCAGGCGGGCCCGTCCGCCCTGGTCGGCTCCACTCCGCAATCACCGCAGACCGGCACTCGGGCGGCCGGCCCCGCTCCCTTCCGAGCATCAGCACCGCTTCCCGCTTCCCGGGGTCTCCCTGGAATCTAGCTGTGTCTTCCACTTAAGGTGTGTGGCTTGTAGACTGCATACAGTTGGCTCTTGTTTTGGATCTAATCTCATAATCTCAACCATTTAATTAATAAAACCGAAAAAAAAAGGAAAACCGTAGGATCATCTGAACAGGGTGCAGGGGGGCCTGAGTGGCACAGTCAGTGAGGAAGCTGACTGGCGATCTCGGCTCAGGTCACGACCTCAGGGCTGTGAGATCGAGCCCCACGTTGGGCTCCACAGTGCGCACGGCGCCTGCTTGAGATTCTCTCTCCCTCTGCTCCCACCTCCCCCCAAAACAAAACACCCCACCACAAGAAAAGATACCAGAAGAGTGGACTTTGTTAAATCTGCAAGACACAAGATCAATACACAGAAATCAGATGTAGTCCTGGGGCACCCGGGAGCTCAGGGCTTGATCTCAGGGTGGTGGGACGGAGCCCCTGGTCAGGCCCTGCATGGGGTGTGGAGTCAGCTTGGGATTCTCTCTGTGTCCCCCCCATACTCATGCACATACATGCTCTTTCTTAAAAACAGAAATCTTTTTTTTTAGATTTTATTTATTTATTTGACAGAGAGAGAGAGATCACAAGCAGGCAGAGAGGCAGGCAGAGAAAGAGGGGGAAGCAGGCTCCCCACTGATGCGGGGCTCAATTCCAGGACCCTGAGATCATGACCTGAGCCAGAGGCAGAGGCTTTAACCCATTGAAACGCCCAGCTGCCCCTAAAATGGTAATTTTAGATTGTGTATTTTACCATAATAAGAAATTCCATTTATAATAGCATCAAAAAATATGCCATAGTACGATATTGCTGAAAGAAATATCAAACATTGTTTTATTGCACCCCCCGGAGGACCCCCTTTTGCTGATTTCCGAGTCTCTCCTTACTTTCTGACACAGGCTCACCCAACGTGGCCCGCGGGCTCATCCCATAGCACCGCTGGTGAGCTCTGTCTCCGAGGAGCCCCGGTTCCCTTCTCTGGGGCCGTTAGAAGCTGAGGGCTGGGAGCCAAGTGTTGCTCACTGCTACTAGGCTGTCACCTGCCCCACCTGGTCACCAAACTGAAGGGGGCAGCTAGAGCGGAGAACAGTCTAACGAAGCCGGGAAGCCGTGGTAATTCTCCATCACGCGTCTGGCATCAACAGATGGACCAGCAATCTCGTGATCCCAAGAGCACCGCCGCATGGTAAGCATCGGGGCTCCAACGGCTCCAGCCGAAGCCAGCGCTTGGCGGGAAGGCTCTGGGAGGAGCTGTGAGCATACCGGGGAGGCAGAGAACCAAGCCCCCCACGCCCCCGACAGCGCCCAGAGCCCCCGGGAGCCCACCAGCCAGGCCCTAGCTGCACCTCTCCAGACGTCAGCCACATGTGGTCCCGGCTGGAAAATCAGGACCCCGAGGCATCTGGAGAGCATGCAGCTACTGCGAGCGAGAATGGAGGCCGATGACGCACCACCTCTGCCCGCGGAGCCTCTCAACACACCGCCAACAGACAGACACATGCTGCGCTGCTGCCTCCAGGTCCCTCCTGCTGCCGCCGCCGCGCGGAGTCACGGCCGCGGGTAAGCCACAGCCCCCATGTCAGGGCCTGGGGCGCTCCTTCCACTGAACGCTGCAGCTGCGTGGGGCCCAGAGTCGCTGCACGAAGCAACCCTCCAGGTACTTGCGTCACACGGGAGCCCCAGGCGGGTGTGTCATTCTCTACTTAACACGATCAGCAAGCATCCAACAGTTGCATGAGCTACATTCACATTTCAAACGTACCTCCTGCTTACACAATACTTACACAAATTATTTTACGATCTGTTTTTTGTAAACGTAATTTAAGAATCACTTTTCTCTAATTATCAGGACTGCCAATGTTCTGTTGAAATTCAAAGTACCTACAGGGCCCTAAACTGAGGGGAAAAAAAGCATCGCTCCACAGACCCTCTCCTTAATGCCGGCGACTGACGGGATGCGCCGCCTCGGCCAAGCCCGTGTCCGCACAGGACCTCGCCCGGGGACACGCTCATCTGCCCCAACTCTGTTTTTTCTTAAAGTTTCACCGTCTTTAATGAAATAGCAAACTGAAGCACTTTTCAGGGCAGAATGAGATGCAGGAGGAGCAGAAGGGAGCCGGGTCCTAAAGCAGTAATTTGTGCACAGTAATCGACCCCCAGCAAGCGCTGACGACGTGATTCCGGAACGCCGACGCCCCTGCTCCTTCTTCCCGTCCTCAACATGTCCCCTCCTAGAACGGCGTCCCAGGGGACACTCCACCCAGGTCAAACGACCCGTGTTTTCCACGAAGCTCCTGAGAACAAGTATAAGATCAGAAGCCAAGGTAACTCTCACAGATGACAGCCAATTCCTAAGGTCCTCTGAAGGCCTACTTCAAGAGGACATCGCTGCACCTCTCCTTGGGGAACCCGAGGGTGCCGGCAACTTAAAGCTGCCCCTTACCCCCTAAGGACTCACAAAAACAAACAAACAAACAAACAAAAAAAAAACCACAACAAGAGAGGAAGAAGAAAAACCAACACGACAAGAGAGGAAGAAGAAAAACCAACACTGAACCATCAGTTTTTTCAGACAAGAGACCTAGAAGGTCCGGGCTCCTGGAAAAACAGGAAGAACCTTAAGAGCTGGGGAATGGCACGGGAGGTCTGGGGCGCTCAGTCAGCAAAGCGTCCGCCTTCCAGCTCGGGCCAGGACCCCGGGCCCAGGATGGAGCCCTGTGTTACTCCAGGGCGTCTGCTGCTCCCTCTCCCTCTGCCCCTCCCCTGCTCCTGCTCGCTCCAGCTCTATCGCCTTCTAATAAAATCTTAACCAAAAAAGGAGCTGGTGGATGGCAGAGAAAGCCAGAGAAAGCCGGTGCACTGAATGCCGACCCAGACAGCACGGTAGCCCGGGGAGCAAGGGAGCAGGAGAGGGGGCAGCAGGGCAGTGGGCAGGTTCCAGAGCCAATGGCCAAGGCACGAAAGCCCTTCAGTCAGCGGCATCTTACAGCCAAGCTCGCAGGTTGCTTTTCCTGTGTTTTTTTTACACCAGAAGTGGCAGAAAAAAGCCCGAATGTCCGTGGAAGCGCCCAGGAGGGGAAGCGGCAGGGAGTGCCAGCGCCCCTCGCCTGCCCGTGCGCCCCTTACCTGCCTGCGCTCCCGGCGGGTCAGGCTGTGGCCGTGCAGGATGCGCCAGAGCATGCGCGCCGCGATCTTGGTGTCGATCCACAGCAGGCGGAAGCCGTGGTAATAGTGCTTCAGCTCGTCCACGACCCTCTGCGGCAGGGACTTCCGCACGGCCACCTCCGGGGGAGGGCTGTACACAGGGCCGCCCTCCTCCAGCTTCTTGTTCTTGTCCTTCAGGGACTTGAGGGACTTCTCCACCACGGAGTCATCGCCCAGCGGGGCCGACGAGTGCCAGCAGCGCAAGGGAAGGAACGATGGCCCCGGGACGACCAGACTGGCGGAGGAGATGGGGGCCCACGGGGCCCGGGCCAAGCACGCGCGCTCAGGCCTCAGAGTCCAGGAGCCGCGGGGATCGGCTGTGAAGCAAAGGTGCACGGGGCGGACAGGAGTGCAGCAGCGAAATGGCACGTTCCTTGGAAAGGGAGAGAGGAAAACAGCGATGAGCCGGCCACGGTCCGCAACCTCCCAACACCCCAGAGCAACGGGAGCGACACAGAGCAGAGCCCTGTGACGACCGCACACACAGTCAGCCTTCCTGGCGCTCAGAGAACACAGCAGGAAGAGGAGGGGCTGCCTACCAGGGGCTTGTGCGAGAGGCCAAGGGCAGCCGGTCCCCATGGGCTCATGGAGGACACCAAGGAGCCTGGGCAGAGGCTAGGGCCTGGGGTGAAGCGACAGGCTGGACACAAAAAGTACAAGCCAGACCCCTGATTAGACAGACCCATTACGGGGATGGCCGCAGACCTCCCAGCTGGGTTCCCAGACCTGGGAGTGGGGTCCTTTTCCCTAGCAGGTGACTTTCTACAAAGACCTGCAGTTCTTTTTTTTTTTTTTTTTTTTTAAGATTTTATTTATTTAATTTTAACAGAGAGAGAACACAAGCAGGCAGAGAGGCAGGCAGAGGCAGAGAGAGGAGCAGGCTCCCCGCCGAGCAAGGAGCCCGATGTGGGACTCGATCCCAGGACGCTGGGACCATGACCTGAGCCAAAGGCAGCTGCTCAACCAACTGAGCCACCCAGGCGTCCCAAGACCTGCAGTTCTTGAGCAAGTCCTGGAAGTGAGCGAGGACGCCCGAATCAACGGTGACCCAACCCTGTGTGCGCGGTCCAGCAAAGAGGTTTGTGCAAAATGGCAAAAACTCAACAAGTCACGTCCAGAGCCCACGCGGACCCTCTCTTCCCCCTGCTGCTCCCTCCCTCAGGCCAGAGCCTGAATTCCAGTCCGCTGCTGGAGCAACTCCCCCGCCACATGGTCCTCAGCGCCCCACGACCGGCGGTGTACCCACCCGTCTGCTGCAAACCTCCTCCCTTCCGGGGCACAAACCCACTTCTGGGAGGCCACAGGCTCCGACTCGCCCTCCGAGGCGTGTGCCGACAACCAACACGCCCCAGCCTCTTCCCAGCGGCCGGACCACCTCACTGCACCCGGCCCAGCACCTGCAGTGAGGACCAGAGCTCTCCGGCTGCCTGTCCCAGTCCGAATCCCAACCCAGCACTCTCACTGGGAGAGCCTGGACAAGCTAGCGGAGCCCTCGGTGCCTCGGGAGCGCCCTCTGCAGCCGGGTGCGGTAGCACCCCCCCCCCCCCCCCCCCCGACTACTCCCCCGGCAGAGCAGCTGAGGAGCGGCCGGTCAGGGCCGGAAGGAAGCTGGGAACGTCTAGTTTAGCTGCACCTTTTGAGGGGCCGCCGAAGGACAAACAGGGACGTGCCCACCTCCGTTCGCAGCCGGCCACCAATCCACCTCGCGCTGGCCGCCTGCCTGCCGGGAGCCCCGTTCCCGCCTGCAGAGGGTGGGGTCCGTCCTGGGCCAGGACCCCCAGGTCCCCGCAGTTGACACCTGAGCAGGGAGGTGGTGGCCTCGGGCCCACCTTGCTGCGTCACAGCTGGCGAGGGAGAGGCGGCGTGGCCACGGCCTGGGCCCACACACAGTAATGAGCCTTCCCTCCCATCTCCGTCAAGCTCAATTATCTAATTTCCCACCCCTCGATTAGCAAGGAAGCCAGTGGCTGCCGCAAGAAGGCATGATGTCAGCAGCTGCAGGGGCAGCCAACAGGCAAAGACAGACTCGTGAAAACAGAGCGCGCAGAAAAGCACCTGGCGTGCCCAGCTGGGGCCAGTGACGCTCCAAGAGCTGGCCGCTCACACGCACACTCCAGACTAGTATTACTAACAATGTAGCCAGAAACGGTTCGCTGTTTTCCAAAAGCATAAAATTGCATACTCTGTTATTTTACAAATATTTGTCGGAACGACACTAATCTGGGCACTGCTGCCTCCCCCTGGGCAGCTAGGGCCCTGCGCTTCCCCGGCTCACGCGAGCCCAGGGCTGGGCCTCACTCTCGAGAAGCACATGCCTGCCTCCCCACATGGGGTCAGTGGGCCCAGCTTCCCACCGGCCAGACCCTCGTCCCTCTGCTTTTCCTTTTCTTTCCTTCCAAAGCGGGGAAAACCCACTCTGGGCAAAAGCACCGCGTCAACAAGAAACTCGCAGTCCCTAGAGGACAGACTAGGCATTAAAAAACTCAGGGGTGCTGTCGAAGCTGCCCGTTTCACTTTAGGGCGCTGATGCCTCCGTCCACCTCCACACATGCCACCTGCCGCCACCTTCAACAAGAGAAAAACGAAGGACACCTTGGCTGGTCCAGTAGGCAGAACATGTGACTCTTGATCTCAGGCTTGTGAGTTTGAGCCCCACGCTGGGTGGAGAAATCACTTAAAAATAAAATCTTTTAGGGGCACCTAGGTGGCTCAGATGGTTGGGCATCTGCCTTCAGCTCAGGTCATGATCCCAAGGTCCTGGGATCGAGTCCTACATGGGGCTCCCTGCTCAGTGGGGAGTCTGCTTCTCCTTGCCTCTCTCTCCCCCTCTCTCAAGAATAAATAAAATATTAAAAAATAAAATCTTTTAAAAAACAAAGAGAAGGGGCGCCTGGGTGCCTCAGTGGGCTAAAGCCTCTGCCTTCGGCTCAGGTCATGATCTCGGGGTCCTGGGATCGAGCCCCACATCGGGCTCTCTGCTCAGAGGGGAGCCTGCTTCCCCCTCTCTCTGCCTACGTGTGATCTCTCTCTCTCTGTCAAATAAATAAATAAAATGTTAAAAAAAAAAAAAAACGAAGAGAGAAGCTAAGTGGTGCCTGATAAAAGAACGCACTCACGGGGTCAGCATTTCCCGTGCCTCGTGGCACCAGCCGCACAACCACAAGGTGGCAAGTGGGCCCACACCTGCTCTCCCTGTGGCTCCTCCCTAACTCTTGTCAATGGCACGACTCCTGTGGCCACAAGACTCCTAACATGTCCTGTTCTTGAGGGGACAGCTCACCCAGACAATGGCCTGAGCTGGGCCAGGGAGGATTGCAAACCTCCACGTGCCCCTTTCCCTTCTTCAGCGACATGATGCCAGCAAGGGCAAAGTGACACCAGCAGCAAGAAGGGAAGCCAAGACGGACGACAGAGCAATAGGAACCAGGACCCAGAGGAATGGTCCCCGAAGTGCGGGACATCTCTCTGCCCGGGGACAAGCGGTGAGACCTCTTGCCTGCAGGACAAGGGGCCCCTCTGCCCGCAGGCCGGAAGCCACTGCCCACATCTCAGGACCTCTGAGCCCTGGAGGCCCTGTGACACCCAGCGTCCCTATGATAGCAGCACTCTGGGGGCCGGGGAAGCAGCCGGCACCCCCAGTTTAGCATTTCCGCAGCCCATCTCAGGAGCACTCACGCCGAACGCGACTCCAGAAAGAGCCTCACGGCAGCCCCAGTCTTCCCACCAATGAGCTCCAGGACTAACGAGTTAGTTTGCTTATTCCCCATTTGAGGGGCTCCCTTGCTACCTTTATTTTTATGACAAAGGAGGCCAAGAGTAGCTAGACAACAGCCGTGACATTGTCTTGGATCAGAAACTCCACACTTGCTCACCCTCTGGGGTCTGGACCATTTTAGCTGAAGACTGAGATTGCAAAGAACCAACAGAGAGAGCGTAGCTGCCACCACTGGCCCCGGGACCGCGCGGACTTCTGTGGCTGGGCCCACTTACACGCGGAGCTCTTCCCACAAACCCAGGACGGTCCTGTAAGTGCATTTTCCTTATGATTTTCTTTTGGAGAGCCTGCTTTATTGTAGGAATGCGGCATATGCTACACAGACGAGACAGGTGCCGATCAACTGTTCGTATTCAGCACGGCTTCCGGTCCGCAGCTGGCTAACGGCCGTTCGGCTCGGGGAAGTCAAGTCCTGTGTGCATTTTCCACTACACAGGGGTCGGTGCCCCTGACCCCTGCCTGCCCTGCTCAAGGGTCACCTGTCCTTATCCGTGCGGCTCAGTATTTCTTATACTGCACCAGCAAAAGGAAAAGCAACGTGGCCAGGATGCTGAGACTGATGAAGACTTCAACTCTCACCTATAACCTCTCGTTTGAAATGTAGCTGTTCATCTGAACAGCTTTGTGGTTCCCACTGCTCAACATTTTTTCTTTTCTTTTCCCTGTAATCTCCTTTTCAAGTAAGCTCTACACACAACGTGGAGCTTGAACTCACGACCCTAAAAGCGAGAGTCACCTGCTCCACTGACAGAGCCAGCGGGTCCCCCGCGTTGCTTAACTTTCTAAAGAAAGCGCTTAACCTTCTAAAAACGGGGACGCCTGGGTGGCTCAGTTGGTTGGGTGGCTGCCTTTGGCTCAGGTCGTGATCCCGGCGTCTTGGGATCGAGTCCCGCATCGGGCTCCTTGCTCCACAGGGAGCCTGCTCCTCTCTGCCTCTGCCTGCCTCTCTGCCTGCTTGTGTTCTCTCTCTGTTAAATGAATAAATAAAATCTTAAAAAAAAAAAAAAACCTTCTAAAAACGTTAACTTATAAAAATTTTGTATTAAGGGGCGCCTGGGTGGCTCAGTCAGTTGGGTGTCTGCCTTCGGCTTGGGTCGTGGTCCCAGGGTCCTGAGATCGAGCCCCGCGTCGGGCTCCTTGCTTGGCGGGGGGCCTGCTTCTCCCTCTCCTTCTGCCTGCTGCTCTGCCTACTTGTGGTCTCTCTCCATCTCTCTAGTGAATAAATAAAATCTTAAAAAAAAATTTGTATTAATAAAGCGATTCTTATGTTCTAATATGAATTTTAAATGCAAACACATTTGACTCTTAAAAGGTGCTTGAAAAACTCAACATCCATCCCTAACAAACACAGGAATAAAAAGATAGGGCGACGAGTACTGAAGAAAAAAGCCAACGTGACAAAGACCAAACACCAGATGCTCCGCTGGCGGCTGGAGTGACAACGCAGCTGCTCGGACCCAGGCCCGGCGGCTGAGGGAGCGGCCAAGCGGCAGAAGCACGTGCACCGGAAGGAGGGTACGCAGGGCGCTGGGCCCCAAGGACAGGTGGCCCCGCGAGAGCTAGGACACGGTAAACGAGCTGTGAGAAGTGGCTGACACAAGAAAACTGGTGACTGACATGCCAGCGATAATCACGTAGAAAAATAACGAAAAAGGAGACCCAGCGACACCAAGCCCGACACGTCTGGGCACCGGCTTAAAGGCAGCGGGTGTGGCCCGGATAAAGAAGACAACAGACCTCTTCCTGAATGAGAGAGGTCTTACTAAAGAAAACAGCTTACCCCCTGGGAAACTTGTGGGCGCCTTGGAGTTAATATTCCCAAATGATTTTATGGGGTTTTTTTTTAAAGATTTTATTTATTTATTTGACAGAGAGAGAGAGATCACAAGTAGACAGAGAGGCAGGCAGAGAGAGAGGGGGAAGCAGGCTCCCCGCTGAGCAGAGAGCCCGATGCGGGGCTCGATCCCAGGACCCTGAGATCATGACCCGAGCCGAAAGCAGAGGCTTTGACCCACTGAGCCACCCAAGCGCCCCACGGGTTTGTTTTTTTTTTTTAACAATTTTATTTATTCACTTGAGAAAGAAAGAGAGAGACAGAGCGTGCACTAGCAGGGGGAGCAGCAAGGAGAGGGAGAAGCAGACTCCCCGCCGAGCAGGGAGCCCCATGCGGGACTTGATCCCAGAACCCTGGGACTGTGACCCAAGCTGAAGGCTGACACCCAACTGACTGAGCCACTCAGGAGCCCTGATTTTATGGTTTTGAGGACACTCCAGTTACAATCCCAAAGAGACCCCTTTAGAACTGAAGTAATTCAAAAGTAAACTCAGAAGGACTGTCCAGAAAGGAGGTGGTCCAGGCCTGGTTCCCTGCAGATAAGAGCCAGCAGGAGGCCTCACCGGGGCAAATGTCAGGCACAGGCCGCTCAGGTCGCTGGTGGGCAGCACCGCCCCCGCCCCCGCCCCCCGCGCTCCACTTGGACGAACTGGTCCCCGCCGCAGTCCTCTAACCTGCCCTAGAGCGCTGGGACCTAGAAACCAGAGAATTCACACGAAAACCCAGATTTTCAGCTTGTCTTGAAAAAACCCAAAAGCTGGTCTTACGAGGCTTTATGGCAAGCATGAGTTGCACCCCGGGATCAATAGCCCCTGCTTCTAGCCTCACACTGGGTCCCATGGCCCTAAGAGGCCTACCCGCGGATTAGAGTTTGCTTTAGAATTAAATCTAGAAACTCACACTTTGGCAAGAGTAAAGATGTTCTAAGAACATCCATCAATAGCTCCACAACATAAAGAGTTCATGACAACATCTTACACTGGTCAGAGAGAAATCTAATTAAAATCAAACCAGGGGCACTGGGGTGGCTCTGTCGGTTGAGCGGCTGACTCGCTTTCTGCTCAGGCCATGATCTTGGGGATGTGGGAGGGACCCCATGCTGGGCTCCGCACTCACTGGGCAGTCTGCTTGGGATCGTCTCCCTCCCTCTCTCTAAAATAAAATCTTTAAAATCAAAAACCAAGATCAGGGTGCCTGGGTGGCTCATTCGGTTAAGCATCTGCCTTCAGCTCAGGTCATGATCCCGGGGTCCTAGGATCGAGCCCCACATCTTCCTGTAGAGCAGGGAGGTTGCTTCTCCCTCTCCCACGTTCTCTCTCTCTCTCTCAAATAAATAAAATCTTAAAAAAAAAAAAAAATCAAACCCACGAGCCAGGCGGAAGCACTCTTGCAACAAGCAGGGGCCAGCAGGGACTGCTGTTGGGAGGGGCTTTGAAACAGACTTTGTGTCCCCACCACACGTTCCATGTGTGCCAACCCCGCTCCACAGAGACACTCACACATGCAAGAAAAGGCTCGCAAGCCCCCTGTGTTTAAGCACAATTTTGCTTCACCATCAACCATGTTTTCGTGTATGACTTACATAGTCTTTATTTTAGGGAATTAAATCTGTTCAGGAGGCATTCTCCAGAGAAGTGCTGTAGCCAAGATGAGGTAACAAATGAACAAGTTCAAATGACAAGAAAACTCAGAAGACCCCGCGGCTCCGTGGCTGAGGCGCCAGCTGGACGGCACTTGGGAAGGACGTCTGCGCTCTCGGACTGGAAGGCGCAGGGCTGTCCAAGGGGCGAGACGGGCTCTACCCTGGGTAGCTGGGGACAAGTGGACTAGGGCCGGGAGTCAGGAGACGGGTCTGGGCATCCGACCACGCGGAGGGTCAGAAGGAATCTATGCTCGGGGATGCCGGGCAGAGGGGATGGTGGGTGGGCGAGCACAGGAACCCTGAGGGGAGTTCAAGTCCATGTGCGACAGTGGACAGGGAAATAAGGATGCCACTCCTTCCAGGAAGCCCTCCAGCCTTATGAAAGTACCAACACATGGAAAGGCTAAGTCCACCACATTCCAGGCATGTCCCTGGAACCAGGTGGGGGCGAGCCCTGGGGCCAGCAGTCACTCAACACAATGCTCTGCGAAGGACCAAATGGGGTGGGTTCAAGGGAGGGTCTCGGTGCATCCTATGTCTCTTTGCACAAGTACATGAAAAGCCGCCAACAACAGCCGTGGGAGCGTGGAAAAGCACACGGTGCACAGTAAATACACACTTTTGAAAAACAAACACATGAAAAAAAGACCAGAATAAAATTCACCAAAATGTAATAATATTTACCACAGGTACTGGAATTATGAGTGTTTATTTTCCAAAGATCCACTAACGTATGAGGTTATATATTTCAAAATCAAAGATATAGGCTAAAAAGAAATCAACACAAAGAACAGGAAGGTAGAATATACTGTCTCCCCCAAATCAGGAGCCCCACACAGCAATCAAGCATCTCCAAGCTCCCACTTTAAATGGACATACAGCGACGCTGTTGACTTACAGGTGGCTTATCAGCCTCACAGTGTCGGCACAGCTGAGACAGGCACGATCCCTCCGAGGACCTATGACAAAGACAAGGAGAAAACAAGAACGTAAGTCTCAAACCAGGGGCTCCTGGTCCACCTTCTAGGATCGAGCCCCACATCTCCTTCTAGAGTCTCTTTTGCAGAGCAAGTTTCTGGAAGCCTGTTCCACATGCTGGAAGGTTTCACAGTGTTGCTAAGTGGACGGTCTGTCCAGTTAGGAACCCCAGGGTCTTGGGGTAGCCCTAGGAAAGACGGGGATTCTGAGCCCCTGGCTTCAAACACCCCAACCGGGGACACAAGGTTCCACCAGTCAAGGGTCTACAGAGCCCAGGCCTGGGGGTCTCCCCAAGCAGCACCACTCCCTACTCGCTCCAGCTGATGCCAGGTCGCATGGGACCCCCAATGCACAGACAGCCCCCACAGAGCAAGCAGGAGCCCCATCCAAACCCAACACCTTCTCTGCACACAGGAGGGGGCAAGGGCTATGAAAATTATTGGTAAAACAGACGCTAAAAGCCAGGCACTTCGTGGATAAACACTACTGGTGAGTGTACAGCACACTTTAAAGATTTTGATGTATTTCTGTCACTTTTTCTGAGTATGGTTTCCATAAGCATAAAGTCAGAGTTCATTCTCAAGACCAGTGCCCAGGCTTACCTGGGATCAAGCCCTGTGCTGTGGAGACCACCTGCGGAGGGAACACGACAGATACAGGGGCCGTGGGGCCAGAGGCCCCAGGCTGACGGGTGCCGAGCCACACGGCTGGAAAGGCAGCTGGCACCCTACAACCCCGAGGCAGCAGGAGTACGCAGAGCAGGTGCAGGGCGCTGAGGGCTCAGTCTGGGAGCCAGAGTAGCAAGGGAGGACAGAAGACGGGGACAGGGGACAGGGGCCAGCCCCAGACGCCCTCAAGCAGGCCAGGCAGGGGAGACCCAAGCGGCTCCTGGCGGGCCCTCTGGAGACAAAGCCTTCCACTTGTCACTTTATGTGTCTCAAGAGGAGCCCCGTGTCATCACTGGCAACTTCTCCTGTATAGAAGGCCATTCCCATCAAATTCAGGGCCTTGTAGTACAGGTGACAGCCTTGTTTTAAGGTGGGCTCCCCAGCTTCCCATGATTCATAATCTTTTATATTTCAAACATTACATTTTTAGTCACACAAAGCACTTCTCACTCTGTTTGGTTGAGGACCAAACAGAAGCGTGCCAGGCCTGGACCAGCCCCGCACCTCGAGAACATAACCCAGCAATGGCTCCCAGCCCCGCACCACGCCCCCAGCAAGGGGACGAGGTGTCACAGCTCCCAGAGCTTCCCAGCCTGCCCCCATCACTATATTGTGTGAACTGCACAGCCCCTGTCCTACCTGGCCCCTTCCCACGATGTCCCCACTCTGAAGGCTTCCCCAGCCCTCCAAGGAGCCCGCTCCTGGAGGATGAGGGGGGAAGGCTCTGGGATACAGGCCACAGAGGGGCCATTTCCTCCTTCTAGAAATCCCTTTAATTTTTTTCCCTCAACCACCAATTCTCCAACTCTCTGGCCCTCCCTGGAGTTAGTGCACGCCCACAGGTTATTAAGGGCTCGGTCCCACGAGACTGCTCGGCTTCGGATGCCAGTTCCAAGTAGAGTCCTCAGGTCACGCACACTTCTGCCAACTACGAATAGGAGGGCTCCCACCACTGCTTTGAGTTTTATTAATTCTCTGGAACAACACGGAACCCAGGAAAATTCCCTAACTATTACAGTTTATTATAAAGGACGTGAGGACCAGCCAGATGGGGAGGCACATAATGCACGGTGTAGAAGACTCTGAGTGCAGGAGCCTCTGTCCCTGTGGGGTCAGTACCTACAGATGCCACCAACCCCAAACCTCCCCAAGCTTCCCTAGTCAAGAGTTCTCTTATCTTCATTACCTAGACAGGACTGATTACACTCCAGGCCACTGGCAATCGATTTCAACCCCCAGACCCCTCCCCTCCCTGAAGGTTGGGATTCTACAATAGAACTGAACAGTCCTCGAAACTGTCAAGGCCAGCCTGAGAAAGGTGTCCCAGCCAAGACTAAAGGGAAGTACCTACTACCTGTAATGTGGTGTCCTGGGTAAGGTCCTGGGACACAGCAAGACATCAGAAGTAAAATAGGTGCATAATAAAGGAAAAGTACTAAAAAAAAACAAACACCAATAGAGAGTATGTAAATAACAAAGTAAAAAAATCAGAATAAAGTGTGGGACAGAATAAAAGGAATCTGAATACAGTATGCAGTTCAGTTAATAACAATGTATCAATGTTGGTTCACTAATTGTGACAATGAGCCACACTGACAGAAAAGGTTTATACTGGGGGAAATGTGCTGCAGAAAAGGGCCACTGTGCCCAGCCAGGAATGTTTTAGAGGATTCAAGACCGGACTCAGAGTCCAGCCCTGGGTCTCCTGGGCTCTGGATTCCCTGTTGGTCCTACAGCAAACCCGATATCTGAGCCACTCTCAGTCCCTTCCTGTGTAATAAAGAACAGTGCTAACTACAAGAAACATTCCTGTTCCCAGAATGATACAACCACAAAAATAAATTCTGCTCACTTTTAAACTGTGAATGTGCTACAGAAACCTGAAGTGGCCCGAGTGTTTTTATTACCATGCTTTACAGGGTAGAGACACAACGAGAACTGTAACAGCAGAGGGACCTGGACACCCGGGCCATTCACACCATCAGTTCCGGCTGCTCAGTGCCCTTCCTGGGGCTCAAAGTTCTAAGCAGCCAACCAGCCACTACTGTTAAATATTAGAAGAATGGGGGCACCTGGGGGACTCAGTGGGTTAAGCCTCTGCCTTCGGCTCAGGTCATGATCTCGGGGTCCTGGGGTCCAGCCCCGCATCAGGCTCTCTGCTCAGCGGGGAGCCTGCTTCCCCCTCTCCCTCTGCCTGCCTTTGCCTACTTGTGATCTGTCAAATAAACAAAATCTTTTTTAAAAAATTACAAGAATCATGTTTCTTGGGCGTGCTTTTTGAATTGTAAAGTACTTTGAAATATATTTCACTTGAGTCTCTAACATTCCTAAATGGAAGTTTTAATCTTAACAGATAAGGAACAAACTCAGAAAGGTTAATATTAAAAGAATCAAAAAAGGAGTCTAGGCTACTGACATACGGACCCCTAAGAGCCCCAAGTTAGGTGTGATCTCTATGTGGACAGCAGGGTCACAGAGGCTGGGGATACCAAGGGACCTGCCTGGGGCCATGGCCAGCAAGGCCTGGGGCCCCTCTGCACACACCCGACAGTACTAGAAGGATCCGGGCGCCGCGGGTGTCCTACCAGCCCGCAGATCCGGCTCGCTCCGGTCTGCCAGACCCTGGCCACCTCACCTCAAGAGTCCTAAGCGTGGCCCAAGGGCACGACTGTCCCCGTGAGTGAACACCACCTCCCACCCAGCTCAACCGCGTCAGGAGCGCCCAGACAGCCCTAGGGCTGGCCGTCAGCGCGCTCCCTTCAAAAAACTTTCCAAACCCCGCTCAGGACGCGGCGGCCAGCAGCCGGGCGGCTAAGGTCACAGCGCGAGTGAGTCACGGGCCGCCGCCCCGCGCGCGGCTCCCACACCCCGACAGCGGGCGGGCCAGAGGGCGAGGCGGCCCAAGGTCCCAGCCCGGCGCGACCCCGGCCCCGGGCCGCGTCCGAGCGCCGCGACCCGCCGACGCACCGGGGCGCCGGCCGGCGCTGTGCTGCCGCGGGGCAGCTGGGGCCCGAGGCCGAGGCCGCCCGCTCGGACTCCCGGCCCTTGCTCCCGTCCTCCCGCCGCCGCCGGCCCCAGGCCCCGGCCGCAGGCCCCGGCCCCGCCCGGCCCCACCCGGCCCCGGCCCCGGCCCCGCGCTGTCGGCGGAGCGCCGGCGGCTTACCCCTCGGGGCGGCGGCGCGGGGCGGCGGCAGGCGGGCGGGCCCCCGGCCGCGGCAGCTCCTCAGTAAGATGGACGCCATGTGCGCGGCCGCGGCGGCCGCTCGGGCCTCCTGCTGCTGCCTCGTCCTGCGCGGTGGCCGCGGACGCTCGCCGGCGTGCCGGCGCCTCGGCGCGCCCGCACGGACGGTTGAAGGCGGCGGTTGGCTCCCGGCGGCGGACTCTCAGCTCAAGGACCCGGCACCGGCGGCAGCCATGTCCCGGCACAGCGTCCGGCGGCGCGGGGCGGGGCGGCCGGGCCGCCGCTCCCATTGGGCCCCGCCGGCGCCCGCCGCCCGCCAGGTGCGGGGCGGGCTCGCGCCGCCGCGGACTACAGGTCCCGGCGTGCCCCGCGACGGCCGGACCCCGAAACCGCGCGGCACTCTGGGGCCCGTCGTCCCGCCGCGCATGCGCGCTGGGCCCTTCCGGGTCGGGGCGGCGGCGCGGCGGCGGCGCGGCGGGGCGGCGGGGAGAGGCGAGCGCTCCTAACCGATTGAGCCCCCCTCCCAGGCACTCCTCATTGGTTTTTCTTATTAGCTAAAGAACATGTGCTTGTTACAAGCATTTTAAGTTTATAAAAATGAGTATAAAGGGGCACCTGGGTGGCTCAGTCAGTTAAGCCTCTGTCTTCGGCTCAGGTCATGGTCTCAGGGTCCTGGGATCGAGCCCCGTATCGGGCTCCCTGCTCAGCGGGGAGTCTGCTTCTCCCTTTGCCTCTCGTCCCTGTTTGTGCCCTCGCTCGGTCTCTCTCTCAAATAAATAAAATTTTTTAAAAATAAATATAAAGAAACAAGTAGAGGGGCACCCGGCTGGCTCAATCCATAGGGCACACAGGGCTTAATGTGGGGTCACAAGTTCAAGTTCTACGCATTGGGAGCTTACTTAATAATGAGAACAATAATTTAAAAACAAGTAGAAATCTGTATCCTGCCAGCTTCCCAACCATACCCCTAATGCCTGGTGAACCGCTGCCTTCTCGCTCCCCGCCTACTCACGCAGCGGTCCAAGTGCACAGAATCCCGGCACAGTGGCTCTGTTTTTATATCATGGACTCTTTGTTGTTTTTTCTTTCTTATCTCTTTTTTTTTTTAATTTTTTTTAAAGATTTTATTTATTTATTTATGAGGAAAGAGAGAGAGTGAGAGAGAGCAGGTCAGAGTGAGAAGCGGACTCCCCATGGAGCTGGGAGCCCGATGTGGGACTCGATCCCGGGACTCCGGGATCATGACCTGAGCCGAAGGCAATCGCTCAACCAACTGCGCCACCCAGGGGCCCTCTTCTCTTTTTTTTTTTTATGGGCCTTTTTCTTTTCTCTGTGCTCCCCACAAATTGAACATAATCTTCCATAGTCGCTCCATGTTTACACGAGTGACAAGAGTCCCGAGAAACAGGGTGGGATGTTCAGGTCCCACAAATGCTCCAGCTAGGGAGGTTAGAGACTCTGGCTAAGGTGAGGTCAGGAGTCAGGTTAGGGATCTGGTGTGGGGGGTGGGGTCGTGTTAGACATCGGGTTAGGGCTCAGGTTAGGGGTCAGGGGAGTGGAGTAAGACTCAGCCGTGGGCTGTACTGTGGCCAGGATCAGTCTCAGAGCAGGTGGAACCGGATTCGACGAGGTTGGAGCTTTGGCCGGAAGCGCGATGAAGGAAGAGAGGGACAGTGGAGTTTAAGCTGTGTGCAAAAGAGTGGCCATAAGGCTTGACTGGGAAGTTTAAGTGGGGGATGAAGGGAAGGGAGGGAAAGGTGGGAGCGGCTCGGGACAGCGGCAAGTGGCAGGACCACTGTGTGTGGGGCTGCGGGTCCTGAAGGGCGTTGGGAGTCAGATACCAGAGCAAGTGAGCTGCCAAGAGAGGGATGCCCACGGCGGGTGGCTTGCATTTATTGGCATTGGCAAGGGATAGGGTGTGAAGGGTGCCCAGGAGAAGGGCCTGAAGTGAGGCTGGAGGGCACGCCTCCCTCCAGCTGAAAGCAGCCTTAGCCAGGCACACACAGCAGACGGCACGAGCTGGCCTCCGGCCCTATCCTGCTATTGGAGCGACCTACACAACCAAGTGGTGGCCCGAACTAGAGTATGGAAGAGACATTCACTTGGGTCCTTGAGTGTGCAGGAACGGTGTCTACGGGGCTGTGCCTGAGCCTACTCGCTCCCCACAGCAAATGCCCACTCTCGGGTTTCTGGGTTTCCTGGAAAACGCTCCATTCAGCAGCCCGCTTGACCCTTCTGCTGCCTTCTGCCTGCCAAGCACTGTGGGTGATGGGATGGAAAGGACGGACCCTGGACTGCTGACCTTGGACTTGTTTTACCTAGGAGCAAGGAAACATCTATCTTTTCTCAGCCACTGTTATTTGAAGGGGTTTTTGTATATAAAGCTGAACTTAATACGGGTGCCTGGGTGGCTCAGTGGGTTAAAGCCTCTGCCTTCGGCTCAGGTCATGATCTCAGGGTCCTGGGATCGAGCCCCACATCGGGCTCTCTGCTCAGTGGGGAGCCTGCTTCCCCCTCTCTCTCTGCCTGCCTCTCTGCCTACTTGTGATCTCTCTCTCTGTCAAATAAATAAACAAACAAACAAATAAATAAATAAAATCTTAAAAATAAAGCTGAACTTAATTATAACAGATTCAGGGACAGATCCCTACAAGTTAGACTGCTGAGTCACTGTGACTGCCAATGTATATTTTTGTAAACCTTTAAAATTAAAGGTTTTACTATTTTTAACATTTTATTTATTCATCAGAGAGAGAGAGAGAGAGAGCGAGCACTAACAAGCAGGGGGAGAAGCAGGTTCCACGCTAAGCAGAGCCTGACACAGGACTCAATCCCAGGACCCTGGAATCATGACCTGAGCTGGTTAGATGCTTAGCCGACTGAGCCCCACAGGTGCCCCTCATTTGGTGCTTTTTAACAGCATCTATTTTTTCTATAGACGTTTCCCTTCATTCATTAGATCATATTTTCCTTTATTGAATATCTTCAAACACTTGCCTTAAGGTTTTTCTCCGTCAGATCTAAAACTGGGCTTATGGTTGGTTTCTATCAATTGCTTTTTTTCCTTGATAATGGCCACATCTCCTTTTTTCTTTGCATGCTGAGTGACTTTGTTGTTCACTAATTGCTGTGGATGCTATGCTATCGCCTCTAGAGTCTAGTCTCTTCCTTTGACAATGATGATGTGTGCTTTCCCATCACTAAACACTCTGTGACTTCTGCCTTCTTCCCTCTGATTCCCACCCTGGGACGGTCAGCCCCCGTATTGGGAGGATACTCAAGCAGCCTGTGAAGAGGCTTACATGGGGAGGACTTGAAGCCTCCTGCCAATGCCCAGCACCACCCAAGTAAAGCTGTCCCCGTAGCCTGTCTGCAGCCCCAGCCAAGGTTCTGGGTGACGGCAGCTCTGGGCATCCCCTCATCTGTGAGCACAGAACTAGCTGTCTCTCCCATTCCCGATTCTTGGCCAAGGCAACTGTATGTGATGGTCCCAGGGTCCTGGGATGAAGCCCCTCATCAGGCTCCCTGCTCAGCAGAGAGTCTGCGTCTCCCTTTACTGGCTGTTCTGAACCACTAAGTTTTGGGCTAACATGATACACAGCAATAAATAACAGACAAGATGTGCCTAGAGAATGTTTTGCTGTAGCACGAGGCTCCAGTTCCAAGGGCACGGGTCCTAGTGTCTCGGCCACAGGTCGGGGCATTCCTGGGCTTGAACAAGGTACCCACTCTAGCTATTCCAAAGTTGCCACTACAGTTGTCTGAGAAGTCGGGGGGCCTCACTCCAAGTATATGCAGCCCTGCCCTCAGCCCAGGACAGTGGGGCACCTTAGACTTCCCTTGACACACTTGCCTGTCCTCCAGTGCCCTCCCCACAGATTCCAGCAGCAGCACTGGCCCTGAGCTTGGTCACGTGGTATGCCCTGGCTGGACCCCATCTCCCTGCGCCACGGTAGGGGGCTGCCGCGAGTTCAGAGCTGGGTGGGCAAGGTATACCTTGTGGATTTCCCTTCACTGGGTATTGCCATCCCGCCTTTCCTGTTTTTTCACACTTGAAAACAGCTGCCTCATCTGTTTTGCCCATGTCAATGGTTGTTGGGGGTGGGAGGGCCAGTCTGCTACAGGGTTCTCTGTTCCAGCCTCAATATAATTTGCTTTTTTAAAAAGACGAATCTTTCTACATTTGTGGGGAAACTGGTGAGCTCTGAATCGAGCCTAGAATGTAGTGAGTGGTAATGGACTGATGCTGGTTTTTTACTTTTGACAAAGCTACCATGGAAATGTGAGCTGTTGAGACTAGGGGAAACAGGAGGGGAAGCTGTTTTCTGTGCATCTTTTCTGTGAATATAAACTTACTAGAGGGGCGCCTGGGTGGCTCAGTCGCTGAAGCCTCTGCCTTCAGCTCAGGTCATGATCCCAGGGTCCTGGGATTGAATCCCGCATTGGGCTCCCTGCTCAGCGGGGAGCCTGCGTCTCCCTCTGCCTGCTGCTCCCCCTGCTTGGGTGCACTCGTGCTCTCTCTCTGTCTCTCTGACAAATCAATAAATAAAATCTTTATCTCTTTTTTTTAAAGATTTTATTTACTTATTCATGAGAGACAGAGGCAGAGGGAGACGCAGGTTCCCCGCTGAGCAGGGAGCCCAATGCGGGACTCAATCCCAGGACTCCAGGATCATGACTGAACCGAAGGCAGAGGCTTCACCATCTGAGCCACCCAGGAACCCTAAATAAAATCTTAAAAAAAATAAACTTACCACGGGCGCCCGAGTGGCTCACTGGGCGCCTGAGTGGCTCAGTGGGTTAAGCCTCTGCCCTGGGCTCAGGTCATGATCTCAGGGTCCTGGGATCGAGCCCCGCATCGGGCTCTCTGCTCAGCATGGAGCCTGCTTCCCCATCTCTCTCTGCCTGCCTCTCTGCCTACCTGTGATCTCTCTTTCTCCCTCTCTCTGTCAAGTAAATAAATAAAATCTTTAAAAAAAATAAACTTACCACAATAAAAAAATAAAAATCCGTCTGGCTGGGGGCAGGAGTGAGGGAAAGGGAGGCCCAGCTCTGTGTCTATGCGGCAGCTGCTCCTGCTGTCTCTATAGTCAGTCCCCAACTCAGGCTGGGGTTGCTGGCCACTAGTCCAGAACAGAAGCGGTCCAAAGTGTTTCCCAAGCTTTTACCAGTTCTTACACCTAGCCACAGGCCCAGAGCTTGCAAAGAACTTTCCTTTTCTTCTCTCTCTCTCTCTCTTTTTAAGATTTTATTTATTTGACAGACACGGGGAGAGAGGGAAGACAAGCAGGGGGAGCGGGAGAGGGAGAGGGGGAAACCAGCCTCCCGCTGAGCCGGGACCCTAGGTGGGGCTGGATCCCAGGACCCTGAGATCATGACCTGAAAGCAGATGCTTAACGACTGAGCCACCCAGGTCCCCAAGATGTTTTGGGTTTTAATTTCCTGCAGTCTTCATAATTAGAAAAAGAAGCGCAACTTTTTTTTTTTAAGATTTTATTTTTTTATTTCACAGAGAGAGAGATCACAAGCAGGCAGAGAGGCAGGCTCCCCGCCGAGCAGAGAGCCCGATGCGGGGCTCGATCCCAAGACCCCGAGACCACGACCCGAGCCGAACGCAGAGGCTGAACCCACTGAGCCCCCCAGGCGCCCCGAGAAGCGCAACTTGAGCACAAAACAATATTTCTTTAGCCAAAGTCTGAGTGGCTGGCGGGTGGTCCTTCACCTGCGGCAGTCCCCGCCGAGGATGGGGCAGGGGTGGGCGCGGCACGGCGAGGGTCGCCCGTCTTCTCATCACGGCCCTCGGCTCCCTGAGCCGCGAGACCCCTCAAGCCGGGGGCAAGCGGGCGGCGAGGGTCGGAGGCTGGGAGAGGCGCCCGGGAGCGGGCCGCGGGCGGGGCCGGGCGGTGGGCGGGGCCGGGCGGTGGGCGGGGCCTCGCGGCGCGTGGCCCGCGGGGCGGGCGGGACTCGGGAGGCGGGGCCAGGACGGCGGGAGCTCGGCGTCCCAGGCTGGGGCAGGTCCCTAACCTCCGCGGCCGCCCGCGCCGCCTCCCTTTCCCTCGGCCGGAACGTGCGAGCTTTCCTGCCCGGCTGCACCCGCGCCGCTCGGGTCCCACCGCCCACGCGGTGGCTGCCCGGACCGTCACGCGGGCCAGGCGTGCCCCGCGCTTTCTCGAGGGAGGGCAGCGGGGCAAATGGGAACACGTGCCCTTAGGGAAGCGGCCATTCCTTCCTCCCAGCCGCTCCTGCAGGACTGCACTACTGCCACTGTGCACACGGAAGCCTCACACCCTGCCCAAGGTCGTGCGGCTAGTAAGGGAGATGTTGTGGGTTGGACTGTGTCCCTCAAAAGACAAGTTCAAGCCCTAACTCCCGTGCCTGTGAATGCGACCTTATTTGGAAACAGGGTCTTTGCAGATGTAATCAAATTAAGAGAAGTCCTTAGGTAGACCCTAATCCAACGACTGGCATCCTTAGGAGGGAAAATAGGGGCCCCTGGCTGGCTCAGTTGGTGGAACAAGGGACTCTTGACCTCAGAGTTGTAAGTTTGAGCCCAAGTTCAGGTGTAGAGATTACTTAATAAAGTTTAAGGGACGCCTGAGTGGCTCAGTTGTTGGGTGTCTGCCTTCGGCTCAGGTCATGATCCCAGGATTCTGGGATCAAGCCTTGCATCCGGCTCCCTGCTCCGCTGGAAGTCCGCTCTCCCTCTCCCACTCCCCCTGCTTGTGTTCCTTCTCTCCTTGTGTCTTTGTCAAATAAATAAATAAAATCTTAAAAAAAAATAAAGTTTAAAAAAAGAGAGAAGAGAAAATAGGTTGATACAAAGGAATGAGACCATGGGAGACAGAGCCTGGGAATGCAGTGTTGCTGATAGGAGCCCAGGAGCACCTAGGCTTGGCCACCATCACCAGAAGCTGGGAAGAGGCCAGGGAAGATTCTCTCTGAGAGCCTCAGAAGAAGCATGGTCCTACACAGGCCTCGGCTTCAGGCTTCCAGCCTTCAAAACTGTGAAACAATAACTTTTGTGTTGTTCTATGGTACTTTAGTGGAGCCCTAAGGAACCTGTCCATCCCCAGGCAGCAGTGCCACCTGGAGATAAACACAGGGCTATGCGTACCATCCAGGAGGACCCAGCCAGCCTGGGAGGAGTCAGAGAAGGCTTCTGGAGAAAGTCCTATTCCAGGTAAGATCTGGAATGGGGACAGAGACAGAAGTTTGACAGACACAGCGAGAGAGGGAAGACAAGCAGGGGGAGTGGGAGAGGGAGAAGCAGGCTTCTGGCAGAGCAGGGAGCCTGATGTGGGGCTCGATCCCAGGGTGGATGTGTGTGGCTGTCCAAGGGCTGCCATCTTGTGGGGAGTCAGACTGCTGGGCTGGAGAGGCAGAGCTGGACGTCCTTCCTGCTCCTGAGAGCCCAACACAAGGCTGGCTGAGGAGTGGGTTTTGGGTGAGGGGCACTGAGGAACCATAGCATGATTTTGAACAGTTGGGTGACACGGGCAGTTTTGTGGTCTAGACAAATTCTGGTTGAACGTAGAGAATGGACTGGAGGGGGAGAAAGCTGCCTCCTACTGGAGAGGGGCTGGATTGGAGGGGATTTAGGAAGTGGAATTCCTGGGGGGTTGGGGTGGGGTTGTAGGCTAGCTCAGGTGGAATCTCCAGGACGCAGCTTTTGGGGGCAAGATGGGCGGAGGCTCTGCAGCCAGGTTTCGGTCTACATGCCCATCTTCCCTGCCTGACAGGGGCTCCCACTCAATGGAGGTTGGCGCCTGCGACCCTAAGGAGCCGTGCAGTGCTGTGTGCTGGCTCCTGGTGGCTGCAGCTCCGGCTCCTGTGGGCTGCCCCAGGGGACCCAATGGCCCTTGCACCAGGTGGGAGATGAGGCCAAGCCAGGCCTCAGAAAAGGCAAGTTTCCAGTGTGGAGAGCAGAGTGGGCGGGCTGGGAAGGGGCTTCTGGGGAGGAGGGCTAGGGGGAGGCCCTCCGCCCCGACTGCTCTGCCTGGGCTGGGGGAAGGGTCTTTATTCCTTCCCCTCCTTGGAGGCAGGGGCCACCTGGGGCATGGGAGGAGGGGTGGCTTAAGACTGCCAGTTTCCACTTGGAAGCCCTCTTTATTTGGCCAGGGATGGAGAAAGGCTGGGGTCAGAGTGCATGCATCCCCATGGAAACAGCAATGAGCCTGGCCCCTCGGGGACCCTGGCCCTGGCAGGGGATGGGGCTCCTTTGGCTAAGGAGCCTGGGCCTTGCCTTTGGCAGCAGCTCTTGCAGGGAGGTCAGGCCATGAGCTGCAGGACCTGTGGCAAGGAGGGGCAGGGAGGCAGAGAGGGCTTCAGCCAAGGCCGCACTGAGAACAAGGAGGGGAGCTTGCACTGTGCCTTCCAGAGCTGTATGCCCAGAGTGCTTGGTTAATGCAAAGCAGGCCCCAGAGGTGGTCCAGCTGCAGACCTTACAGCCAGGGGACTCCCCATGAATCTTGATCTTTTGTTCTGTCTCTGGGAGACTTGTCCCAGGTCCAGCAAGCAGGCCTGGAGTCCTCTGGTCCTAAAGGCCTTGCCCAGCTTGGCCTTGGCCTGAGAGCTGGGCGGGGGGGAGAGGTGGTGCTGTGGGAGCTGAGACAGAGGGCAGCTGAACCCCCAAAAGGGCCAGAGCAGGGCAGCCGTCCATCATCTGTAATCACCTGCTTTTGAGTCCAGAATTTTCATCCCGAGAAATGACAGGAGTCTCAAAGAGACCCAAACGAGGGTCAGTCCCGGCTGCTGCCATCCTTGGGTGGCCAGGATCCCTCTGGGCCCACCGGGCTTAGGGCTTTGCCTCTCAGGGCCCTCACCCACCTGCCTGAGGCCTGTTTTTCGAGAACATACTTTCTCAGCCTGCAGTGCCAGGGAACTACCCAGACTCTACGAACTTCCAAGCTCTGTATGCACTGGAATCATTGCCCCAGGGACAATGGCCCACCTTTGGGAGCCTCACATGTGAGCACCTGCGGGGGGCCCAGTCATCGGAAATATGGTCCCCGTAGGGCAAGGCCCCTGGAGTGTGCAGGCCTGGGGGACTGTCCTGCTGGCCAGAGTTGCTGAAAAGGGCTCAGCACCTCCATGACACAGCCAGGCAAGGCCTGCACTGGGCGGGAAAAGACCAGCCAGCCCCAAATAACTTTCTTCAGGAAAATCTAAATATACATTTGCATGTTTTGAATAAATTTGCATATCGATCACACTATTCTAAATGCTTTTTTTCCCCCAAGAAGAGGAGATTTAATTTCGAATCTGTGAAATCAGAGGAGATACGGTGGTATTTGTTCTGTACTACAGGATTTAAAAGGTGTAGTTTTCAAGTTTGTGCCCCAGCGGGATCCAGGGCCCAGAGCCTCTGCCCGCAGCCAGGGGGATAATATGGCAAAATGCGATACCTTTCGGGAGCTTGCGGTGAGTTCTGGCAGTAACTGCTGGGGGAGGGTCTCTTCTGGTTTCGCAGGCATCTCCAGCACCCTGCTAGGACACAGCGCGCGTCGGGGGCTCACATGGAGTTCTCAGCTGAAAGTGAGCAGTTCCATAATTCCTTTCAGTTGAGACACTGGGGAGGGTCTCATCCCTGCCCTGGCTTGCCCTACACCAGTTCCTGCTCTGGTGGGAAGCAGCCTGTGGCTGGGTCCAGATGGGGAGTTTGAAGTGCCAACTTCTCTATAGGGTCTCCTACCAGAGTCCTACATTGGAGGAACTGACCGTGCCTTTGTACCTCCCTCCCCTCGGTCACTGGATGTGGCTGCCCTGGGAAGGGAGACCCGTGGTGCGATGCTCCTGGCAGCTGAGGCCGCCTTTAGAAGGTGGTAGCTGGAGATTGAGCAGGAAGGCTCTGTTTGTTAGGGGATCTGAGTGGCACACCCCCGTGTCCACGCTAGCAGCCCACTGTCCTCCCCACAGTCAGAGTGATCTTCTGGAAGATGTTCTCTGACTACAGGCTGGCATTCCGGGAGGGCCTCCCTGGTAGTCTTTTCTGCCCTGCCCCTTTGCCCCATGGCAGACTCACCAGAACGTCACATCCCCCAGCTGACCACAGGTCCCCCACGCCACCCAGCTCCAGGCCAGACTTGAGGCTGGGGAGGGGGTGAGGGCGATGGCTGAATCCACACCCTGCAGGTATTCTGCAGGAAGCCTCCACCACCACCGTGCCGGCCAGTCGTCCTCCGGCCTGTTTTCCACGCTCCCTCTCATTGTTCGGGACCATCTAAGTCAAGTCGGTAATGTAGGTTCCAGGAGCGCGTGCGTGTGCGTGTGCGCATGCCGTGTAGGGGCTCGTGTGTATGTATGTGCGCGTGCAGGGTCTGGTGTGTGTGTAGGGGCTCGTGTGTGTGGACACGCGCGTGTAGGGGCTTGTGTGTATGTATGTGTGTGTGTAGGGTCTCATGTGTGTGTGCATGCACGTTGGGGCTGGTGTGTGTGTGCATGCACGTTGGGGCTCGTGTGTGTGTGTGGGGGGGCGCACGCACGTGTAAGGGTTCATGTGTATGTGTGTGTGTGTGCGTGTAGGGTCTTATGTGTGTGTGCGCGCACGTAGGGGCTCGTGTGTGTGTGCGTGTGTAGGGGGTCGTGTGTGTGTGTGCGCATGTAGGGGCTCGTGTGTACGTGTGTATGTGTGTGCGCGTGTAGGGGCTCGTGTGTATGTGTGTGCGCGTGCGTAGAGGCTCGTGTGTATGTGCGTGTAGGGGCTTGTGTGTGTGTGTGCGCGTAGGGGCTCGTGTGTGTGTGCGCGTAGGGGCTCATGTGTATGCGTGTGTGTGCGTGTAGGGGCTCGTGTGTGTGTGTGTGTAGGGGCTCATGTGTGTGTGCGCGAGTGTAGGGGCTCGTGTGTATATGTATGTGTGCATATAAGGGCTCGTGTGTGTGTGGGGGGCTCATGTGTGTGTGTGTGTGTAGGGGCTCGTGTGTGTGCATGTAGGGGCTCGTGTGTATATGTATGTGTGCGTGTAGGGGCTCGTGTGTGTGTGTGTGTGTGTGTGCGTGTGTGTAGGAGGCTCCTCTGGGGCGTCCAGCTGGCTTTCCGTGTGCAGGGGCAGTTGGAACTTGACCTCCGCCTTCCCCGCGCCACCGTGCTTCCTGTCCCGGGCGCCTTCTTCCTGCCCCCGAAGTCGGGGCGTGGGCGACCACCTGGGCGCGGGGGTGGGGGCTGGTGGCCCTCGTGGGCGGGCCCCGCGCTGCCACACGCACCCGCCACACCCGACCGCTGTCCGAAGGGCACGTGCAAGCGCGGGACACGCGGGGGGGGGGCGGGGAGCGAGCGGCGCCGGGGTCCCACGTCCCCGCTCCGCCGTCGCGCGCCTCGGCTGGGGCCGCGATCGCGCGGGGCCGGCTCGCGGGCGGCGATTGGGCGCGCGGCCGTGACGTCACCTCGCTCCCGCTGGCTCCGGCCTCGGGCTCCCGGCTCCGGGCTTTGGGTTTCGCCGCCGCCTGGCGCGCGCCCGGCCGAGTAGCGGGAGCGGGACGCGCGCCTCGCGCTGGTCTGAGGCGGCTCGCGGGGTCCCGCGGCCCCGGCCCCGCGCCCCCGCTCCCCCCACCCCGCCCGGTCCCCGCCCCGCCCCCCCCGCCCGGCCCCCGCCCGCCCCGCGCCCCGCCCGCCCGCGCGCCCCGCCCGGCGCGGATTTGAAAAGCCCGGCCGCAGCCCCGCGAGCGCGGCAGCCAATCAGCGGCGCGCACTTTCCCGCGGCTTCTGCGAGGCGGCGGCGGCCCGGCGGCGGCGGCGGCGGGCGGGAGGCGCGGGGGCGGGGTCGGCGCCGCGCGCGGAGAGCCTCGGCCTGGCCGCGCTGCGCCCGCCGCCGCCGCCGCCCCCTCCCCTCCCTCGGCCCTCCCTCCCCCGCGGCCCCGGCCCCCTCCCCGGCCCGCCGCCGCCGGAGCCGCCGCGCCCGGAGAGCCGCCGCCGCCGGAGGATGCGACGCACAACAGGTCACTGGAGCCGCCGGCCCAACCGCCGCCGCGGGCCTGAGGGGCTGCGGGGCGCGGGGTGCGGGCGGCCGGGGCGCCGAAGGGCCGCGGGCCGAGGGCTCGAGGGGCCGGCGTGAGGCGGGGGCCGGGCGGGCCGGGCGGCGGGCGGGGCGGGGGCGGCCGCGGCTAACGGGGCCGGGCGGCGGGCGCAGCGGCCATGTTGGGCCCGGCCGCCGCGGCTGCACCTGTGCCGGCCTGCGGGCCGGGCGGCCTTTGTTCGCGGCGGCGCCGGGCGGGCCGGGCCGGCCTTTGTGAGGCGCGGGCCCGGCCGGGGCCGGCGGTGGGAGGGGCGCGCCGGGCCGGCGCGGAGGCGCTTTTTTGTCTGCGGAGGGTCGCGGGGCGGCTGACACTGGCGGACGCCAGCCGTTGGTCAGCGCGGGCGCCCTGGAGCCGGCCGGGCCTTGGCAGGTGGAGGCGCGGGGCGGGCGTGGGGACCCCGCCCGGGGCTGTCGGGACGCGCACGGACGCCCCCCCACCCCCGGCCGCCGGGCCCCACTCGCGAGAGGGGCGGTTGGGCATCTCGGCATTTCCAGAATGCTGGGCTCGAGTTTCGGGGGAACGGCCGTGGGCCCGCCGCGGGGTCGGTCCGCTCCCGCCCCGCGCCCCGCACGGGAGTCGCCCCGGCTTTGACATTCAGGTGGAAACTTAGTATCGCGGCCGCCCTTCCGCCGCGCGTCGGCCCCCGGGGGCTGCGTGCGGGCCCCGCCGCCCGGGGGGAGAGGCCGGCTCGCCCAGGCGCGGGCTCGGGGCCCCGTTGGGGAAGTTGTGCGGCGCTGACAGCCCGCGCTTGGGGTTTCCAGGCCCCGACTTCTCGGCGAGTTACACACCGACGTGCCTCCCGGGGGCACCCCGCACCCACAGCGCCCACTCTCCTGACTGCGCTCTCTGTAGTTTTAAATAAGGTTACGGAGCTGTTAGGTAAGAAGCCGCCCCATTTATGCGGCTGGGACCTTCGCTTTCCTTTCTTCAAATGTTGGGGCTGCCCTAGTTCCACATGGAGGTGGGAAAGAGCGCAGCCCTGCCGAAGAGGCTCGCACACAATGCGGCGAGGGGGGCGAGCCCTGCGCGCACGGCCCTCCGCGTGTGCCCGGCGTGAGCTCTCCTCCCCGCAGCCCTAGTTCAGAGCTCAGCTACCCACTGGGAGTGAGGAGGACTCATGCCTCAAGCACGATTACTTTGAGTCACTTCCTTTCCTTTTCTTCCATTTTCTCAGACGCCCAGCAGCCTTCAGTTCGGGGCGATGGTTGGTAACGTGAGGGCCCAGTGCGTGCGGGGCCGCTGAGAGCTTTGGAGAACAGCTCTGATGCGTTGGGCACGGAATCCCTGCCCCTGCGGCCCCCCCCCCCTCCCCGCATTACCACCAGTCAGGCTGGCCCCCGGTTCCCCTGATTCCAGCAGTGAGCTGTCCAGATTACAACTGGATCTGGAAGAATGGGGCGCAGTCTGCTCGCGCGTGCACACGTATTGGTGGAAGCCCGAGCGTGCGACAGGAGGGCACACGGGCTACCAGGTACGGCAGCCTGCGGTTCGCCGGCAGGTAGCTCATGTGGAACTGCTCCAACAGTGCGTACCTGCCCAATGCAAGGAACCCCATGAAGATAAGTCAGCAGGCAGGAACCTGATGTCAGAGAGGAGAGGCTCTGTGGCTTTAGTGAGGGAAGACTGGGTGGGGCCTGCCACCTACTCGGACGTCCTTTCCTCCCATAAGTACTCCCAACTTTTACAAGTTCACTCCTATGGCAGAATGTAAACTAATTAGTTACTTCCTTTTTTATGGCTTGACGCTTCAGTGTAAAACATGTAAAAGTAGGTGGGATAGACTTCCTGAGAAGTCCAGAGAGGGTGGAGGCCAATAAAACCCGAGCTGCCTGAGATACGGGGGTTTTTGTCACCACACGCATATAAAAGAATGTGCTAAGATGATGCTGAAGTTTATCACTCTGCCCCTTGTCAGTCGGGGCAAATAACCTTTCTAAGTAAACACTTTAATTGGCAGGAACTGAAAATAGGAGCTTTACACTCCAGATTCTGGCGTGCACCTTCGTCGTCGTTGTCCCCGCTTGCCTTAGACTGTGTGCAGGTTTGGGTGCGCATCTGAGTTTCCTGAGCCTTACTCTCCGCTTCTGGTGGACTCAGTAACAGTGTCTTTGTTCCCCGAGCATGTGGTGCCCCGTCCTGACTTCAGACCTTGGCATGGGCTGTTGGTGGATGTGGAGCGCTGCTTCTCCTTCTTGTGGAGCACAGAGTACCTCGCCTTTTCATGGCCGTATGTGACCTTTCTCCCCATTGGATGAGCCCTTTTGGGAGAGGGGACTCCCATAGCCTTGGGTAACCGAGGCTCTGTTGGTGCTTCCTCATGGCAGGCTCTCAGTAAATGTTGAATAAATGGGCCTATGACTTCGGATAAACAAACAACCCATTTCAGTGTCAGCATATGGCCTGTTTGCCTTTTTGTAAGTCACGTTGGAGCAGAAAGGGATCCTCTGGAAGAAGCTGAGTAGGGAAAGTAAGGGGTTGGCCTAAGGCCACCCTGCTTTATTTATTTTTATTTTGTTTTTTATTAAGATTTTATTTATCAGAGAGAGCTCGCACACAAGCGGGGGAGTGGCAGGCAGAGGGACAAGCAGGCTCCCTGCCGAGCGAGTTGCCGGATGCAGGACTCCATACCAGGGCCCTGGGATCATGACCCCAGTTGAAGGCAGATACTTAACTGACTGAGCCACTCAGGTGTCCAAGTCACCCTGCTTTAATTGGGGAGCCAAGACCATGTTTCCTTTTCCTTTCCTCATTATAGCTAACTCAGATGTTAAAAAGTTAATGACAGAACATCGCAAGTGTAGAAGTATAGTAAGTACTAGAACCGACCTGTCCTGACCACCGAAATGAAGCAAGCGGCGATGTTTTCACCGCTCCTCTCTGTATTGCTGGGCAAGTAAAAAGAATATAAAGTCTACAAAATACAAAAGCAAGAGGTGACGTGAAAGGGGAGTTAGGCTGGTACTTTACACACTGTCTTTATATGATTTGTTAATTTCTTTATCAGGAATGGTTTACCCTAAGCTCTTGGGGGAGAAAAAGACTTAACACTGGTTACCCCAGGAACTTGTCAGCATTTTGCATTCGTCTGTTGGTTGCAATGTGGCTTTTGAAGGAGCTGATTGACTTGATGAAGTTTGGATTGCCAGGTAGAAGAATCAAGACAGACCACAAAGTAGTTTTGTCCTTCAGTCTGCCTTTCAAAAAGCAAATGGCCACATGTAGGTCTCATCCATCTTATTTCTGTAATACTTAAATGGTTTCAACAAAACAGACGAGTGTAGACATTGCAAAGTATTGGTTAAGCTGAGTGCTGGCCTATAGCTCAAAAACCTCGGTGGTGAGACTTCCCTGGCAGGTGTATAGAGAAACAGTGTTTGTTACTGGAAGGAGTTGGGACCTCCATTTTTAAGTTGTCATTGAAAGAACCGGTGATATGAATTAAGTCTGTCGTGCTATTAAAGGATGTATTTATATCAGCAATGTCTTCAGGTTTCAGTTAATTTTTCATGTATATTTTTGCTCTGTGTGCTGGCGGCCAACAGATTAGAAATTGTGTTTCTGACTCCAGTTTTACTACCCTCAGTCAGATCTCTACATCCTGCCTGGACTTTTCCAAAACGCATACGTGATCATGTGAGGCCTCACTCTTCAAGGATCTCCGTTGCCCTTTGGGGTTCAAGACCAGTGTCCCCCTGACTTTCTAACTCTAACGGCACTTCCTATCTCTCCCTTTAGCCCACCTCTTGCTGCTGTGCTTTTGGACATTTGCATGATCAGTGTTTGCCAAGCCCCCCCCCCATTCACCACCCCCCATGTATATGTGGGCCCAATGGCTTTTCCTGTTAATTACCTCTCAGTCAGCTCCCAGCATGGACCTCACTCCTAGAAAGCCACCCAAGGCTTTGCCTGTTTTGAGAGGCTCTCATAATTATGCCCTGAGCAGTTTGTGCTTGCTTCACCCACCTTTGCCCACCGTCCATTGTCACTCTGCCATGGCCACTCTGGCTTCTTGCCCATCTCGAGGACCATAGCCATGCTTCAGGCCTCAGACTGCTGCACTTGCTGTTTTTCTGTCTGGAGTGCTCTTCCCTGGACCTGTATGGCTTGCTCCTTGCCTGCCTTTAGGTCTTTGCTCAAACTTCTTCCCAGGCACTTTCCCTGACCACTGATTTAAAAGACCCTGTTGCTACCTGGCACGCCCCATCTGCTTTAGCTTTTCCTCCATAGCACGTATCCTCTGACATTCTGTGGGTTTTACTTATTTGTTCATCTACCTGACTGCATTGAGATGTCTCTAAGGGTGGGGACTTGTTTTCGTTCTGGCTTTGATTACTGTCATACCCGCCAAGTGCCTAGAACGGTGCCAGAATGACTAGCGATTGTTTGAGTGAATGGACCCTCAGGTTTTTGATGTCGGGCTTATAATATGTCTCAGAAGTGGTGCGGGTGAAGGGAGCGATGTGAGCATGTTTGCCTTGCTGTGAGGTTGGAAAGGCAGGGGGCCGTGGGCAGGTAACATGTCAGAGAGGAAGCTCAAGGCCCAGTGCTACAGAATGGTGGCCCTCCAAGGCACAGGAGGTAGGAGTAAGAAGAGTGGGTAGGTGCAAGAAAGGGGCCTGAAGTGGCATTGATGGGCTCAGGCACAGCATAGGGCTCAAAATAAGAGGATAGATCAGATTTGGCCCAGGTGATTCTAGCATTTACAATTTGAAAGATTGGGTGGATGGGGCACAGTTTTTATCTCCCTTGAACTGGTAAAAGAGAAGGTGGGCCTAGTTTCTGATCTACCTCTGTTCCTTCCAAAAGGAAGTTCTGATCTGATCTTCTCTACCAGTCAAAATGTATCCTTGGCGCCTCACTGTTCACTCTGTAGAGGAAGTTCTAGATCTTGAGTGTGGCATGTTTTTCTGGCATCTTTGTTGGTCATCCCTTCGTGGCTGTTCTGAGATCCCCTTGTCCTGCTGCTGCGGCTCTGGTGATGAGCTGGCTCTGTCCCCTGGGTCTTCATGGGTCCCGTCGCTTCTCCCTCAGTTGTCCTGTTTGGCGCTGCCATGCTCCTTTCACGGCCCAGCCTTCCCTTGCCACTAGTGTCACCCGGCCTGCACCCAGAGCACTGGGTATGGGGTTTTCCGTTTGTTTGTTTTTTTTCCTCCCGAGTTTGTCATTTCTTTCTGAGTGTGGGACCCTGTCATGACCGCACATCATGTGAGTTTTGCCCCTCCCTCTGCTCTGGGTTTGGGAGGTTTTCAAGGGCTTCACATCTTAGGATGAAAATCCTTTAATACAGCCCCAAAACATTCTGACTTCTTCTGGTCTTCAAATAGTGCCCAGAAGTACTCCGTTAACAAGCAGAGATAGCTTTTGAGTCTTCTGTTTTCCTAAAGTTTTGTGTTTCATAAAAATGTGAATTCCTAGATTTTAAAAATTCAAATATATGTTAGAAATAAGAGGCTTCTGTGTTGCATTCCCCGAAAGATTTGGAGTTGGTGCCATCTGGGTAGAGCTTTTCTCTACATGGCTTTGAGCCTTGAATATTCTTTACCTCTTATTGAATCCTCACAGCAGGAAACTGAATCCCAAAGATATTAAGTAATGACCCAAAGTCACAACGCTGTAAGTGATTAGAACTCCTGCAAGGCCTGACCTTTGATTCTGTACTCTGGGAACTTACTGTTCTGCCTCTCAGGGGACATTTTAACATAAGGCTATCTGTACGTGATTAGGAGGGTGGGCTCTTATGTTTTCGTTAGTTGCTGTGGTGGTGTACTTCTTTCTAACATTTCTTCATTCACTGAGTGTCAGCTGGGTTCCAGTGATAAGCCAGAGCCCATGCCCTTTATCCCACGGAGTTTACGGACCGGTGAGGGGGTGAAACCAGGAAGACGGTGGACAAAGATTGCATCTTTGAAATCCTGTGGAATAGTCTTGCCAAATAATTGGACCTTATTCTGATCAAGAGTCTATGTCCAACAACCAATTTACAGGAAGTAATAGGGGGAAAGGAACACGTTAAACCACACCACAGGATTGCCATCAGCAGAACTCAAAACTTGGGAAACCTACAAGTCCAGTAACCTGATCTCTTCAACAAGGAACAGAGTTGTACTGTGGAGGGCTTAGTTGTGTCCCAGACAGGCCAGTTAGAGACGTGGTTAGACATCACCTACAATATCTGAGACACTTAGAATTTGGAACACTGACTAGATTTGTCATTAAGGATTTTTTTTTAAGATTTTATTTATTTGACAGAGAGAGAGAGAGAGAGATCACAAGGAGGCAGAGAGGCAGGCAGAGAGAGAGGGGGAAGCAGGCTCCCCGCTGAGCAGAGAGCCTGATGCGGGGCTTGATCCCAGAACCCTGAGATCATGACCTGAGCCAAAGGCAGAGGCTTTAACCCACTGAGCCACCCAGGCGCCCCAAGGAATTTTTCTTTCTTTCTTTTTTTTTTTTATAGCTGTCGTAATGGTTCCGTTACATTAAAAGAATTTGAGGGGGGCCTGGGTGGCTCAGGCGGTGGACCTTGGGACTCTTGATCACTGGATTCTGAGTTCGAGCCCCATGTTGGGTGTAGTAGAGCTTACTTAAAAAAAAAAAGTGTGTACCTTTTAGAGACACATACAGCTCCATACCTATGAAGTGATATACTGTCTGGGATTTGCTTCACAATTCTATGAAGAGGGTGTGTGTGGCTGGGTCAGGACTGGCCTAGGTTGATGGGTACCCGGGACCGTACCTATTCCGTCTACCTTTACGTGTATTTGGAATGCTCCATAACAAAAAGGGAAAAAAAAGTCCTGAAGGAAAGATCGAGTGCCTCTAGTAGCATCTATAGGGAGATAGTATGTAACTGGGGACTCGCTTTCAGGGAAGACTTCCTGATGGGATTGCCGCTGGAGCAGAGAGCAGAAGAAGGGAGCTTGGTAGAGGTAGGCACGAGTATTGCAGAGGAGGGAGCAGTCTGTGCCAAGACCCTGGGAGAGGAGCGGAAAGGGGCCAGTTTGGCTAGAGCGGAGGGTGAAGGGAACTGTGTGCAAAACAAGGCTGTAGGATGGGGAGGGTGTAGATGTTTTGGGGCTGTATTAAAGGATTTTCATCCTAAGATGTGAAGCCCTTGGAGGGTTTTAAGGAGAAGCGGGCTATGTGTGTGTGAGATAAGCACCCATTAGCTTTGGAAAGTGCCTTTCTCAGAGTTCTCCGGAGAGCTGGTGATGAGAGGGTTAGGGGAAAGTGAAGAGTTGGGTCCAGGAGACCACACTGCGGTTGGTCTGTCTGTCGGCTCTGGGAGCCTTCCAGTCACCCTTGTTTCGTTCCCTGTAGGACTGAGCAGTTCTGCCCCTTGGGTTGTGGTATGCCTGTGTAGTTTGCTTTGGACAATGAAGAGTGACCCGCCACTTCGACTGGGAGGTCTGAGAGACGTGTGCTTTGTTGTGTTTTCTTTTTCTGATTCTAATTGTAGAAGCAGACAGATACATGCTGTAAACAAGAAAGAAACCTTTGCGTGGAGCCAAGAACAAGTGACTGCTTTGCGGCTTGTTACTGCTGCACACCCTAGTGCAGTGGGTCTCAAAGTGTGGTCCCCAGACTGGCAGAGTCAGTCACCTGGGAACTTGCTAGAAATGCACATTTGCAGGCCAGCCCTTGACCTACTGAGTCATAAGCTCTGGAGTGGGGTCCCGCAGTCAGTGTGCAAATGAGCTTTTCATGTGATGCTGATGCATTCTACTTTGAGAAGAGCTGCCTCTGAGTTTGCTGATTGATAAGCCAGTTAGGAGGTCGCGGTGTCGGTCTGGTGAAGGCTGGTCGTGGCGGGCTAGCACTGAGATTGTGGGTGCGGAAGGAAGTGGTAGGGAGGCTTCTGGCTGGAATAAAACTGGTAAGGCTTGTTGTTCGGGATGGGGAGACGGAGGGGGAGAGACGCTAGGGATGGCCCCTGTGTTATGTCTGACAACACTGGATGGCTGGAGGCACCATGCACCGTCTAGACAAAATATTCTTTTGCAAACATTTATATTTACTTCCGTTTCAGGGCTCAGAAACAGAAAAAAAAAGCCTATTAAGGAATCTTTAAAAAATTTTACTGATTTCTTCGCTCAAATATCAGTTTCTCAGTGAAGCCCACGTTGCCCCCCCCATTTGAAATTGCTCCCTGTCTTCTCCCCTGATCCCCTCTGTTTTCATGCACAACAATCATTACCTTGATTGTACCCCCCTCTTGAGTGGAAGCTTCTTGAGGCAGGACACTGGTCTCTAGTTCCCGTCTGTGACCCTAGAATCACGTTGTGCCCGGTGTGTCTGAGCTGCCCGGACAGCTGCCTGTTGAGTCGCCAGCACTGACTGCTGTCCCCGTGGCCAGAGCAGAGAGCCGCAGCACACTCTGGATGTGTGGGTGCCGAAGGGGCATGCAGCTGACCGAGAAGCGCTCGGGCTTTGGTCTGTGTGTGACCGGCACGTTGCGGAGGACCGTCCGGTGTCTGGTGACGAGTCCCCGTTACTCTCGTCTCTTCGGATTCTTGCATGCGACGGTCTCGGGGAGGTGCGAGCCGGCTCGGGAGCGCGGAGGAGCTGTCTGACTTTAGGCAGCCTGGTCTTCCCCAAGTGGGAGGAAAAAGCACATTTGGTTGGAAGCAGCAGTAGCCAGAATGAAAGCCGCATGTTAGGTCTTTCTCTCTTGTTCTGTATCTGAAATTGTGTACTTTACGTGTGGAACACGAGTTGGGATTATGCATCATGCTAGCAGTTTATTGGGTTCTGTTCTCTTTAATTCTGAAATTTGTATAAAGGGGTATTTGTTTCCTTAAAATTCAACTTCTTGTAACTTCTTTGAAAAAAAATAATAGTGGTTCTTGTTCGTCCACTGTCTACCTTTGGAAGCTAAGCTCCTGTGCATTTCTCAGAGGCCAGTGTGCTCCCGGCTGCTTGGGGATCAGTGTGAATTAGCAGGTCATGTCAGTGCCAGGCAGGAGCAGGGTGGTGCCCGCTGCTCCGCTGTCAGGCCCCGCCGTGGGTCACTGGACTGTTCCTGGGGGCCACCTGCTGGCTCAGAAGAAAGTGACAGAAGACATGGGGCACCTGGGTGGCTCAGTGGGTTGAAGCCTCTGCCTTTGGCTCAGGTCGTGATCTCGGGGTCCTGGGATTGAGTCCCCCATCGGGCTCTCTGCTCGGCGGGGAGCCTGCTTCCCCCTCTCTCTCTGCCTGCTTGTGATTTCTCTCTTTCAAATAAATAAATAAAATCTTTAAAAGAAAGAAAGAAAGAAAGTGACAGAAGACTTCATTGATCATTACCCTCCCTACTTACTTTGGAGAGGGCCCCTGATTATTTTTGTCAGTTGATAAACTTCTGAGATAGAGGATATCTTTGTCTTGATGGCCCATTAAAGGTGAACATATGTTTTAATAGGAATCTGCTCTTTGCTCTCCGCCTCTCCGGGACCCCCAGGGCGACTCCTTGGGGCTGAGCATAAATAGCACTGGTTCGACCCACAGCTGTGCCTCCCGGTGTGGCGTGGAGCTCTCAAGCCTGGCTTCTGTTCTTGGTCGAGCCCTCTCTGTGGGCTGTCCTTCACCCAGAGAGGCCGTTGCCGTTTCCCTTAGTCTCCACCAACTACTTTTCTTGTGCTCTGCTATCGGCCGAGATCTCGGAGCTGATTATTTGCAGCTCCCCAAATCCTGGCACCACCTCACCGCTCCCCTCCCCTGCCTTTGTAAGTTTCTGGCACAGGAGTGATGGGCAGGGGATGATGTGACAAACTGAGTTGTGAGTCCCAGCCTAGAGTTTATGGAAATCTTTATTTTCAAAGATGTACAAATTCCTCCTATCGTTAAGGCAAAATGGAAAGCTTAATTATCAAAAAATACATTCTCTGAAAACGTATGGTACAGAAGTGTGGAAGGAAACATAATCATAACCTCACCAACCCAAACGTTTATGGATATTTTTTTTAATATATTTTTTAAGATTTTATTTATTTTTATCTGAGACAGAGACAATGAGAGAGAGCATGAGAGGGGAGAAGACCAGAGGGAGAAGCAGACTCCCCATGGAGCCAGGAGCCCGATGCGGGACTCGATCCCAGGACTCCGGGATGATGACCCGAGCCAAAGGCAGTTGCTCAACCAACTGAGCCACCCAGGCGCCCCTATGGATATTTTTGACTTATCTTTTCCTTTACCAAACTGAACCATGTGCCCTAAAAACAATATATTCTGTAAGGCTTGTAACAGGATAACTGACCTCTGCTTTTCTTCACCCTGCTCTCCTAATCCATGAGGCAGCTGCCCTACTCTTTTAGCGGTTTCTTGTATCTATCTGTACTTCAAAAAAATGACTTGCTTATTTTGCTGATTTGAGAACTTTCTGATTTTTATATATTGCGTGTGCAGTTCCAGCGTTGGGAGATAAGGATTTAACTTTTATTCCCCTGGCCTCCTGCTTCACCTTCCCTGCTTCTTACATTGTGCTGTTTCGGTCCCGTCTCTACATCGTAAGCTGCGACAGGACTCAGTGGCTGGAAACGTAGCGTTTACTGGTTCACAGCTTTGCGGTCTGGACGCGGTGTGCCCGGTTATGCTGCTGCTGCTCCGGGGGCTCGCTTGTGCTCCTGGGCGGCCGCGCTGGAGCCGGCCGGCGGCCCGAGTGGCCTCCGTTCTCGCCCGAAGCCGCGCGGCCGCTGCGTGTCCTCACAGCCTGCTGGCCGGCGGGGAGCCCTGCCAGCCCTTGAAGGTTCGGCCGGCCCTGGCGTGGCCTCGCCTGTGTCATGGTCTCTCAGGGAGAGCAGCCACAGGCCTGGGCCAGACGAAAGAGTGTGGAAACCTGGAAGTTTCTTCGTTGGGGGGAGTGAGAGAGAATTTTTGGCTGTCTTTAGTCCACCACAGTTTTATAACAATTTTTGGTTTAAATGAATATTTACCAGCTAATATTGTTCAACTAAATCATACACTGTGAGTGCTAATATTTATTTTCTTATATGACTTGTTGTTTTCCTAGTAGAAATAATTATGTTGTTTCTCCGTTTGCTTAGTTTTCCATGCATCTATTGGTAATTCACCCCACGTTTCCTACATAAGCCATGTAAAAAGCCTTTTGTGATGGTCAGGTTCACTGTCACTTCCGTATTTTCTCTTGGTCACCTTGGGGCTGGTTGTCCTCCTGCCACAGACTGGATGGGCTCCTCCATAGGCCTGTGGCACAGCAGCACATTCTTTGTTTTCCCCCCCTTTTTTTTTTAAAAAGATTGGTTTATTTATTTTAGAGACAGAGAGAGCGAGGAGGGAGGGGCAGAGGAAGAAGGAGAAAGAAACTCAAGCAGACTCCGTGTGCTGAGCGCGGGGCTTAAGGCGGGGCTCGATCTCACGACCCTGAGTTGAGACCTGAGTGAAACCAAGAGTTGGATGCTTGACTGACTGCACCCCCGGGCGCCCCACAGCTGCACATTCTTCTCTTCTGAGGGGGCCCCCCCATTTCTTGGGTGTCATGTCTTCTGTGATGTACTTTCATGTTTTGCTGGTTCTCCTTTTGCTGGTTCTTAGAACTTGTGGGAGGCAACATTGTTGGAGACTTAGCATATGCCAAAACCATCTCTTAATTGGTGATAGCTTGGCTAGGTGTATAATTTGATTGGAAATAATTTTCTCAAAAATTTGAAGGCATTGCTTCAGTATTTTTGGGTTTTCCATGTGTATTTTCTCTTTTAGGAAAGCTGATGTTATCTGGGTCTCTGATTCTTCGCATGTGACCTGTTGTTTCCCCACCCCCACCCCAAACCAGGTGGGTCTCCTTTGCATTTGTTATGCTGACACTGGATAGGTCTTTTCAATGTTCTGATTCTGGGACATTTTGAGTTATTTCTTTCATAAGTAAAAAATCTTTTAAGATTTTCTTCATTTGAGAGAGAGAGAGAGCACAGAGAGAGAACCAGACTCCCTGCTGTGCAGGCACATGGGCACCCCTATTGTCAAGATTTGAAAAAAAATAGGGGGCTGCCTGGGTGGCTGAGAGTGTCTGACTCTTGATTTCAGCTCAGATCATGATCAGGTCCTGGGATGGAGCTCCCAATCAGGCTCGGTGCTCGGCGTGGAGTCGGATCGAGATTCTCTCTCTCCCCCTCTGGCCCTCCCCCACTTGCATGCGTGCTCTCTCGATCTCAATAAAGAAATAGAATCTTTATTTTATTCTTATGTTTTTTAAAGATTTTATTTATTTGACAGAATGAGAGAGAGAGAGGGAGAGAGAGTGAACACAAGCAGGGGGAGTGGGAGAGGGAGAAACGGGCTCCCTGGGTGGCAGAGAGCCTGACATGGGCTTGATCCCAGAACCCTGGGATCATGACCTGAGCCATAGGCAGATGCTTAACCGACTGAGCCACCAAGGTGTGCCCACAATAACCTTTTTTTAAAAAGAATTTAATTCCGGTGTAGCTCACATACAGTGTTACATTAATTTCAAGCGTCCAGTATAAACTCTGTGAGGTAAGTATGCTTAAGATTTGCTTTCTTTTTTTTTTTTAAAGATTTTATTTATTTATTAGGAAAGAGAGAGAGAGAGAGTGCGCGCGCGCATGAGAAGGGAGAAGGTCAGAGTGAGAAGCGGACTCCCCATGGAGCTGGGAGCCCGATGTGGGACTCGATCCCGGGACTCCGGGATCATGACCTGAGCTGAAGGCAGTCGCTCAACCAACTGCGCCACCCAGGGGCCCAAGATTTGCTTTCTTAGTAAATTTCAAGTATGATACAGTATTATAAACTCTAGTCACCATGCTGTGTATTATAGCCTCAGAACTTATAAAGGAAAGTTTGTATTCTTTGACCACTGTGCTTCCATTTCCCCCAGCCCCTGGCAGCTACTGTTCTATTTTTTCTGAGTTTGATTTTTTTCTTCTTTTATTCTTTAGATTCCATATATAGGTGAGATCATGCAGTATTTGCCTTTGTCTAGCTTATTTCAGTTAGCATAATGTCTTCTGGGTTGCAAGTGGCAGAATTTCCTTCTCTCTCTCTTTCTTTCTTAAATTGGTTGAGTAATATTCCATTGCATGTGTCTGCTGTATTTTCTTCATCCACCCATCCATTGATGGACACGGTGGTTGTCTCCATGTCTTGGCTATTGTAAATAATGCTGCAGAAAACACAGGGATGCAGTTATTTGAGATAGCAATTTTGTTTTCTTCAGATAAATGCTTAGGAGTGGGATTGCTGGATCATATGGTATTTCTGTTTTTAATTTTATTTATTTATTTATTGGACACACAGAGAGATCACAGGTAGGCAGAGAGGCAGGCGGGGGCGGGGGAAGCAGGCTCCCTGCTGAGCAGAGAGCCTGACGTGGGGCTCGATCCCAGAACCTTGGGGTCATGACCTGAGCCAAAGGCAGAGACTGAGCCACCCAGGTGCCCCTGTTTTTAATTTCTTTCTTTCTTTTTTTTTTTTAAAAAGATTTTATTTATTTATTTATTTATTTATTAGGAAAGAGAGAGAGTGAGAGAGAGCATGAGAATGGAGAAGGTCAGAGGAAGAAGCAGACTCCCCGTGGAGTTGGGAGCGCAATGTGGGACTCGACCCCAGAACTCCGGGATCATGACCTGAGCCGAAGGCAGCCGCTCAACCAACTGAGCCACCCAGGCGCCCCCTGTTTTTAATTTCTTAAAAAAGATTTATTTATGTATTTGAGAGAGGTAGAACATCCATGCATAATCATATGAGTGGGGGAAGGGGCAGAGGGAGAGCATCCCCAGACAGAGTCCCGGCTGAACATAGAGCCTGACACTGGGCTTGAACTCACAGCCTATGAGATGATGACCTGAGCCAAAACCAAGAGTCATGCTCAACCAACTGAGCTGCCCAGGTGCCCCTATTTTTAATCTTTTGAGGAACTTCCCTACTGTTTCCACAGTGGCCGCACCCACTTACCTTCCCACCAACAATGCGCGAGGATCCCTTTCCTCCACGCCCAGCCGACACCTGTTGTTTCTTGTCTCTTTGATGAGGGCCATCCTGACAGGGGTGAGGGGACTCCTCACTGTGGTTTTGACTTGCATTTCCCCGATCATGAGGGATGCTGAGGATCTTTTCACATGCCTGTTGGCCATCTGCATGTCCTCTGGGAAACTGTTCAGAGCTCTTTCACAATATTTAAAGTCTTCTGTTTCTTTTTGGAACTCTTATCACGTGGATGTATGATCAGCATGATCTTCAGATTTTCTTTTTCTCTCCTATGTTTCTCCTTTCCTTTCCCTGCCTCTTTTCTTTCATCCTTACTCTTCCCCATCCCTGCTTTCCTCCCTCCCCTCTTCCACTCCCTCCCTGCTCCCTCTCCTTTCTTCTCCTCCCCTCTCCCTCCCTCTGTCCTTTCTCTCCACCTTTTGGCAAGACTGTAGGACCTCTTGTCTCTTTTTGTCTCCTTAGCAATTGTGGATGCAACTATAGAGATTGCTGTAATTTTTAACTATTTTGGAAATATTTTTACATTTTCATAATGTACATTTAAAAAATCTAAAGAAGAGCTTCGGTAATATATTTCTCGTGCTTCAGAAGTAGAAAGTATGGCGTGAAAACCTCTCTACCACTCAACTCCCTAGCTGTCTCATTTACCGCCTTAGAGGCATCAGTGGGGCCAGAGGTGGACAGAGCACACCTAAGTGGGAAGGACAGTGTCTGATTGAACTACCAAGGGCATGTAAGTTGAGGTTTCTCTCATACCCACTATTATGTGTTCCTCTGAGTTCCTAGGTTTTTTTGCTTTTTAAAATTCTTGTTTCTCATGGTGAGGTTTCTCCAATGCCTGATTGCCCTCCTTAACGAAGGCCCGTTGTTAAGCTCTGGAGGTCCAGAGTGGGGGGCTTCACTGAGGGCTGATTGGTCAGGACCCCACTGTCCGTCTCAGTAGGGGTCTCCCCCTGAGTCCTGGCAGGTGTCCTCTGGCTGGCTGCCTCTTAGAATTCACTGCTGGACTTCATGGAACCTTGCTGCTTTGAGCTCCCCTCCCCCTTGGGTTGTGATCCCCTCATGTACCCTGTCCCTGGTGTAAACTCTAGTCTTCCTCCAGCTGGGGCAGGGCTGGGACTGCATGTTACCTGAACTTCCAGTTTTGGTAGCAGATGTCCCTGCTGTATTCAGTGACTTATCGTTATGCTTTAAGTATATTTTAGAAGGAAAATAGGGAAATATTTTACATATAAGTGAACAATACAACTTCATACATTTATTATCTTTCCCATTCAACAAAAATGTGATATTTAGAAAATTGAGATAAAACTCACATACCATAAAATTCAACATTTAAGCCATTTTAAGGTTTATATTTCAGTGGGGCTTTTTTGCTTTTTTGTTTGTTTCGTATGTTCTCAGTGTTACACAGCCATCACTACTGTCTAATTCTTGAATATTTTCATCATCCTACTATGAAGGCCCATACCCATTAGCAGTCCCGCCCTGTTCCCTCTCATCCCCTGGCCCCTGGCAACCCCCGTTGTACTTTATGTCTCTGTGGATGTGCCTGTTCTGGACATTTCCTAGAAACAGAATCCTGTGATGCGTGGCCTTTTGTGACTGGCTTCTCTCACTCAGCATTCAGGAGTTGATTCCTTTTTGTGGCTGAGTATTACAATGTATGGGCAGAACACATTTCTTTCATCAGTTTATCAGTTGTTGGACATTTGGGTGGTTTTTTGCTTTTATGACTAATGCTGCTGAGAAGATTTTTTTTTCCTGTAAAGATTTTATTTATTTATTTGACAGAGAGAGAGAGAGATCACAAGTAGGCAGAGAGGCAGGCAAAGAGAGAGGAGGAAGCAGGCTCCCCGCTGAGCACAGAGCCCGATGCGGGGCTCGATCCCAGGACCCTGAGATCATGACCTGAGCCGAAGGCAGAGGCTTTAACCCACTGAGCCCCCCAGGTGCCCTGCTATGAAGATTCTTGTACAAGTTTTTGTATGAATATATGTTTTCAATTCTCTCTTGGGTGGATCCCTAGGATGGGAATTGCTGGGTCACGGGAACCCTATGTTTAACTTTTTGAGGATCTGCTGGACTGTTTTCTGCAGTAGTGGTATCATTTTTCATCCCCATTAGCAGTGTAGGAGGGGTCCAAAGATTTGACCTATTACATTTAGAATATATGGAGTAAAAACCAGTGATGGGACCCAGGCAGATATCATAGGGAGAGAAGCTGCACTGAGGGGTAGGCCCAAGGCTAGGTAGAGACCGGCCCCTGGCTCTGAGGTTTTTTGCAGCCAAAACAAAACAAGATATAGGTCAGTTATAAAGTCCTTACTGTCTCAAATGCATTTCTGCAGGAGAAACAAAATTTTTCCTGTATATTACAGATTCTGAATTTTATATAATCTCTTTCATAAGAGAACTCTTACGGAGTCATGGAGTGGCTGGTGCCCTCAACCCTGCTTTCTAGCAAACTCTACTGATTTCATTGTTCTTCACATAGAGCTCTTTGATAGAAGGTTGGAGGTCTTGTCATCATTCAGTGAAGGCAGGACCGAAATATATTCCAGGTAGGTGAGTGTGGCATGTTAGAAGACAAGGGAACATCGAGGGAGGTACATATGTCCATGCAAATCTTATTTATAAACTTGGGTTTTCCAGTTTTTTTTTTTTTTAAAGATTTCACTTATTTATTTGACAGAGTGAGAGAGAGAGAGAGATCACAAGTAGGCAGAGAGGCAGGCAGAGAGAGAGAGAGGGAAGCAGGCTCCCCGCTGAGCAGAGAGCCCGATGTGGGGCTTGTTCCCGGGACCCTGAGATCATGACCCGAGGCGAAGGCAGAGGCTTTTAACCTCTGAGCCACCCAGGCGCCCCTCCTTTATGGGTTTTAAGATTTTCTTTTTATCCTTCATGTTCTGTAGTTTCAATATGATGTATCTAAATATTGATTTTTTAATTTATCTTGCTTGGAACCCTGGGTGCTCTTTTAATCTGCATACATGATTTCCTTTCATCTCTGGAAAAATTTCCATCAGTATGCCTTGGAAATTGCCTCTCCCCCATCCTCCTTAGTCTCTCCTAGAACTCCATTGGAATGTAAGCTCCCTGGGGGCAGAGTATCATTTCTTTTTTTGGTGGCAACATATACATAACATTAAATTTGCTATTTTAGCCATTTTTATTTTTATTTATTTTATTTTTTTTAAAGATTTTATTTATATATTTGACAGAGAGAGATCACAAGCAGGCAGAGAGGCAGGCAGAGAGAGGGGGAAGCAGGCTCCCCGCCGAGCAGAGAGCCCGATGCGGGGCTCGATCCCAGGACCCTGAGATCATGACCCGAGCCGAAGGCAGAGCCTTAGCCCACGGAGCCCCCAGGCGCCCCTCTTGTAGCCGTTTGTAGGTGTGCAGTCGGTGGCATCAAGGACACTCACACTGCTGTGCGAGCATCACCACCATCGTCTGCAGAACTTTCCCATCTCCCCCAACTGAAGCTCTGCCCTCGCGAGACACTGACTCCCTGTTCCCCCTCCCCTTCTCTTACAGCCACCATTCCACTCTTTGTCTCTACACACTTGATTATCCTAGGTACTTACATGTAGGTGGGATCATACAGGACTTGTCCTTCTGTAACCGGCTTCTTGACGTAGTGTGATGTTTTCACGGTCCATCCATATTGTGGCGTGTGGGGGTTTATTACTCTCTAAGGCTGTAATTTCTTTTGGATGTATATACTACATTTTGTTTGTCCATTCCTCTGTTGATGGACACTTGGGTTGCTTCCATCTTTTGGGTATTATAAATAGTGCTGCTGTGATTGTTGGAGTACAAATATCTGAGTCTCTGCTCGAAATTCTTCTGGATGGGCAGAATTAATTTTTTTGGAGCCGTTTTAGATTCACAGCAAGATTGAGGGGAAGGTATAGAGATTCCCTGTATATCCTCTGCCCCCACACATGCATAGTGTCCTCTGAGTTCAGCATTCTCCCCAAGGGTGGTAACTTTGTACAGCTGCTGAGCCTGCCCTGACGTGGCGTAATCCCCAAGGTCATAGTTTACATCAGGCTTCATTCATCGTTGTACATTCTGTGGTTTTGGACAAATGTGTAATAACAGGCTTCTACCATTGTAGTGTCATAGAAAGGTAGTTTCCCTGCTATAAAGACCCTCTGTGTTCTGCCTTTTCATCCCTCTCTCCTAGCAACTACTGATCTTTTTACTGTTTCTGTTGTTTTGCCTTTTCTAGAATGTCCTAGAGTTGGGATCATACAGTGTATAGTCTTTTCTTAAAGTAATATGCATTTAAGATTCTTCCATGTCTTTTCATGGCTTAATAGCTCATTTCTTTCTTTCTTTCTTTTTTTTTTTTTAAGGATTTTATTTATTTGAGAGAGAGAGAGATCACGAACAGGAGGAAGGGGAAAGGGTAGAGGGAGAAGCAAACTCTCCACGGAGCAGGGAGCCCAATATGGGGCTTGATCCAGGGCCCTGGGATCATAATCCCAGCCAAAGGCAGATGCCCAACTGATTGAGCCACCCAGGCACCCAGATAGCTCATTTCTTTTTAGCGTGAGTAATATTCCATTGTCTGGATGGCCCACAGTTTATCCATTCATCTACTGAAGGACATCTTGGTTGCTTCCAAGTTTTGGCAATTATGAATAAAAGCTGGTATAAGGGGCGCCTGGGTGGCTCAGTGGGTTAAAGCCTCTGCCTTCGGCTCAGGTCATGATCTTGGGGTCCTGGGATCGAGCCCTACATCGGGCTCTCTGCTCAGCGGGGAGCCTGCTTCCCCCTCTCTCTGCCTGCCTCTCTGCCTACTTGTGATCTCACTCTCTCTGTCAAATAAATAAATAAAATCTTTAAAAAAAAAAGCTGGTATAAAATCCACGTGCAGGTTTTTATGTGGATGTAGGTTTTTAACTTCTTTGGGTAAATACCAAGGAGTAGGATTGTTAGATCCTATGGTAAGAGTATGTTTAGTTTTTTTTTTTTTTAAAGATTTTATTTATTTATTCCATACAGAGAGAGAGAGATCACAAGTAGGCAGAGAGGCAGGCAGAGAGAGAGGAGGAAGCAGGCTCCCCGCTGAGCAGAGAGCCCGGTGCGGGGCTTGATCCCAGGACCCCGAGGTCATGACCTGAACCGAAGGCAGAGGCTTTAACCCACTGAGCCGCCCAGGCGCCCCAAGAGTATATTTAGTTCTGTAAGAAACCACCAAATTATCTTCCAAAGTGGCTGGACCATTTTGCACTCCCAGCAGCAGTGAGTGAGAGTTCTTGCTCCAGAGCCACCGCACTATGTGGTGGTGTCAGTGCTCTGGCTCTCGGCCGTTCTGATAGGTGTGGAGTTATATCTCACTTTCATTTGCCTTTTCCTGATGACCTGTGATGTGACACATCTTTTCATATGCTTATTTCTGTATTCTTTGGCATCAAGATCTTTGGCCCATATTGGGTGGTTTATCTTCTTATTGTTGAGGTTTTTTTTTTTTTTAAGATTTGGTTTATTTATTGAGAGAGAGCATGAACAGAGAGAGGGAGAAGTAGACTCCCCACTGAGCAGGGAGCCCAGTTCAGGGCTTGATCCCAGGATCCGGAGATCACGACCTGAGCCTAATGCAGACGCTCAGCCAACTGAGCCACCCAGGTGCCCCTTACCATTGAGTTTTAAGAGTTCTTTTTATATTTTGGAAAACAGTCTTTTATCAGATATGTCAATTGCAAATCTTTTCTCTCAGTCTGTGGTTGGCCTTCTCATTCTGTTGACGTCGTCTTTCATAGAAGATAATTTTTTAAATGAAGCACAGCTTATCAATTATCTCTTTCACAGATTGTGCCTTTAGTGTTATGTATAAGAGGTCACTTCCAAACTCACAGTCATCTAGGTTTTCTCCTGTGTTATCTTCTAGGAGTTTTATAGTTTTTTAATTTCACATTTAGGTCTATGATCCATTTTGGGTTAATTTCTGTGAAGATTATAAGGTCTGTGTCTAGGTTCATTTTTTTTTTTTGAAAGATTTCATCTATTTATTTGACACAGAGAGAGAGAGATCACAAGTAGGCAGAGAGGCAGGCAGAGAGAAAGGGGGAAGCAGGCTCCCCGCCGAGCAGAGAGCTGATGCAGGGCTCGATCCCAGGACCCTGAGACCATGACCTGGGCTGAAAGCAGAGGCTTCAACCCACTGAGCCACCCAGGTGCTGCCCCTAGGTTCATTTTTTAAAAAGATTTTATTTGTCAGAAGGACAGAGAGAGAGAGAGGGATCACAAGCAGGGGAAGCAGCAGGCAGAGGCAGAGGGAGAAGCAGGGTCCATGCTGAGCAAGGAGCCCAATATGAGACTTGATCCCAGGACCCTGGGATCATAACCTGAGCTGAAGGCAGGAGCTTAACTAACTGAGCCACCCAGGCATCCCTAGATTCATTTTTAAAAAGATTTATTTATTTGAGAGAGAGAGTGGGTGCTGGAGGAGGGGCAGAGGGAGACGGAGACAAGCAGACTCCCTGCTGAGTGTGGAGCCTGACATGGGGCTCGCTCCCAGGACTCTGAGATCATGTGACCTAAACAGATATCAGCAGTCGGATGCCCAGCCAACTGAGCCACCCAGGTGCCCCTAGATTGATTTTTTTTTTTTAACATGTGGATGCCCTGTTGTTCCAGCCCCATTTGTAGAAAAGGCTATCTTTGCTTTTTGTGTTTTCTCTCCTCTTTTGTCAAAGATTGATTGACTGTATTTATAAGGTTTATTTCTGGTCTGTCTATTCTGTTGAACATTTATCTATTATTTTGCCAGTGTGACATTACCGTCATTAGAGTACCTTCTTTTTTTTTTTTTTTTAAAGATTTTATTTATTTATTTGACAGAGAGATCACAAGTAGGCAGAGAGGCAGGCAGAGAGAGAGGGGGAAGCAGGCTCCCCGCTGAGCAGCGAGCCCAATGCGAGGCTCGATCCCAGGACCCCGAGATCATGACCTGAGCCGAAGGCAGAGGCTTTAACCCACTGAGCCACCCAGGCACCCCTTGGCAGCTAAACTCTTATCTATTAGCTCTACTTCTTTGCGTTATTTTCTTAGTGGTTACTCTAACTAGGATTGCAGTTTGCACACCTAACTCATCATGGTCTACTTAGAGTTATTATACTACTTTGTTGAAATTTAAGATTCTTGCAACTGTCTAGATTTATTTACTTCCTTTCCCATGCTACAGTTGTCATATATATTGTATCAAATTATAGTACCCATAATCTTATAAATTTTGCCTTAGTTACATGAATTTTAAACCTAAGGACAAATAGTCTTTTATGTTTACTAATATATTCAACGTTTCTGGTGCCTTCCATTTCTCAAAGATCCATGTTTCAGTTTGATTTCATTTCTCTTCAACCTGAAGAACTTCCTTTAGCATGTCTTATAGTATAGATCTGATAACTTATTAGTTTATATTTCTTTAAAATGCATTTTGCTGGGGGCACCTGGGTGGCTCAGTCATTTAAGCATCTGACTTTGGCTCAGGTCATGATTGTGGGTTCCTGGGATGAAGACTTCATTCATTTTTTTTTAAACTTTTTTTAAAGATTTTATTTATTTATTTGACAGAGAGAGATTACAAGGCAGAGAGGCAGACAGAGAAAGAGGGGAAAGCAGGCTCCCCACCGAGCTGAGAGCCCGATGCGGGGCTGGATCCCAGGACACTGATATCATAACCTGAGCCGAAGGCAGAGGCTGTAACCCACTGAGCCACCCAGGCGCCCCTCATTAGTTTTTTTTTTAAGATTTTATTTACTTGAGAGAGTGAGAGAGAGCATGAACAGGGGCGAGAGAGGCAGAGGAAGAGAAGGCTCTCTCGCTTCTGAGCAGGGAGCCCAATGCAGGACTCAGTCCCAGGACCCCGGGATCATGACCTGAGCTGAAGGCAGACGCTTAACTGACTGAGCCCCCCAGGTGCCCTTTTGCCTTCATTCTTGTAGGATATTTTTTCTGGATTTTAAGTTCCACACAGACAGGTTTTTTTCCTTCCATTACTCAAAACATGTCATGTCACTGTCTTGTGGGCTCTGTTTTTATGAGAAGTGAGTGATCATCCATATCATTATTTTTATATGTAATAGGTCTTTTTTTTCTTTTGACTGCTATTAAGGTTATCTCTCTACCTTTTTCAGCATTTTGACTGAGGTGCACTTGGGTGTGGGTTCTTTTATATTTATCAAGCTGCATTTCTTGGATCTGTAAATTTATATCTCACCAAATTTGGGAAATATTTCTAGCTACTTTTTCCCCATTATTTTTTCTGTCTCATTCTTTCCCTTGTCTCCTTCTGGGCGGGAGTGGTAAAATAGATCTTTTGATATAGTTCTTTAGATTGTTGAGGCTTTCTTTCATCATTTTTTTCTGTTTTTTAGACAAGATAATTTTTACCAATCTATTTTCAAGTTTCCTGATTCATATCTAATATGTTATCATGCCCACCCAAAGACTTCGATTTCAGGTATAGTATTTTTCACTCATAGAATTTCCATTGGCTCTTTCTTTTATGGTTTTGATTTCTTTGTTACTATTTCCAATTTGTTATTTTATTATGAGCGTATTTTCCTTTATGTTCTTGAGCGTGGCTAAAATACATGCTTTAAAATTCTAATCTGCTGAATTTTAATTTTTGGGCCATCTTAGGGTTGGTTTGCGTGGCTTCTGTGTTTCTTTATATGTTTAGTAAGTTTTGGTTGAATCCTGGATATTGTAATGATAGGCTGTAGACACTCTGGGTTCTGTTATCTTCCCCTTAAGAGTGTTTGTTTTTTTTTTTTTAATTCTGTTAAATTACACATCATATAAAACTTAACTATTTTAAATATATGGCTAAGTGGTATTAAGCACATTCCCGTCGTTATGCTGCCGTCCCCACCGTCTATCCCCAGAACTCCTTGTGTTGTGAATCTGAAACTCTTACACCTATTAAACACTAACTTCCTGTTCCTCCTTGCCCCCCACCCTGGCCCTGGTTCCCACCGTCTACCTTCTGTCTCTAAAGATCTGACTCCTCTAGGGCCTCATGTAAGTGGAATCATCAGTATTTGGCCGTGGTGACTGGCTTCCACGGAGCACAGTGTCCTCCGGGTCCCTCCACGTGGTGGCCGCTGTCAGGGTCTCCTTCCTGTTTAAGGCTGAGGAACATTCCATCCTGCGGATGGAGCCC
>CM052800.1:921610-975292 GCA_028533885.1 Nasua narica
TTTTTAATTTTGCGAGGGACTTCCGTGCTATTTCCCGTGGCGACTGCACCATTTTCCATCCCCACCAACACTGCACGGGGTTCTAATTTCTCCACATCCTCCCCAACACTCGTGAGTTTGTGTTTCCTTCGATGGTAGCCATCCTACTGGGCGTGAGGCGGGATCTCATTGTGGTTTTGATCTTAAAGTGGTGTTTTGGTTTGTTTTTTGTCCAGCAGCTGGAGTCTTGTTTCAGTGATTTTATAAACTGGGCTGTATTTGTGTCAGCCTCGCACTTGGGCTCATGGCTTATGTGCAGAATCCGGGGCTGCTCCTCAGCGGCTCTCTTCTGTTGGAGGTCTTGCTTTGTGTCGCTGTTGTTGAAGATTTTATTGGCTTGAGAGCGAGCGCGCCGAGTGCGCAGGGGGAGGCAGAAGCAGGCTCCCGGCTGAGGGAGCCCGATGCGGGCTCGTCCTGGGACCCCGGGGCCAGGACCCGAGCCGGATGCTGGGCGGACTGTGCGCCCCCGGCGCCCCTAGAGGTTTTGCTTCTTGTACAGCTGCCCCCGCGGCCTCAGACTCCTTAGGAAGGAAACTGGAGGCCGAGGTGCTCTCCCGCCGCTGCTCCTTTCTTCCGGGAACTGACCCCGCTTGTTTTCTTCCTGCTCTTGGTCTTTGTGTCTTCAAGTAGTTGTCTTTATATTGTCGCGCAGTTACTGTTACTGTCACCTCGAGGAGGTAGCGTGGGAGCGACCGCGCCCCCCTCCGCGTGCCGCTGTGCCGGGGCCGTCTCGCTCGCCCGAAGCTAGACCGCGGCTCGGGCTGTCCAGTTGCCGGGGCGTGGGCCGCGGCTCCCTCGGGCGGGCTTCTCGCTCGGTAGCCCCCCTCCATCCGGAGCTGGTGGTGCGCCAGCCTTCGGGAGGTCTGCTTTCCAGCAGTGCGGCTTAGTAACCTCTCTGCCTGGGAGTCCTCCTCAGCTGTCACCAGGGGAACTTTGGTTTTGTGGCCTTCCCTCTTGTCCTTTTCCAAAGACCTGTCTTTGTCGGTGTTGTCTTTAAAGATATTACTTATTTGAGAGAGAGCGTGCGTGCACAAGCCAGGGAGAGCAGAGGGAGGGAGAGAAGCAGGCACGCTGCCGAGCAGGGAGCCTGACTCAGGGGCTCCATCCTGGGAGCCCGGGACCGGGCGCTGCGCCCCCCAGGCCCCCCCGTCTCAGGCACACGCACCAGTGGGGATCTCCCCGCTCAGCAGCGATGAGCCGATGGACACAAGGGTCCGCAACCACAGAGCTGGGCGGTGGGGGCGTGCCGCGCCTCTCCTGTCTCCGTGCCTGACTTTTGTGTTCTCCCCTTAAAAATGATCCCTGTTCCTTGCCTTGCAACTTCATCATTTTGTGATTCGATCTCATTTTTGTGACAAACTATGTCTGTGACCCAAGTGGTTATGGAAATAGTGTCAATTGCCTCACAACAAACGGCCACACAAAGCTGTAGCGGTGTCGGCATGCTTGTGTGAGGTTTAAACATGTTTCTTTTTGTGTTTTTCTAATATTGTAGTGTTCTGAGAACGGAAGCATCTGGGCTGAATGGAAGTTAGCATCAAAAAAGTCCTCTTTCTGTTCAGAAAGTTGTAAAGTGCATAAAGATGAAGCAGGCACCAGAGATCCTTGGCAATACAAACGGAAAGACTCAGAACTGTGAAGTGAATCGTGAATGTTCTGTGTTCCTCAGCAAAGCCCACCTCTCTACCAGTCTGCAGGAGGGGGTCATGCAGAAATTTAATGGCCACGATGCACTTCCCTTTATTCCATCTGAGAAGCTGAAAGACCTAACTTCCCGTGTATTTAATGGAGAACCTGGTGCTCATGACGCCAGATTACGTTTTGAGTCCCAGGAAGGGAAAGGACTCGGGACACCGCCTAACACCACCCCTATCAAAAATGGCTCTCCGGAAATTAAGCTGAAGATCACTAAAACATACATGAATGGGAAGCCTCTCTTTGAATCTTCAATTTGTGGTGATGGTGCTGCTGCTGTGTCCCAGTCAGAAGAAAATGGACAAAAATCAGAAAATAAGGCAAGAAGGAGCAGGAAGAGAAGCATAAAATATGACTCCTTACTGGAGCAGGGTCTTGTCGAAGCAGCACTGGTGTCCAAGATCTCAAGTCCCTCGGATAAAAAGGTATCCGTGAGGCCTGGTGGCCAGGGGAGGGCCAAGTGCGGCAGCCGGTTACCATGAACATGAGGACCACGCGAGGGTGCCTCTGCGTGTGGGGTCGGGGGGCCAGGGCGCGGTGCGTCTGCTCGCCAGCTCTCCCCGTCTGCACACGGCTGAGCGTGGTGCCTGGGCCGCGCTTGGGCCCCCACTTCACGTTACATTGCCCCCGTAAGCCTCACCGCAGCCTGTTGGGTCCCTCGTGCGGCCGGGGGAGGTGGACTGAGTGTTCGAGATTACAATGGCCAAAGAGAGGTGAAGCCAGTTTCTAAACCCAGGTCTGGCCAGTCCCAGAGCCCTTGACCTTTAGGCTGTGCTGTTTTTGTGGATCTTCTCTGCAGAGACATTCTTAGCCTAATTACGGGGCCGTGTCAGGATCTAATGTGAGCTCGTTCAGTTTGTAGTGCCTGAGGAGTGGGAAGCCAAGCGGTGTTGTGCAGGAGCGCTCCTGTCCTTCCACACGGTTCGCTGTCCACTCGTCTCCTCTACCAGGGGGTCCGGCCCGCGGTCTGCCTCCTTGACGGCCGGGCTGGCTCGTCCACCTTTGCGCCCTCGGTGCCCAGTGACAGCCCCGCACTGAGCACATCTGAGCAGGTGTTCACCTGTCCCACCCCAGGTGGGACCCTCTGACTTACAGTGAAGGCGCGTGGTGCTTCGTGGCCCTGTGTCTTGAAGCGGCACTCAGGGTGGCCCACTACTTGGCTTCTGGCCAGAGGAGACAGCCGGGGCTTTGGCCTTGGCAGAAGGAGGTAGAGAGGGTGCCGGGGCTGGCAGTCCATATACAGTCCATGTGAACAGATTCTAGAAGGTGCCTGGTGCCCACTGGTCTCTAGTTGAAGCTGTAGGCTCACTTGCAGGGTTGGGTGAAGGGAACCTGAAACCAGATCTGTTGGAGTATTTAATCATCACCTATGTTGGGATATTTAGTTTGAAATTACAGCAGAGGAATTTTATTTACAATTTCCACAGATAAGAGGGGAAGTGGCCATAGTTTCCATGAAATTGTTAAAATAACGAAGATTTTTAAGGGTTTAAAAAAAATGCTTTAAGTGCTCAGGAGCTGTTTAGTTTTTGCTAATGTAATTGCAACAGTGAATTTTTTATTTTTTTGAAGATTTTATTTGACAGAGAGAGAGATCACAAGTAGGCAGAAAGGCAGGCAGAGAGAGAGAGAAGCAGGCTCCCCGCTGAGCAGAGAGCCCGATGCGGGACTCGATCCCAGGACCCTGAGATCATGACCTGAGCCGAAGGCAGAGGCTTTAACCCACTGAGCCCCCCAGGCACCCCTACCACAGTGAATTTTTTAAAAGATCAATTTAGTGGGCTGGGCCGATGCGGTGGGTTTTTGAAGTGCCCATGGTGCTCTGGGACCTCACTCTTTCATAGGGGAGGAGGCCAGTGCAAGCGATTCCTAGCTCTGCTGCCTGTTTTTGTGAAAACTTGGGCAAGATACCTGGATTTTGACTCTCCATCTTCAGAGCAGGGGTGACAGCACTCATCCTCGTGGGGCTGCCGGGGGCTTCGATGACATAGAACGTAAACCCGGGGCCCTGTAGGGGCGTCAGAGACCGCAGTGTGGCCGCTCTGCGCCAGCCCTTCCACCACGCGCACTGAACTTTTTAACAATTAGTGAGATTTCAGAGCTGCTGTTCTTAGTTTACAGATGAGGAAACGGAAACCCAAACAAGTTCAGCAACTTGCCCAAGTTCGTAGAGCTCTTGGGGAAAGCTGAGGAGTCCACACTCACGTGGAGGCCAGGAGTCAAGCCGACTCCGCTTGTCCCACTGGAGGGCAGAGCTGAGAGGGATGTGGGGTGGCAGCGGCCCTGGTCAGGTCTCTAGTCTCCCAGGGAACGTATGTTCTGAGGTAGAGAAACTGAGGCTTAGAGTCCCAGGACTCCAGTCACAAATGGAGCCGAGACTTGCTGCCAAGCCCTCCCGATGTCCTTGCCATCTGGTGCTCTCCTGCTGGGTGACACACGTGCTCTGGAGAAGTGACAGACTCGTGGCCGGGGGGTGGGAGGGTCAGACTGTGGATTCAGTCCATGAAAATTCTTTGACCAGGTAAATAAAGCACGGTTAAAGACCGTCAGCTCGGCCAAAGAAGGACTTAACGCAGGGCTCTTTACTGTAATGTTTAGTTCCTGCTATACGTGCCAAACCGTGCTGGTTCTTTAGCTACGGCAAGGGGCGATTTTGATGAAGTGATAGCAGGGGAAGCGTGCTCCTTTTTTTTTTAAATTTTATTTATTTATTTGAGAGAGAGCGTGAGTGGGAAGGAGGGGGAGAAGCAGAGTCCTCACTGCTCAGGGACCCCGATATGGGGCCCGATCCTAGGACCCTGGTATCATGACTGAGCCGAAGGCAGATGCTTAACCAACTGAGCCACCCAGGCGCCCCACTCCCTTTTAAAAGATTTTATTTATTTGTTTGAGAGAAAGAGACCAAGAGCATGAATTGAGGGGAAGGGGCAGAGGGAGAGGGAGAGGGAGAAGCAGCCTCCCTGCTGAGCAGGGAGCCCAATGTGGGGCTTGATCCCAGGACCCTGACATCATGACCTGAGCCAAAGGCAGATGCTTACTCAATTGAGCCCCGCAGGTGCCCTGCAAGCTTGCTCCTTTTTCAGGTGTGTGTGTGTGTGTTTTAAACCTCTAGCCTGATTAATCTTTGGATAAAAGGCTGGATTTAGGGGTACTTATTGGATGTGTTAGTATGTCTTTTGTTGTTCATTTTCAGATTGCAGCTAAGAAAGAGTCCTGTCCAAATACTGGCAGAGACAAAGACCCCCTGCTGAAGTACAGTGTCGGAGACTTGGTGTGGTCCAAAGTGTCCGGTTACCCTTGGTGGCCGTGCATGGTCTCCGCCGACCCGCTCCTTCACAGCTACACCAAACTGAAAGGTATTATGTTTTTGGACTATTTTTTCATCTTTCTCCTTCTGCACTTAATCTTTCTATTATCCAGATTTTTTTCTTACTCTTCCATAGCCCTATTATGGTTCTTTCTTTCTTTTTTTTTTTTGTATTTTAAAAAATTGTGCTAAAATACACATAACATAAACTGTACCATCTTGACCATTTTTAAATGCACAGCTCGGTGGTATTAAACATGTTCACACTGTTGAATGGCCGTCACCGCCATCCATCCCAGGACTCACTCGTCTTGTGACTCTGAACCTCGGTGTCCATTCATGGTAACGCCTGTTCCTGCTCCTGCCGGCCCCTGACACCCACCGTTCTGTTTTCTGTCTACTTTTTGTAGTTTGTTTGCAGCTCCGTAAGGGTCAGTGATGCTGGGCTTCTTTACTTCTGCTTATTGGCCATTCGTATGTCTCTGAAGACATGTCTATTCTAGTCCTTGGCCCATATGTGAATTGTATTTTCTTTGTTGTTGTTGAATTTACAGCGGTTCATTTTTGCAACTTTGAAGTTAATAAGTAGTTCAGATGTAACACATTGCCATTTGTTTTTATATCCAACCCAGATATGTACTTTATCTGATTGAATAAGTATTAATAGAGAAGTGGTCTTAGCTTTATATTGCTTCTTAGGTTTTATGTTAATTTCTTATTGTTTAGGTTTTATGATAACTTATTATTGTTTAGATAAACAGTGATTTCTTATTTCAGTGTGATCTTCAGAAGCTGTATTTTATATTGAGTCATAAAAAAATGTCCCAGTTTATTTTTTAGGCCTGTGGGAAGAAGGAAAAAACTAGAAATGATCTTCTTTGGTATCACGAAACTTGGGAATACAAATTGGTCCGTGGAACAGCTGAAGAACACATTAAGAATATAATATGTTATTGATAGAGATTAGAGCAGATGCAAACCTAAATATTAATCGGAGAGCTCACAGAACATAAAAGATCATGTGTTTTTGGAGGGAAAATGAGTTCGGGTGGTTGGAGATTCTTCTAGAAAGTTCTTCCAAAGTAAAGTTTGAATTTAGTTTGAGGAAGGTGGTAAATGGTGAGCACAGTGTTGGAGCTGAGCCAAGGTAGTGCCCAACTGACCTGTGCACCCTTCAGAATTGTGGGTGACTCGAGCTACGGGCTGGGCCAGGCGGGCTTCCCGGCCTCTTAGTACTGCCAGTCAGTCAGCCTTCCGTGGCGGCGTCGTGGTACATGACCACGCGTCCCCTCGTGTTCTTGGCTGGGGCTCTGAGCGGTCGGGGTGCTGTTGGCTTGCCGTGTGAAGCAGATGGCTGCTGGGGATGGGGTACGGGGGTGCCCACCTGCAAACAGACTTGAGGTGGGGTCAGGACAAAGAGGACCATGCCCGAGTCCTGAGGGCCTCTGAGCCCCCCAGCCTTCTGCCCTGGGGGGGCGGTTGGACTCTGCCTTGAGGCTCAGGAAGGCACAGCTGCGTAGGACTTACGGTGGCCGGAAGAGTCTTCAGACTGGCTTTGGCTCCGACTCTGGAGGACCTTTGGCATCTTCAGCTTGCTGGCATCGGAGAGTCCCTTCCACGAGGCTTCAGGGACCCCAGGATGCACCCCAGAGGCATCTAGAAAAAACTGTCAGTTGAGACAGAGGCTGGGTTGAGACACAGGTGCGCACCCGAGGTGTGGGTGCTTCCTTCCCAGCTCTCAAACCATGCGGCAAAGCAAAGCGGAAGTCACCGTGGGCTTTATGACCTTGCGCCACTGGGCTGCTTAGCACATCGCAAGCAATTCCTTTTGAATGTGTGGGGATTTCGATTTTGTTTATATGAAGCTCCTGGCATCTCCGACCTATGTGATTGAAGGGGTCTTTTGAATGTCTCTTAGTTCCTGCTCCTGGGATTAAGTAATTTTAATTTCGTTACATCTTTCTCCTGATTTAGGGCAAAATAATTTCTGTAGGCTAAGCACCCTGTCCGAATGACATTCTCACACAGCACCATTTCTGTTCTCTCACACTTCCTCCTCCTTGGTTCTCCAGCCCTTACTCTTGCTCACAGTGTTGGGGCAGAGCATTATGCTCCCGGTGGAGGCGAGGGCTCTGGCGTCAGCTTGCCAGGGTCTGGTCATGAACTGCTTAATTTCCTTAGGCCCTGTATCTGAGAAAAGAGGGTAATGATGATAACACTTGTTTGGAAAAGGTCTTTGCATGGTGAGTAGTGAGCATTTAGATGTTAGCACGTTACTGAGTATCCTCTTCCTTTTTAACTTTTAAACCCTGAATTTTTACTGTATCTATCCCCTTTCCCCTGGTCACTTCTAGGATTCCTTTCTGAAAGCATTCCAGTTTGACCAGTTATTTCCCTTGCAGGATCCTAGTGTTGGATCATTTAATTTAGATAATTTTGTACCCTTTCTCAGTGCCTTTATGTCGTCAGACATGCCCCGGCTTTCCCAGCAGTGCCACGGCTTCACACTTGAGTTCCATCTTGTCGCTTGTTTGTTTGTTTGCTTTGTGAAAGATTTTATTTATTGTTTGCTTGTTTGTTCTTTATTTAAAAACCTTCCAAGCCCATGGTTGAAAGTGGGACAGAGCAGCGCACACCCACGCCCCTCACCTCTACTTGCAAAGCTTACCCTGCTCCATCTCTTTCTGAACGCGAGTACTCGCTCCCCTTTGGCGACCCGTGTGCCTGGAGGCTGTAGGCATCATGGTGCCACACCCCTGGGTGTGTCAGCAGGGATCCTCTACGAACAGGGACAGCTTCCTGCGCAACTCAGCACCCCGACACATGTAGGGGAACACTGTCCCATCATAGGCCCCTCGCTTAGACTTCCCCAGCAATCTTCAGTATTTTCCCCGTGCCTGTTTTTTCCCCACTCTGGATGGAAAAGGGTGCTTGCACTGCATTTAGCTGTCCTGTCTCTTCCGGCTCCCGCTGTCTAGATCGGCACTCCCTGCCCCCAGCGCTCATCGCTCTGGTCTCTTGTGGTCAGACTCAGGTCCAGGAGACCAACCAGGAGCACGTATGGGTGTTCTTGAGGGGCGGGGCTTGAGCTTGCCCTTCACCAAGTGCCTGCCTTCTTGCAGTGTGTCTCTCTAGGAATTGCTTGGGGACGCAAGCGAGGAGCACTTGTAACCACAAGCAAATCAACTTCAGAAGACGGGTGATTGTGCATTTGAAAAGTAGCTCAGAAGGAAGGGAACCAGGGCGAACACACCCCTGATAGGAGATTCACACGACCTTCTAAAGGAACAGGGGTCAGAGGAGACTGTGAGAACAGGGGATAGGGGGCTGACAGAAGGACACGTGTCTCAGTTGAATTTCATCAGGAGCTCTTGGTGTCGGCTGTCCCACTTCCCAGTAGGTGATGGCCAGCAAAACTCTCCAGTGGAAAATACAGTCCTTTTTTGTCATTAGTGAGTGATCTGTGGCCATGTTTGGAGATTAGTTCCTTAGTTTCCTCTGCCAGGCTTTCCTCATGGTTTTAGCACTCCTTTATGATCCATTGGCTTATAATATGGTAACTGTCCATTTTTATCATGCTTTCTCTGTTTAATTAACTGGCATTTTTCTGTGAAAATGAGCTTCCTCTTAAAAATGTAGTTAACGTAGTATAGCTCTTACACTTACTTTTTTTTAAGGATTTTATTTGTTTGACAGGAGACAGGGAGAGAGGGAACACAAGCAGGGGGGGAGTGGGAGAGGGAGAAGCAGGCTTCCTGTTAAGCAAGGAGTGCAGTGTGGGGCTTGATCCCAGGACCCTGGGATCATGACCTGAGCCGGAGGCAGATGCCTAATGACTGAGCCACCCAGGCACCCCAGTCCTTAATCTTTAAAAAATTATTTAAATTCAATTTAATTGACATAGTTTATTACTAGTTTCAGAGGTAGATCTCAGTGACCCATCAGTTGCATAGAACCCCCAGTGCCCATCCCATCACGTGCCCTCCTTCCTGCCCATTCCCCAGTTATCCCATTCCCTCGTCCTTACTTTCTTTTTTAAAGATTTCATTTATTTATGAGAGAGAGAGCACGAGTGGGAGCGGGGGGAGGGGCAGAGGGAGAAGCAGACTCCCTGCTGAGCAGGGATCCTGATGCAGGACTCGATCCCAGGACTCTGGGATCATGACCTGAGCTGAAGGCAGATGCTTAAACTCTGACTGAGCCCCCCAGGCACCCCAGTCCTTACTCTTTCTAATGCTCAAATTGCCCCAAATTTAACCAGCAGGAGGCCCCTTAGGTCCCTTTCAGCAGTGTCCTTTTGACATGTCTCAGTCAGCCTCTGAGCACTTCTTACTTGTGGCCTAACAAGATGTTCCGTGTTCATTTTATACTTTGTTTGTTTGCCCTTGTCATGGAATCAGCCAGTTTTTTTTGAGAAAACTTGGGTCTGTTTAGAAGACAGTGATGTGTAAAAGCCCGGATTTGGGCACCAGTTGTGTTCAGTGCTGTGGGAGACAGAATTCACCAAGGTTGTGTGAGGTAGGACTCTAGGCAGTACTGAGACCTGGCCCCAAGTGGAACTTTGGGTCCATCTGTGATTCCTGAACACTAGGCATGCAGCAGCCCCGTGGTGGGAGGAACATGGTGAGTGACGGGTGTACTTTGGGGGTTTGGGCGTCCTCGTTGGGGAGGGACTAGGGGCCCGAAGCAGGGGTGGTTTCTGGCATGGAGCTGGCTGGGCACGCGGGATCTTGTGAAGCAGGTTTTTTTTTTTTCCTGTGAGATACAACTCCCTCACCCTACCCCGTATCCCCACCCCAAATTTTAGTTCCTTCTTTATTTTTGTGTATTTTTTCCCTCCACTTACCATGCTTGGATTTATAGATGTGCTTGAGTCTTAGTAATGCACTTAGATTTTAAAAATTGAAGTATAATCTACAGGCAGAAGAGAATACAACTAATAAGCTGCAGCTCAGTCCAGGCTCTCTTGAAAGTTTAAATTTCCTTTGAAAAGCCAAGTTAATAAAAGTTGTAGTAGCATTTTTGTGATATATAGCAGCATTACTTGTCTTGTCTATCTATAAGGGTTAGGATTAGCTTTGAGGCCTGACTCGTTGAGTTGGAAACAGAAAATAAGTGTATGTTTTAGATATTATACTATGAAAACTGAATTCTGTTGCATCTGGGATCGTCACCATCTTGGCACACCTGTATCCCACTAGTCTTCTCGTCAGATAACTGGGGTCAGGAGTCAAGTAATTATCTGTCGTGGAAAATTTTGTTGTCGCTTTTTCTGTTATGGAAAGGAACCCTCATTGCTTTCTTTCTTTCTAAAAATATTATAGGTAATCTGGCTTTCTCATATCTTGGGTTATTTAATAGTAAAATCTCACTGCTTTTTTTCTTTTTTCCTTGCTCTCAGTTACTAAGAGAGATGTGTTAAAATCATCCACTGTGATAGTGAATGTGCCTTTTTTTATTTGCAATTTTGTCAGTTTCTGCTTTACCTATTTTGGTGCTCCAGTGCCCCCCAGGGACTAAACCAGGAAATTCAGGCATGGTGATGCTTGTTCTTTATTTCCTGTAGAACTGTGCAGTGTCATGTCCTTGCGATTTTGTCCCTGTGCTTTAGTCTTGCCTCTGTAGACCTTTGCATTTTTTATGGCTTCTCTTCCTCTCTAGAGCTTCAGCTCTAAAGCAGCCTTGTCTCTTTGTGGGATCCATTCTGCATGCATAGCTGACTGCTGTTAACTCAAAGGATTCCATAGAATCTGGAGGGACTGTGGCTCAGGCTGGCCCAGAGGGTCAAGGACCACCTTAAGTCCATTGAGCCATGATGGGGAGGAAAGGATTGTAAGGCAAAATTAGGTACTTGTCCTCCACAAATAGGAGGACAGGCTCTCTTAGAAGGGATTTTAAGTGGGGGAGTCAATGACAGGTGTTTTCATACCAACCATGATTGATGAACATCAGAAATCACAGGAAGAAATAATTAGTAATAAATGGTGGGACAACTGGTTAATTATGTGGTAAAATAAAACAATGAGGTATTCACTTCTCAACTTGAACCAAAGAAATTCATATGGATTAAAGAAACCCATTAAAATAGGGGAAAATTAGGTTATATTGTTATCAAATTTCTAGGCAGGAAAGAACTTCAAAACTAAGTACATTTATTTTATAAACTTGGGAGCAGACTATAGTATTCTTCTCTGCTTTTTTTCACCTGACCTGTAAGGAGCATTTTTCTGTGTCATTAACTATTTATAAAAAATTTTATAAGTTCATATTATTTCATCATATGCACTGTAACAGATTTTCTTCATTATGCAAATGCTGTGACACAGGTCTGTAGTCCTTTTCATGACCAAGGAAAGTTCTTTCAAAGTACCAAAGTAATGGAAGAAGTCACAAACCCCTTAACATATTTTTGAATCTCACCTATTAATAAAATCAAAGAAGTATGCACACTTGTAAACAGACCAAATTCTTGGAGGTTAGTTGTGAAAAATTGTTCATCTTCTTCCTTACAGCTAATTATTTTTAACTCTTCCAACATTTTCCTCTGGTTTTAACTACTATCTTTTGATTTATCATAGATATTTTCTCTTGATTATCTGTTATGGAAAATGAAGATGAATCTCTTCAATCGTTTCTTTTCTTTCCATTCTCTGCATATAATTAACTCAGTGTTCTTTGGTGTTTTTTGTTTGTTTGTTTTAATTTTTAGCCTATTCACTCCAGGTGGCAAATTAACTCATTGTTTTTATTACATCAAACATAAATGTTTACATAATTTTGACTATGTAAGTATCATTCAGTGCAAAGCAAATTGTGTTCTGTAATTGCATTTTCTTTTTTGTACAACTTTTTGTTTTTCTTGGAGTTGATTATTGCCTTTCCTTCCTTCCTTCCTTCCTTCCTTCCTTCCTTCCTTCCTTCCTTCCTTCCTTCCTTTTCTTTATTTCTTTCTATAGGCTCTACACCCAGTGTGGGGCTTGAACCCATGACCCCGAGATCAAGAGTCACATGCTCCACTGATGAGCCAGGCAGGCACCCCTGCTTTTTTTTTTTTAATCATATACTTTGCTATATAAGGCTATACAGCCTTACTTACTTATTTTTTTTTTCCAAATACTCATTTCTCTGTCCCTGAAACTCATCCTATTCTATAGTTTCTCCTGTTGGGAGAGAAAATGAAAACCTCTGTTTGATTGCCATTTTCCTTTTTTGCTCCCTGGATCTCATCTTTTTTTTTTTTTTTTTTAAAGATTATTTATTTAGAATGTGTAAGTGCGTGCATGTGCACGTGTGAGAGCAGGGGGGAGGAGGAGAGGGAAAGAGAGAATCTCAAGCAGACTCTGCTGAGCCCCTGAGCCCAGAGCACGGAGCTCACTGTGGAGCTTGATCCCAGGACCCCATGATCATGACCTAGGCCGAAATCAAGTCAGACACTTAACCAACTGAGCCACCCAGGCACCCCTTGGATCTCGTCTTTGAACCCTCCTTCCTTGCTGCTCAGATTTTCTTTTGGTATGGAAGAGTTCTTATATCTTTTCTTCCCCTTAGAGCTCTCTCCTAGAATCTTCCATTTTCCTGCTTCAATCTTCAGTGCTGGCACTTTTAACCTTTTGCATAGTAGTAATCTTAAATCTTTTTTAAGATGCTTTCCTGAGTTACATGCATTGTGTTCTGTGGCTCCACACTGTGCTTGCTATTGGTCAGTTTTCCTTTTTTGCAGGAATATAATTTTGGGGTTCTAAGAAAGTGTATGAGAGGTAAATTTGATTCTGTCATTCAGAGGATGCTACTTCTGTGTTTTTACACTTGATTGATGGTTTGGCTTAGTATGGAATTTTATGTTGAAAATAATTCTTTTCAGAATTTTGAAGGTATTACATCATTTCCTTCTAGCATCTAGGGTTCCTCTTGAAGTACCTTGTTATTCTACTTTTCATTCCATTAACGTGGAAGCTGCCCTTGCCCCTCCCCCAACACCTTAAATGTCACAAAGATGTGCTCTGGTGTGGGTAGTGGATGAGGCACTTAGGGTTGTTTTAGTTCTGAGACACGGTCTTGTGTTGATTCTTTGACAGCTCTCTCTCTCTCTCTCTCTCTCTCTCTCTCTCTCTCTCTCTCTGTCTCTCGAGAAGCGGTTATTTGGGTGTGGTACTTCCTGGTTTGATCCTATAGGTTTCTTGCGAGAGTAGATGTTTTTCACCTTATTTCTCTTCTTTCTGGGAGATTTCTTAACTTACCTTCCAAGCTTTCTTGCTAATTTTTTTTTTTCATAATTGTATTTTAAAGTTTCCAATAGCTCTTTTTCTTTGTTCTCTTTCCATAGCAAACTAGAGCTTTTCTTTGTCAGGTGTCATCTCTTCCTGGTGTTTTGTGTGTATGGTCTTGCAGAGACTGCTTATTTCTGTGTATCTTGGACTCGTTTATGCTGGGGGCTTCCCGGGGTCCCGGGGGGTCCTTGGTGCCACATTTGTGTTTGAGAGGTTCCCACTTAGAGCTGCTGCGACTTGTCCGTGTGGAGACTGTTAGCTTATTTTAGGGGGTCCCGCTGGCTGTTGGGAGACTCTCCAAAAGACTCAATGGAGAGTCTGGAGAGGTGTGTGCCGGTGCGCGTTGGTTCCCTAGGAAGCGCTCTGGAGTATCTTGTGACCAGCGTTCTCTGTGAAGCAGCAGAGGCCGGCGGTTCTCCCGTGGAGACACCCCTTTCTCCCTCCACTTGGCAGGAAGATGTGACCTCTTATTTTTGTAATTAAAATGTTGTTTAAGTTCAGTGTGGGGCTTGAACTCACAATCCTGAGATCAAGACTTGAGCTGAGATCAAGAGTTGGCTGTTTAACTGACTGAGCCACCCAGGCGTACTGCAATCTGACCTTTTAGCCAGCTTGCTTGGTTTCAACCTTACTCTTCCTCGGCCTAATATGGCACCTCCTCCCTTGGATTTTGGGGTCAAGTGTCTCTTTCCTCACCCACCTCCCTTCTGGCTGCACTGTAGGATGTGGCTTCTTCCTTTATTCTAAGAGGAACAGCAGTGGATATGGGAGGGGTTGCCCTGTGGCCTCATGGCTGCCCTCAGAGATCCTTGGCACCCTAATTGCCCCTGTGAGCATTGTGAATGCGTAGCCGGCCCAAGGTCGCCCGGCTGGCAGGTGGTGGGGCTGGGATTTGAACTCAGGCTGTCTGACACCAGTCTGTATCCCTTCATTGCTGCCTGGGCCCCTCTCTGTTGAACGGCCCTTTGGCTGATGTCATCTCTTGGCCTTCTTTATTTGGCAATCTTTTTAAGTGGATCTTGGAAGGGAGGAGATGTCCACTTTATTTCCTAGTTTAATTTGAATCTTAACTGAGTCCCTCATAAATGTGTTTCCTTCCTCTTGGACATGGAGTATGGTGGGGATAAAAAGAGTAGGACTTTTTTCGAGGTTAACAGACTCAAACAGCACCAAATAAAATGACCTCAAAGCAGCTTCCAACTTCATATCAGTAATTATTAATAGACTTGCCTAATTTCATCCAAAATTCTAACTTTCAAGTTCTAACATTTTATTTTAAAAACTAGGTCAGAAAAAGAGTGCACGCCAGTATCACGTACAGTTCTTTGGTGATGCCCCAGAAAGAGCTTGGATATTTGAGAAGAGCCTTGTAGCTTTTGAAGGAGAAGGACAGTTTGAAAAATTATGCCAGGAAAGTGCCAAGCAGGCACCCACGAAAGCTGAGAAAATTAAGGTGATAGATGTTCCTTAAGTACAATTTTAGACCAAAACTTTATTTTATATTCTCATTTACTTTGAAATTGTGGTGGCTTGATTTATTATAATGGCTTGTGTCTGTCATTGTTTAACTTTGCTCAAGTACCCTGTGTTACAAAACAGGACGAGTTTCCTTAGAGATGGCATATTCGTTTTACTCATTTGATGATAGAGCTAATTTTTAAAAATAATTTTTATTCTTTCTGTATATATAAAAATACGTACAAATGTTATATATATTATGCAATCTATATATTATGTGAGTTAAATATGATTGGAATTGATTTCTAGTTTAAAGAAATAGTCGCTATTGGGCTGAATTCTGTCTAAAACCTTCAAGTTAATTGGTTTTTATAGTTTTTGATTTCTAAATTTATCTGGAATTATTAAAGTATGCTTTTTTTTAAAGTGGGTTAGCTTTTTTGTTTGTATAATGAAACTTACAATGTCTTATGTTTTTCTTTTTAGCTGTTGAAACCTATTTCAGGGAAACTGAGGGCCCAGTGGGAAAGGGGCCTCGTTCAAGCAGAAGAAGCTGCAGGCATGTCCGTGGAGGAGCGGAAGGCTAAGTTCACTTTCCTCTACGTGGGGGGCCAGCTCCGTCTCAACCCTCATGTAGCTAAGGAGGCAAGCATCGCTGTGGGCTCTCCAGGACAAATAGTAGAATCCTCAGGGGTCACCGAAGAAGCTGCCGATAACCCCAAGGCCACGAGGGAAGAGAGCATTCCCGTCAAGAGACGGCGACGAGCCAAGCTGTCGAGCTCTGCCGAGAGCCGGGAGAGTGACCCTGGGATGGTAAAGAGCACCCCGCAGAAGGTGGCCGAGGCCGACCCCAAGAGGGGAGCAGGGTCTCCTCCGGGAAGGAAGAAGACCACGGCCTCCGCCCCACGAAACAGGAGGGGAGATGCAGCGTCCCAGTTCTTGGTCTTCTGCCAGAAGCACAGGGATGAGGTGGGTGCTGTGGTGGCTTCTGAGGGCTGGGCTTCTCCGGGGGCTCCCGGATCCGCGGGACATCCTTTCGGTGCTGTTGCCGTTTCTCGTCAGCATTGGCTGTCGCGGGTCGTGCCGAGGCTCTGGCTCTGAGACGCAGCCCCTTCTGCCCTGGGGGCAGAGTGCTTGCCTCTGTGGCCGCACTCTTGGCTACGAGCACGCCTCTCCCACCGTGGGTGAGAAGACCGCGGACCGGGCGTCTGAACGCCTTCCTTACTTGTTGCCATAGAATACGGCGTCCGCTAGTACGGTGTAAAGCCTGATTGTAAAGAACTGAAGGGATGTGGCGCCTCTCTTTTGTTCAGTATTACTCGAAGCGGGCAGGTCGGTAGGGCTTTTCTCAGAAGTGATGTGAGAAAATCTAGTATGTGATTCACTGTGTTGCTGATCAAATGATCCTCTCGGTAGACGGAGAAAAGGCATTTGATAAAATTCATTGCTCTTCGATACAGAGTTAGCAAGCCAAAATTAGCAGGTGCTCCCTTAATCGGTTGAAGGGTATCAATCAGAAACTTTTAGTAAGCATCATACTTAGTAATAAAACTTTAGAAGCATTCTCTTTAAAATTGTGAACAAGCGGCGCCTGGGTGGCTCAGCCGGTTCAGCGGCTGCCTTCGGCTCAGGTCAGGGTCCTGGGATCAAGTCCCACTTCAGCCTCCTTGCTCAGTGGGGAGCCTGCTTCTCCCTCTTGCCTGCCACTCCCCCTGCTGGTGCTCACTCTCTCTCTGATTGAAAAATATATAATAAAATATTTAAAAAATAAAATTGTGCACAAGATTAGATGCCTCTCTGTAACCACTGACGTGAAGTGCTGTGGAGGAAACACTAGCCCGTCCGGTAGGGCACGGGAACAGAAGACCGAAAGCTGCCGTTGTCGCGGGGTCTGTGGGAGCTGCGGGGAGTCACAGGGATCTTCAGAATTCAGGAGTTCTCTAGGGCTGGTGGGTGCAAGACCAGTACACAGGAATAGCAATAAAGAGGAGACGTGGTATTAGGACACACCCATTTGGGACGCTGGCTGCCTCAGCGGGCGGAACATGTGACTCTTGATCTGGGGGTTGCGAGTTTGAGTCCCATGTTGGGTGTAGAGATTACTTGAAAATCTTGAAAGTAAAATCTTTTTTTTTTTTTTTAAGATTTTATTTATTTATGGCAGGGAGAGAGAGTGGGAGAAGGAACACAAGCACGTGGGAGCTGGAGAGGGAGAAGCAGGCTCCCTGCTGAGCAGGGAGCCTGATGTTGGACTTGATCCCAAGACGATGGGATCATGACCTGAGCCAAAGGCAGACGCTTAGCAACTGAGCCACCAGGCGCCCCTGAAAATAAAATCTAAAGAAAAAAAAAAGACATACCATTTACGACTGCAACTAAAATATAACGTCTCAAGAAACAAACTAAATATGTATAACTTTGGAGAAAAATAACGGTTGGCATTTTAGCGGACCTACAGAAACAGACATGATAATAGATAGGAAGGTTCAGTATTGAAGTTGAAGGTGTCAGTTCTCCTTACATTACACTGTAAATTCTGTATAATCCTAACAAAAGTCCCAGTAGGGATTTCTTTGCACTTTCCAAGTGGATGATAGATAGCCACACCTGAAGACCGGCCCTGTCTCACAGGAAGTTGTTCCTTGACCCGGGGACGTTTGTGCTGTGGACGTCCAGGGCGGCGGCAGCGCGCAGAGTAGAGGCTGGAAGCACTCTTGAGCGCATGGGGAGCAGGGGGGAGGGTGCGGGGAGCGGGGGGGAAGGGTGCAGACAGCCCGACAGAACTCAGCTGCTGGGGACGGCTTTATGCTTTGGGAGACGGGAGGATTTCTTAACCTGCTCATGGATCGTTGAGGAGCTGTGGAAGCTTATGTGTCCACGACACCACGAACACAGGGAAAGGATGAACTGTGTGTACAGAGCTCAAACGATTCTGAAGGCTAGGAAGATGGCAATTTCTAGAAAAGCGTGGACGGCCAGCACGTCCATGAGGAGAAGCTGCCCCACCTTGCTGGCAGGCACGCCGCTGCGGGTGATGGTTGCGTGAGGGCCGTGCTCCCCTGCCGCGGGTGAGCCTCCGAGCCAGCACCTCGGGAAGGGGCACGGCCGCAACAACCACCATCGTTCCTTGTACTTGTTTCAAGAGAAGTTCGGCAGTATATAGCGGAATTGACGAAGCGTGTTTTTTATGTATTCTAATGTTGTGCGCAGGTATCTGCCCTAGAGAAATCGGCCCGTGCACCCAAGGAGCCGGCCCAGTGTTCGGAACTGGGGGGCTGTGAAAGGAGTGACAGGTGTGGTGCGTTCCTCCAGCAGGACTCCGGGCACCAGTGCGGTGAGCCCGCTGGAAGTCCAGGGGACAGCAATGTGCTGACGGCTGGGCACATCCCATCATGTTCCTTTGAGGTGTGAGAAGGGTAGCAACCCCCCGTCTCCCTGCAGCCGCCCCAGAAGAGTGGACGCGTAGCCGGGAACGTGCGTCCTCTGTCTGCGAGCTGAGAAGTCCTCGCAGGGAAGGTGCAGGGCCCCGGCCCCTGCTGGGTTTGGAGTGGTGCGGACCACTGAGCCGTGTGAGCTGTTGGCGCCCCGGGCCTGCCGCAGGCCGTGCCCCAGCGTGTGCGCGTCCACAGTGCACGGCCGCGCTCCTCGCGTGCTAGCGGCAGACCTGCGTGCTCCGGGACTTGGGGAGCAGCCGGCCGGCCGCGTTCCAGCCTGCCCCTGGTCGGTTTCTCCGTGGGCTCTCCGCTCATTTGAAATTATGAGCAGAAAGCGGGTGCCTGAGAATTCAAGCCACTTTACAAAGACGATCCAAATTGCTCTCAGATGGCTGGTGCTTACTAGTCCTCAGAAATGTGCCAGGAACAAACAGGAGCCTGTGGCTGCAGACGCTGCTGACCAGCCGCGGCCTGGAGGCGGATGCACGAGCGAGCAGCTCTGCCCTCAGGGAGCAGTGCCTGCGCCCCGGGGCTCCCCGGCTCCGGCACCCCTCTGGAGCCCGTCTGTGCGCTGTTGCCGTCGGCCGCCGCCTCTGTGCCACGAGCAGGCTGAAGGGCGCGCACCGAGACTTCAGGTCTGCATTAGAGACGAGCGCTCTGCGCCGCTCCCCCTGCTTGAACCCAGTCTCTGTAGGGCCGGGGGGCCGTGTGAGGCCCATGGGCCCCTTCCCTCCCAGCTGGGCTCAGGTGCCGGTTGATTTTGAGTAATTACGTGTTGTCGGAAGAGTGACAATGGCAGGACGATCTTGGACTGGCTCGGCGGCTTTGTTGTGACTGCAAGTGAGTGTGTTCTGGGTCTGCCATAAGTATCCCTAGCTTCCGCTTGAGGAGAGTAATCTGGGTCTTTTTAGGTTGTGTTTTCCTTTTGGCAGGTGGTCACTCCAAGGATGGCTTTTGTTTGGTTGCTAATTGATTAATCGATGCCCAACCCTTGAGGAACAGCATTGGATGGAGACCTCCCTCTGCTTCCCGGACCCCCCTTTCCTAGAGTCACAGGATAGAGGACTACGACTCTCAAGGACGTTTGGCTACCACTTGGCTTTTTTTTTTTTTTGAGGTCCAGCTTCTTGCAAATGAAGGAAAGTGTTCTGCTTTCTGAAACGGATGGAGGTTTTCATTAGCGTGTTTTGCTTGTTGGTCTTTGTTCGTCAGGCTCGGTTCAGATGTGCGGCTCGCAGGTGTGCTCCGTGGTGTTCGTGGGATACAGTCAGGGGGGCCGCAGGGGGGCGGTGAGTTTGCTGGAAGATAAAGGCCGCAGTGGGAGGTAGGCCCACTGATGAGGAGCTGGGGGGGCGGGGAGGCAGGAGCAGCTAGGGGAGCCCCACTGTGGTGGAAAGCCCGGGAGGAATTTACTGGAGGCTTTAAGCATCAGTCGCAATGTCATTGACTACTGATGTATATGGTCTCAGTTTCCCATTTTTAAAGATATTTCCCCCTTCTCTGAAACTAATTTTTACAGACGCATTAGAGCTGGCCCGTGCTTATGTGTCTGTTCTTTGTACGTATGTTCGTGTCAGCTGCGTGGTGTTGGGTAGCACACAACCTCAAAACTTAGTGGCTTCAAACAGCGACACACGTGGACTCTCGGGCGGGTTCCGCGGGTCAGGAACCTGGGAGCAGCTTAGCCCGGGTGGTTCTGACTCAGAATGTCCCCTGAGGCAACAGCGAAGATGCTGGCTGGGGCGGCGGCGTCCGAAGGCTTGACTGCGGCTGGAGGGTCTTCTTCCGAGGCGCTGCACTGCTGTTGGCGGCAGGAGGCCTCACCGTGCGGTCCCCTCCGGGGGGTGGCCGGGCGGTCCTCCTGGCGCAGAGGCTGGCTTCTCCTGGTGATCCAGGAAAGGGCAGGGCGAGGCCTTCCGTAAGTCTCGGCCCTGACCAGTTGTGCCCCCGTTCCTACCCTGTGCACGGGCTGCTCCGGCCGGTGCTGTTCAGTAGGACGCGGGAGGACTCGCAGCCGAGCCCTGAGCTGTGGGGACTGCGGCCGTCTCAGATTAAGAGCGCATGAGGTGGCAGGTGGGCCGAGGGCAGGGAGTGCGGTCTCTGAGGAGCACGCAGAATCTTTGTTCTGGGGGCACTTCAGTCAGCACGGTGTGTGAGCTTGTGGGTATTTGGTTTGCCATATTTTTGTGTGTGTCTGGCATAGTTTATTAAAAATCGGAGCACCCGGGTGCCTCGGTCGATTAAGTGTCCACCTTCAGCTCAGGTTGTAATCTCAGGGTCCTGGGGTCAAGTCCTGCATAGGGCTCCTCGCTCAGCAGTGGGTCTGCTTTTCCCTCTCCCTCTGTGCTCATGCTCTGTCTCTCTTTCTCTCTCTCAAATAAATAAATAAAATCTTTAAAAAAATAAATGGTTGGGGTGCCTGGGTGGCTCAGTCGGTTGAGCGTCAGCTCTTGGATTTGGCTTGGCTCAGGATCTCAGGGTCCTGAGAGGGAGTCCCACATCAGGCTCTGCACTCAGTGGGGAGTCTGCTTCTCTCCTGCTGCTTGCATGCACGCTCTCTTTCTCTGTCTCTCAAATAAATAAATCCTTTTCTTTTTTAGGATTTTATTTATTTGACACAGAGAGAGAGGGGACACAAGCAGGGGGAGTGGCAGAGGAGGAGGGAGAAGCAGGCTCCCCACTGAGCAGGGAGCTGGATGCAGGACTCGATCCCAGGACTCTGAGATCACGACCTGAGCCAAAGGCAGATGCTTAACCAACTGAGCCACCCAGGCGCCCCGCAAATAAATCTTTAAAAAAGTATGGAAGTAGCCACTAATGAGTGCTTATCGTCTGTAAGATACATTGCGTGTATGTTACTGTGAAAAATAATATTCAGTTCTCATAAAGGCCTTTTGAGTCGGCATAAATTATCCTTGTCTTAGAGCTAGCTCCCGTGAACTCCGCAATGTAAAGTGACTCCCCTTTCCCTGTGGGAGGACAGAGGCGGGAGGAAGGACTGGGACTTGGCCCGAATAATCACACGATGTGTGTGCGTGTGCGCGCGTGTGTGCGCACGCTCATGCACACACACAACTCGTGGGCTTTGTACTGCGCAGCTTCAGTGAGGAAACCCGTAGACTTCAGTGAGCAGCCGGTGCCTTGGTAACCTGAAATGGTGATGGAGATCTGTGCCCCCTCTGGAGTACACACTACATGCCTAGGGATGACAAATAAGCAGGGGGCCCCCCAGAAGGTGAGCACTGAGGGTGGGGTGGTGGCTGCTTTGACCTTTCTATTTCCTGTCCCTAGCTCAGGTTGTTCCTTGAATGAATGAATGAATGCGTGAGTGAAGACAACATTGTGGCTGAAATGAAAGGTGCTCGGAGTCAGCCTGGTAGAAGAAAATGTTTCAGGAGAGTGTGGCCTGTGGAGAGACCGAGCCTGTCGTTGTGCCCCTGAGCGCAGAGTTGTTCCGGGAGTGTCGGGAGTGGGGCGAGGATGGGCCCCGGGTTGTGGGGGGCCGTGGAAGACATTGCCTGTGGCAGGGACCCTAGCCTACATGTGGGCCAGGCCGTGGTCCCTCTGGTTGCGAGGAGGGACACCTTTCAGGATGGGAATGCCAGCAGGTGGATGAATAGGACCGAAGGCCAGGAGACTGGTTGCTGAGGCCATAGCCCTCTGGGCGGGTGGGTGCCCAGATGCCTGGGGCAGGGCCGGCCAGCGCGGCAGGGACTCACGTGCAAGGGGCAGGGGCCTCAAGGAGGATTCAGAGGCTCATCGGATGAAGCAGCTGTGAACACTGCTAGGGATCGTTCTGCTTGAGGACATCGTATTCAGGGGTGGGTGACCAAGGAAGGTGGGGGTCCCACAAATGCATGTGCTAATCCTGAGGAATCTTGGGGAGTTCCAGAAGGCAACTGTCCTGTGGCTTGGCAGCCCCATACAGAAACCTTTGCTCGTGAAGGTCTGAGACCTTTGCTGCTTGAAGTGTAGGGGCTGCGGAGCTCCCCCCCCCCTGCAAGATGGGCGGTGGGACAGAGCCCTGCTGGGCCAAGAGGTGAGGGTGCCCCAAGATGAGAGGAGGAAGCAGGTGTGTGTGGGGTCGGGGCTGCTGGGGCAGGGCGGGAACGTGACAGTTCACAAGGGACACCGAGGGGAACGCCCAGGAGCTCGCTGGAGCTCAGAGCTGGGCTTTGCGTTGCAGAAGGCGTCCTGGGGATGTGCAGACACTGGGAGACTGTGCTGCACGACTGTGTAGGCTGCTGTTGATCCGCATCTGAAGATGCGCACGCTGGGAGATGCCGGGGTGGGGGGTGGACGTCGGCGGTGTGCCCGGGTCCCTCAGGGCCGGGGAGGACACGATGAGCTGGGGGGGGGGCACGGGAGGCTGGAGGAAGCCGTCTGCAGTGACCGTGTTATGAGTAGGGTTTTGCGTTTTGGGGCAGAGGTTACCTGTGTTGGTTGAGCAGGTGGTGGGTCCGGGTGGTAGTGGTGACCAGCAGCGCTGACTCGGTGATTCCTTATCCCTGCCAAGTGTCACCACCCCCTCCTCACAGAGGAGTTCACAAAGCGGCCGCGTGGGAGCCAGACACGGACCTGCGGTGCCCAGTGCTCGGGATCAGGCAGCAAACCTGTCGTGAGAGGCCCCTGGGCAGCTGAGGCCTGTGTCCGTTACTCGGCTCTGCGCCCGCAGCAGGAGAGCGGCCCGAGAGGACAGGCGAGCGGGCGTCGGTGGCGGCTTCCGGTAGGACTTGATATGGGAGCGCCGAGGCTTGAATCCCCGTGATTTTTATGTGCCAGGACGTACTCTTCTTTTTTTTTCCCCAACCGTTTAAGAATACAAAATCAATCCTCAGTTTGTAGACCGAATAAAAACGGAGTGGGGGCAGGCCTGGCTTACCTGCCGTCGCCCGTCTACCTCTCTGCCCCCGCTGTTGGTGGGTCTCAAGCTGGGGTGCCCGTGAGAGCCCCTGAGGGTCTTGAAAACACGGACACCAGACCCAGAGAAGGAACTGGCCTTGGGTGGGACCTGAACGGAGGTTTTAAAACTTCTCTGGTTCGCATGCAGTCAAGGCCGTGGGCCCGTAGCTCACCCGCAGCGCTTGGGAAAATAAGCGTTCCTGGTTGGCAAGTCTGACGTGGGGCCTGAGGCCCCCATTTCTAGCCTGCTTCCGGGGTGCCGACGCCGGCAGCCCCAGCGTGGCTGGAGTGTGTCTCTGTCTGCCAGCCTGTGTCCCCGGCATGCCATCCGTACCCCCTTCCGGAGCGTGTAGCTGAGAGGTGGCGGGCGTGTGCTACAGCAAATGCGAAGGCCAAGCCAAGACTTCACCCCTGTGTTGGCAGGTAGTGTTTCCATGACACTTGTCCTACCGCTGACTTTCCAAGGATGCCTAGAAAATTGTAACTCACTACTAAATAATTAAGCGATTTCGGAGAAGTGTATTTTTTCCTCTTACCGTTTATTGTTTCATTGCCTTGACATAAATACAGTTGAGTTGTTTTCACCAGCACTGTGTTTATGTATGAGCTTTGAATGGGTTACAGCATCAGATAATCACTCATTTTCTTTGAAGCTTTTCTGGAGCATCGTCCCACGATGTGGGAATAAATACAGCACGTGCTGAGTTCCCGACGGCCGTGCAGTGGGTTTTGTGCAGAACCAACCTCAGCGGGTCGTAGGTGTGAGGCCTCCTGACCCCGCCTCTCCTGTGTCCGCAGGTGGTTGCCGAGCACCCGGACGCCTCGGGCGAGGAGATCGAGGAGCTGCTTGGATCCCAGTGGGACATGCTCACCGAGAAGCAGAGAGCCCGCTATAACACCAAGTTCGCCCTAGTGGCCTCTGCCCAGTCTGAAGAAGACTCTGGTAAACGTCAAGCCGTGCTCGTGTGCTCTGCTTAGTAGTGAGACGTGTGTCGTGGAGCCAGCCGCGCTCCGCTGGCGCAGCCGCCGGGCAGCGTGGCCGCTCTCCAGCTCTGAGCCGTGCGCTCGCGCCAGCAACCAGGGCGCGCGCACTCACAATAAAGCAACCTCTGCTGTGTGCCTTCTCTCCCTCGTTGTCGTGAGAGCTGCTTGGGGTGATCCTCTGTCCGGCCTGTGAGCCCGAGCGACGGGGCGGCGTGGGGGACGCTGAAGGGAGGGAGCCCGGCGGCCTCTAGGAGGGTCAGACTACAGGCCTGTGGCCCCCGGGCGAGGCTGCCCTTCAGGCGGCGGGGCTGCACCTGCCCCTCACGAAGGGCTCGCCTCTGCGGGTGGGGGGCCCTGGACCTCGGAGTGGGGAGGGCGTTCCCGGCCCGTTTGCTTGAGCGCTCACAGGGTGAGGAGGGTGACTGCGGATGGACCCCACGTGTGGCTGTCCTCTGGTTCCTAGACCTTCAGTTTAAAGAACCAAAAATGCTCCTGTGCTTTGCACCGGAAAGAGAAGGGAGGCTCAACGCTGAGCGTGGAGCGGACCTTTAGCCGCGGTCGGATCGTCATCCGTGCGGGCTTGGAAACACGTCACGGAAAACCGACTTCTCTGACGTAGAACATATATTTGGTTATCAATTTAAAATACAGACAATTCTGTATTTCTCAGGGTTCATCACTGAAGAGTTGGGGAGAGGTCAAATGTCAAGTGTTTCAAGACTCACCTTAAAGGAGACGAGACCCCGAAGTCATTGCAGTCTGCCTCCTGTGCACTAGCACATGCTTCTAGACCAGCGCGTGCGCGCCTGACTCCCGTCTGCACGCGCACTGTGCACCCGGCCTGCTTTGGTCACAGATGCTCTTGATTTAGGGCTTGCTAGATCTCCACACCCGCTGCCTCGTATATTAATACTGAATTTTGTTCAATTTGTTCAGCATTTGTTGCAAGTAATTTAGAATAGCAGGGATGTTCTGGATTTGTGCATTTTCTTTAGAAGGCAGAGGTTGATTTGACTCTTCCTCAGCACACGAAATCTAGAAGGGAGGTCCTTTTCCATGACGGGCTTATTTAAGAACGAGTCAGATTTTCCTGAAGCCAGATCGAACTGCCCTTGGAGAGTAGGTGTGACTGTGACTGTGTGCCCCGTTTTGTCGTTTCGGACTGCTGCTGAGTACGAGCTGGTAGGAGGACAGCGTTGGTGTCCGCCCTCGTGTGTGTCGTGCGTGTGCCTGGCGGGGGGGGCCTCGAGCCTCCTCTTTGGGGACCCCGGTGCCAATAACCAAGGTGGTGTGGGCCGTGTTGGTGGCCTCTGCGTGAGGAATTCAAACAGAGGCCCCCATTGCTGACTTGTGTGCGGAACGCCCGCTGTCTCATCTCGGGCACGGGGAGGTTCCTCTGTGAAGGACCGTGACGTCACCTCGCCTGGGAGGAGGAGGAGGGGCGCTGGGTGGCAGTTGCTGCTCGCAGGTCTCTGTAGCTCAGCGACACGAGCTGCTGAGGCTGGGCAAACTCGGTTGAGGGGGTTCTGGCACGTGAGGCCGGCCTAGCCCTGTGCTGGCCGTGCCTGGTCAGCTGCTGCGCGGGCCCCGCTGTTCTGCGGGCCTCTTCCCGGTGGGCCTTCAGGGCCAGCCTGCGCGGCTGCCTGTGGCCCGGCTCACGCTGTCGCAGGGCGGACAGCTGCTGAGGGCCAGCGCCCTGCTGCCAGGCTCTAGTGGCATCAGGCCTCACGCCCTGGGCAGAGTGACTGGGGTGTGGCCAGCTGCGCCGCCTCCGGAGGCACCTCGGGCTGCCGCGCTCCTTCTGGCTGCGTGCCCTTGTCCCTGCGGGTTGTAAGGGAGGAGGATGACTCGGCCCTCCCACCACATGTCCGCCCAGCGGTCCGGGGCTGCACCCTGAGCCTCTGTAAAGCAGGCGTGCGGACGGAACTACGGGATCTGTGCTTGAAATAAACATCGGTGTGTTCAAAGTAATCACCCCTCTAGAATTTGCACTCTTCCCTTACATCTTATTTTTCTAGGTCAGTACCTTAAATCTTGGATTAGTTGTTATTTGTGGAAATACCTAACTTAACAGGCTTCTTCCAGGAAATGTATAAAAAGTAGCAAGTTGTGTACTTTTTAATGTTCTGCTTAAATTCCACTAGTCTTTTTTTTATTTTATTTTTTTTTCCCACTAGTCTTTAAATGTTAGTAAAGTAGTGGGTCATATTTAAATTTAGTTCTATAGTACATTAAAAGGTAATTATAACAAATACCAATATAATAATCTGTAGATTAGATAAGGATTTTCTGGTATTTGATGTTATAGGAAATGGTCCCTTGGAATTTGCAAAATGCAAAGAGATTTGGTCTGTAAGTCTTAGGCCCCGGAAGGCAGCAGGAAGCCCGTCAGGGGCGGGATTCGCACATGAACGCCCTGGCTGGGCTTTGGAGGGTAGCTTGGGGAGTGTTTTTCATGTAAGTTTCCCCCATCCCCCGTTCCAAGGTAACGTAACTGGGAAAAAAAGAAACCATACAAAGAGGACACAGGACCCTGCTGAAGAGGCCGAAGTTGAAGATGCACCCAGGAAAAGACTCCGGACCGAGAAGCACGGTCTTCGGAAGGTAATTACGCCCTGGGTCAGCCTGGGCTGGAGAAGTGTGTGCTCTGTGGGTCCTTAGTGGCAGGGTTTCCCTGACGGAGGCAGATCGGAGGCCAGGGCCTTCCTCTGTGGATGGTGCTCAGAGGGGATTGGTTCGATGCGGCAGGGCTGGCTTCTCTCCTGAAAGCGCTTTGAGAAGGCTGCGGAAGAGGGCCAGTTCTTATCTGCCAGGGGCTTTAACACAAACTTCTAATACTTGGCTATCAAAGAAAAACATCTAAGCACTTTGAATAATACTCAATGTTTAGATTTAATGGAATTGTATAGACCAAAGATTGCCCTTGTCTACAGGGCTATTATTCAGTGTGTAAATAATTGGCATAAAAACATCAAAATCCATGAGAAATAAGTTCTACTTCAATAAAAAAAGTTTTTCGAAATCCATTAAAGGCATTGAAAATAGATTTTATGAATTCATTCAGTTTATTGGTGATTCATGTTATTGTTCACCTAATGGGACTACTAAGCAGGCCTGTTTGATGCAACGAGAGTGCCGGCATAGATATGAGGGTCCAGCCCCAGGGCCGACTAGTTCTAGCATAGTCCCGCAGGCACGCAGGCGCAGAGTTTGCCTGGCACCTGGAGGAGGGCGGCTCCGGCTTACGGTGCTCGGTGCTGGTGCGCGGGAGAGTGCGCGCCCTTCCCAGTGTGCTTTGTGGCGGCGCTGGGAGTCACGTGCTGAGAGTTGGAACAGACTTTGTATTTTAGGCTTGAGTTTATACAGAGTAGTTGTGTATTCGTGGTTTTGAGAAAAGCTTCATCCTATCTTTTACCAATCTAAATGAAGAAGTTCCTTTTACTGTTTTATTTGGAAGAATGGAAAGCTAAATTCCACATGCTGCTGAAGCGTAACTATGTGGCCCACTTCGTCTGTCTGGCTTCTTTAAGGCCATTGTTGCGGGTCAGGGCAGCAGGCAGGCTCTGCCCTATTTTTCTGGCCGAGAGTGCATTCTTCCAGGGCACCTGTTGGGCGAAGGGGTTAGTGGTCCAGTATCCAGCCTGGAGAGAGGCAGAATTGCCCTTGTGTCCCTGACATTCACGTCACCGGCGCTCACGGCCCCAGGAGCCTCCCCTCTGGTCGGCTGCCTTGACATACCTGTATTTCATCTATACCTTAAAAAGTACGTGGTCCTGGACATTTGAAATATCAAAGTTCACATTAAGTAGCTAGGTAGAAATGTTTTATTAACTAAGAGCTTGGGAAGGAGCACATAATAAAAAGAGCAGTGGTGTCTCACTCTGGTTGAGTTTTTATGAACCCGGGGAGGCTGTATCCTGTGCGCTGCCTGGGCCCCTGGGCCCTTCCTTGTCCGCAGTCTCACGACTGCTTCCGCAGGCCCCGGGGAGGCCGGGGCTTGGGGCTGGAGTGCAGGGAGTGGCCGGCCTGCGGGCTGGGCAGGGGCAGGTGGCCGAGTGCCCTGAGTGCCTGTGCTGCTTCAGGGCTGTCAGGAGAGGTTCTTTTCTTTTTTTCATTTTCTTTTTTTGAGGGAGGGGGAGGAGGAGAGAGAGAGAGAGAGCGCGCGCGAGTGAGCGCAAGCTGGGGGAGCAGCAGGCAGAGGGAGAAGCCGGCTCCCCGCCCGCTGTGGGGCTCGATCCCAAGACCCTGAGATCATGACCTGAGCCGAAAGCAGATGTGTACCAGATGTGTACCGGAGGGAGCCATCCAGGCGCTCCCAGGAGAGGTTATTTTCTGAGCACTGGCCAGAATGTTCCTGGTCCCTTCGCGTGTGTGTGTGGTGGCTTTTCCGAGTTGTGAAATGTGTTTTAAGATGATCTTTGTTTGGTTTGTCTGGACCTTGTCTCTGAATTGGAAATCCTCAGTATGGGGGGTTAGAGCAGTGGTGTTGGCACTGCCTCGAGGCCCCACTTTAGGTCGATGGGACCACCTCGGGGGCGGAAGGGTTGGTTTTTATCTCCTTCACTCTCTGCTTTGAATTCAGAGGGGACTTGGAGTAGCGGACTAAATGCAGCTCACATGAAGGGTCTGGGCAGCATGACTTGTTGTTTGGCACCCCCGCCCCCCAGCCCCTCTGTCCCAGCGGATGGTGGGGCGGGGGGGGGGGCCCTCGAGCTGTGGGAGAGGCCTGAGCCTGGTTCCTGCTCACGGAGTGGGCGGAGCACATTTCCAGAGGGAGCCGTTTCTCTTGCACAACGTTTCAGCAATTAGATTGTGTTCCCCTTCCTTTTCTTCTCCTTTTCCTTCTTACGTAATAACAGAGAGAGACGGTCAGTGACAAGACGGCCCGAACAAGCTCTTGCAAGGCCATCGAGGCGGCTTCCTCGCTGAAGAGTCAGGCAGGTAATGTGGTTAGCGCTTCTTCCTTGTCGGCTCTTCCAGGGCCTGGGCTGGGCGGGAGGTGAATGGGAAGCTGCGCAGGGGGAGGGCACAGGGCGCCCTCTGAGGGGTCTGATGGCTAGTAAGGAGGAAGGAAGGTTCTCGTGCACCCGAACGTGTAAGTGGTCGCGGTGCTCTAGCTACCTTTTATTGAAGTTATTTTCCTACTGGTTTCTACTGGCCTTTATTTTCAGTTTAAAATTACACTATAGAAGATATTTAAATCGGAAACATCCAGCTTTCTTACTTGACGGTGCCAGTTGTTGCTATAAATTCCACCACTTTTGAGTATCTGGTCATCTGTATATTCACTAAAAGTAAGGACTAGTTATTTGTCTTTCACATGTTGAAGAAACTGGCTTCAAATGTTTGTGAAAAATAACTCAAAGCAATGAAAGGAGAAGCGGGCTTCCTGTCCCTTCTCATTGTCTTTTCACAGCATTTGTCTGACGGTTTATTACAGACAGCTTACTATCTCCAACTCTTTTTTGTTTTTCTGTTTTTTTCTTAAGAGAGAGGGTGGGGGAGGGGCAGAGGGCGAGGGAGAGAGTGAGAACCTCAAGCAGACCCTTCCCCGCCCCCTTACCCCCATCCCCCCTCCCTGTCCCCTGAGCAAGGAACCCAACACAGGGCTCGATCTCATGACCTGAACTGAAATCACGAGTCGGACGCCATCTTGCCTCTCTCCTGTCACCAGCTCTTAGTTAGAAAGGAAAACAATATTCAGAGGAGAAAGGAGTAAGTGGGAGTTGGAAATGGATTTGTTTCCCTTATTTTGCATGAGGTGCTGTGCTGGTTTTCAAAAATCAATTACACGGACTGTGGAAAGAAAGACGTTCGTGGGCCGTTTGAACATTGAGTGGACATTGGATGGTAGGAAGGGATTGTTACTTCTAAGAATGGCCTTGCGGTCTTGTGGCTGTATTTAAAACTTTATGTTTCGGAGACACAAACTGAACTTTTTACTGGTGAGATGATGTTTGGAATTTGCTCCAGAAGGATGTGGCTTCTGGGGGTGTGGCGCTGGGCGTGGATGGAGCTTTGGTGACCCCAGGCTGTGAGGGGTCTGGGGGCTGGCTGGGTGGGGGGACATCGCAGTTCCCTGGACGGTTTGCCTTTGTTTCCATTCAGATTTTTTCACAGTAAAAAGTTAAGCCTTTACTATGACAAAGGAGCCTGGAAAATTTATCTTTAGAACGTCATCTATTACAGGGGTAATTTTGAAGCAGTTGAGAGATTGAAATCAGTTTTAAGGTTTCAAACTTTACTTTATAAACCAAAATTGTTTTACAGCAACGAAACATCTGTCAGATGCATGCAAACCACTGAAGAAGCGAAATCGGGCGTCCACAGCTGCGTCTTCCACTCCTTTTAGCAAAAGTTCGTCTCCTTCTGCATCCTTAACTGAGAATGAGGTAAAATACTAGTGATAGTGGTGACCGTGGTGTTTAGTTGCCCAAGTTGAAGTGTAAGCAAAAGTCAGACTCACCGAGCGTGACACTGGCGTCCCCCCCACAGACGGGGCTGAGTGTCCGGTTCTTTAGACTACGTATGAGTCGTGGAACGGAAAAAAATCGCTCTTGTAGGCCATCTGAGCACCACAGATAGACACGCGTGCACACGGCGTATGTGTGCACGTCCGTGCACAGACTTCCGTCTGGATGTCGTTTGACTGTTGTTGGAATCTGTCTTGACAATGTTGTGTCCTCTCTAGCCCTCACATTGTAGTTAACTCTCCACCTCCCAGCCAGCACCGCCCTGGTCCTGGCACGACACCGTCACTCGAGCTGACTGGTCATTGTGCACTCGCCCCGGGCGGGTGGGGGGCGGCTCGCCTGCCGCGCTGGACTCCAGCGGTCGGTAGAGCTGGGCACACAGAGGAATGTGCTCGCGCATTCCGTGGTTTGAGTCCTTTGGATCCTGGCGTATTCTTAGATGCTTGAGTGTGGAGGTGAGTCAGAACCACCGTGGTAATCCGACTCCTCTATTTTCTGGCTTTGCAGAAGATACAGTAGCGGCGTAATAGCTACTTGAGGCTGTTACCCCTCATTGTATCATGACATCTGGACTTCATCACCAAATACAAAGGCTTTGTCGTTCTAAAAGCAAAACAAAAAAACAGCCTCAGAATGCAAGTGTGACACTTTTTTGTCCAGAAGGAGTTTTGGATTCCCGATTTTAGTGACTACCCAAGGAGTTTATAATCAAGCTTTAATCCCTTACTAATTTGTTCGCTGTGATCTTCTTTTTCTCATTGTAGACATGAGTCCTGTTTATTTAGAGTATTTATGAGTAGATGCTAACCTAGGGCTTTTTTTTGAACAAGGCAGCGAGGCAGGGAGTGGATAGCCCTCTCGCCCTGTTGGGTAAGAAGGTGGCACTTTTGACCTGGTCTCCGCCACGGTCACTGGTGGGGCCTGGCCTTTCTGCTCTCTCACCCCAGCTGCTTCCTCACCTTAGATGAGGGGCGGGCCTTCCCGCATGCGGTGTCTTCCAGGGACCTGGGCCATCTGAGGGGCACAGACACACAGAGAGCTGGGGTCTTCTTTGGGGAACCACGCCAGTGGTGGTGGGAAGCTGCTCACGTGTGTGGGGACTGGGGCTTTCTCACGGCTTGGTATGTGTAGGTGACGAAACGTTTCTTATGTTTGGGCACACTCGAGAAAACGCAGGACCAGTTCTTCACTGAACTTCCAGGGGCTTTACTGAAACATGGAAAAAACAAATTCTATACAAATTGTTTTTCTTTTTCCTTTTTTCTTATCTGAATTATGATTAGTATCCTGAAAAATGAGGGATCTAATTCTAAGAAGAATACTAAAAATAAAAAGTTTCAGGTCCATAGACCCCATTCGCTTAAAGTCAGCTTTTTTATTTAAGAAGATTTTTAATGAGTTTTTCTCTCATTGCACTTCGATCCACTCTCCGGTTCAGTTTTTACTTACTCCGTTGTCAGATACAGTTGCAGGAAAAACTCCGAGGCCGGAAACAAATCTTTTCTGTCATTCCTGGTCAGAAACTGCCGGCCAAAGGCTCGGATAACAGGCAGCACAGCCCAGGGCCGACACTGCCAGGGTTGGCTTAGCACAGGCGGGTCAGGCTTGGTGGCCTGACATTTGCTGGGTCCGGGGCGAGCGGGGTCTTCCGGGGTTAGATGTTTGTTCTGAACTTGGGAAGACTTTGACGAAGCATTTTATGATCATTAGACTTCACTGATTTTTTCAAATTCTTTAGAACTTCAGAAGTAGTTTATCAAATATGTTTATATTATATATTAAACACATTAAAATCATACACTGTTCTGCATTTTGAAGGTGATACATAGACCCCATAGTATGCATTCTATTGCTTATATAAAAACATTCAAATTACTAGGCCTTTTCCATCAGGCCACTTTTGTGTGGCTTATATAAATCTTTCATCAGCGTTCATTTTTATAGAATGATATTGTTCATTAAACCACTTGAGGTGAACGAAAAGCCTTGTGTGTTGTGTCTCCACCACTGAACTACAGTACGCGTTTCAGCGTACGTGCCGAGTGCCTGCACGGGAGGCAGAGGGCAGGGCTCTGAACCAGTGTCATGTGAGCCACTGGTCCCATTCTGGTGGGAGGCGGGGGGCCCCTTGCTCGGGCCTCGTGCCCACTGCATGTTTGTGTGTCCTGCTTTTTATCACCTTGATTGGAAGAAGGACTTTTCGCAGAGTTGGTATCTGAAGACATTCGAGGTCACTCGTGGGTTAAATTCTTCTCAAAAAAAGGTATATATGAGAACTAAAATTGACATCGGAAAAAGTATTACATAGTACTACAGCCCCCTAACGAAGAGGCTAGATTAAAATCACACACTTGCATGACGAAGGCCTGTGAAGGAATTAATGTGATTTAAGTGTTTTGTAACTTCATTTCTTATTCCCTTAGTAGAGCAAATTCTTATTTTTTTCGCCTTCACTGGTAACAGCTTTTATGGGAGCCCACATCAGCCAAGTTGGATTTGAACTCAGCTGCCCCGTACCGCACTTAGACTGATGTAATATTCCAGGATGTCTGCTCCGGGTGGCGCATCGTCGTACACACTGAGGGACATTCCCATCACAGTCATTTTATGGAAGATGTGTGATAATCTGTTTTTACTGGTATTACTAACACATACAATGAAGAAAACAGATAACAAATTTTAAGACCAAGGTAAGATACCTAATCAAGGCCATTTACCTGATCACATTCATCTCATAATAGAAACACACTCATACTGCAATGATCCATGTAGATTTCACGTTGAAGGGACGCCCGTCCCCGGGGGCTGCCCTGGGCCTGCGACAAGGACTCCGCGCCGAAGGGGCTGGTCTTGCTGGAGGCCACACTTGTCTCCTAGTTCATGACTTGCCGAGTTTTTATTGAAACATGCTGGCACCTGCACCTTCAGAAGCAGAGAACGAGCAGCACATACTAAAAGGGGTCCTCGTCAGCTCGCTCCCTTTGCCGATGGGATGTACTCAGTACTGTACATATTAAACTAATTTCCAGCGTAAAAGGCAGGAGGAGTTTTGATTCTGTCTTTTTTTTACTAAGCAGTTTTACTATGACACTAGTTACAGCAAATTTGTAGGAAAAATACCATTTACAGTATCATTATGAGCCATTTAACTCCACTCTTCTGACCCAGTGACCGGTATCTTGGGGACACCACGATCAGGTTATTTGACTCCACTCTTCTGACCCAGTGACCGGTATCTTGGGGACACCACGATCAGGTTATTTTCAACACCGCTTCATCAGTTGCTTTCATCAGTTGCTTTTGTAGGACATCGGCCATCACATTAAATGTCCGAGTCTTGGGTGACCACCTGGTGTCCTCCCCTGGGTGTCCGCATGTTTGCATGGGGAGGCCGAGGCCTCGCTGGCTCGCCCTGCAGCTCGTGGAGGCAGAGGGGGTGCTGTTCGCGTTACCGTGGTAACAGCACCCGGTTCGTTCCCAGCAGACCCTTCAGCTGTGTTCTACCTTTAATGAAAGTCTGACTACTACTTGTGTTCTAAACCGTTAAGTAATGTAACGCATGTTAAACCCTTAGGGTGCCTGGCGCCTTGCAAGGACTCAGTGGTTCACTGTTGTGACAATAATGGTTATAACAATAAAAATAATAAAATCACCATCATTCCATTTTTATCCAAAAGTATACATTTTGCTTTGGCATGAAAAACGATCCTGTCGACTGCATTATGCACGTGGGGGTAGAGTAGCCCTAGGAGCGGCAGGCACGGGGTGGGTGGGCGCAGCACCTGAGGGGGGCTAGCCCGTGGCCGGGGGCCAGTTGGGTGGCTCTGCTCGGAGCTGGTGGGGTACACGGCCTGCGAGGTGGCTCGAGTCAGGCTGTTCCTAAAGGACATTGAAAAAGCTCAGGAATAAGTGTAGGGTTCACAGAAAACTAATTATTAAATTTAAAAATGTGAAAAAAGGTCATGTAAGTGGTCCAGTTCAAGAAACGGTCACCCCAAGTAAAGACTAGACTGGAAGGCTTTCGACAAGAATCCATTGGAAATTCTAGCGTGATGAATTCGGACTGGGCGGCCAGCCAGCTACGACACGCGTTAGGCGCACTAGACGTCAGCCGGGGGCAGGCGCTTCCCTCCAGGGGGAGAGCTGGCCAAGCGGCTGAGGGGTGGAGCCACTAGGCAGCCTAAAGTTGGCATGGGCTGAGCTCATAGGAGGGCACGGGATGGGGACAGGGGTGGGGGAGGCGCCCTCCCCTGCTGGGGATATTGGGACGGTGGCCAGGCGCAGGCAGTGAGAGGGACAGTCCCACGTGCGGCAGAATTCTCCTCCAAGTGCCGGCAGTGGTCTTGCTGGGGTGCCGGTGGATGAGCAGAGCTCCCCGGAGGGCCCACCCATGGCCTCCTGAAGGTGAGTGGAAAGGGCTCCTCTTTTGAAAGAGCTTAGCGACAAGTAAGTTCTGTCTGCCAAGAGCACAAAAATTCATTAAGCTGCTGATTTAACCTGAATTCCCCCATTTCCTAGGGAGGTCAGAATAACACTGATAGACCCTAGTCTTGTCATTTAAACCGCCCGTCGTTGAGGTTGGCTTTCGCTTAGAACTAGAACCACTGCCGCGGGCCCGTTTACTTGCTGCAAAGCGTCTACATACACCGAATTTGGGCCTGGTGAGGGGAGGTAGGCACGGGAAGGAACTCTCTAGTATAAAACGTGAGGCATTCACGAGGGCTGGAGACTTGCCCGAATGTACAACAGGTTCCATTCCAGCTGTTCTAAAACGGAAAATTCCCCACTGTGACGGGGGCACGGGAGTAAGTGCACCTGTTGGCCGTCGGGGGCCGTGCTGTTTACCCACCTGCTGTGGGCTTCTGTGTCCCCTGTGGGGCCTTTCTTTGGGGTTGATACAGAAGTAAAATGTCTGTCTCTGATGGTGTACCAGCATCAGTCCTCTCTTTATACGACGTATCTCTGTCTCCCAGCTGAAAGTAACCGATGTTTTTTAAGAGGATGCTCCTAAAAACCACCAAGACATCTAGGCCAGATCTCATGCTGTGGAAGCACAGTTTCATGAACATAAGGCCAAGGGTGTCTCTGCATTGTGCGTGCAGGAGTCTTGTCTGTCTCGCCGCCTCCAGGAAAGGTTACCCTGCTCCACAGGTGTTCCCGGTGAGGCTCCCCCAAGCTTTAGATGTGTCCGAGTCCAAGTGTGTCTCTGGAAGTTCATGCGGAAGCACAGAAAGGTTTTAAATTGCATCCCGGGTTTGGGAAGTGGGGATAAGGGCGGTGGCCATTCCGGAGGTTCCTTTTGTTGGGGATGTTACCAGCTGCTCGCACTAGAGGACAGGATGCGGAAGACTACGCGGAACCCGAGCCGCTAGTGACGAGGTCGGTGTTCCGAGGGGTCTCTTTGGCCCTGGCCTGCTTGCCCGACATTTGAGCCCAGAATTGAGGGCAGAGTGGAGCCAGTGTTTGCCCAGGGGTGGGACTCGAATACCACCGAGCGTCTGACTTAGCAGTGTTCCCAAACGGGAAAAAAAAGCAAGATTGTAAATTAGCATCTTTTAGTTCCCGAACCTGAAAATGCACCCACGTATGGGTGTAAAATTAAAGTGATAAAGAAATGCTCTTGAAGAGGGTTCTTGGCCGAAGCCTGACGTGCGTGGATGTGGGGCCCTGCGGGGGCAGACAGAGCTGTGATCCCGGGCAGTATCTCAGGGATGGTGCAAGCATGCCTCAGTGAAGCCCTCCACTCGCTTAGTCCAGCAGGGGGAGGCTCGGCGAGGGCGTCCTTGGTGGCGAGGAGGCTGGGCTCCCGTTTGAAAGGGCAGGCACCTGTACTTTGGCCAGTGGACTGGATTTCTTTCTCGCTTGATCTCTGACCTCACACTCCTCCATCGTGTCTAGCCCTCTAGCTGGTTACCTCATTCGGAAGGTGGTTCGGGTCCAGGTGGACTTGCGGTGTGGCCCGGTGGGGGCCCTTTCTCCGCGCCGCCAGGCCGTGGCGCTGCAGGCTTTTTACAGTCCCTGCTGTCCTCTCCGGTTTCCGAGACCGCTGAACAACGTGCTGGCTGAAGCCTGCTGTTTATCTTGGAGAATAGGGATCTGAAAGAGAGTCTTTGGCTAAAAGAATCTGGTTAGAAAAGTTTTCACACACTGCTCCCCAGTCTGTTACCGGCTTCTTATTGACTCTTAAAGTTTCTTTTCCCCTTTTTCTCTTCTCTTCTTTTTTAAGAAACATACTGACTTCTATGCATTTTAGGATTTTTGGTCAGTGACCTTGATTTTGATCCCTTTAAGTACTATTTTTGCTGTTTTACCTAGAATTAGAAATTACCACTCATCTACTTGCCACCGATGGATGACGAGCCGTCCTCAGCAGGCGGCAGCCGGTGTGTACCGTAGTCACCGCTCTCCTTGCGCTGCCTGGGGGAGGGGTGTGCTCCCTTCCGGGCATTTTCACCCGCAAGGGCCCGTGCCCCTCAGCGTCAGTTTAAGAGCCTGACAGGCCTCGTCATCGTCGTGTTCGAGACCTTTGTGACTAGCATATTAGAGCCACTTTATAGCTTTTCCTGGCCTACATGGAGCTGTCGAGTTGGGCACAGAATTCTTTGATGTTGATTTTAAAGCATGCTAACCGTCAGGCAGGTTTTACCTTTAAGGAAAGACTGAGGTAGGGGTGGGGCGGCCCAGCTCAGAGGAGGTGAAGGGGTGGGGTTTCCTCAGCTGCGAGGCAGGGGCCTCAATCCTGTTTTCACGCAGCCACAGGGTGGGCACAGCCTGTCGCTTGGAGCAGGCCAGCCCAGGCCCCTCCCCAGCCCACTCTCTACAGGACGGTCACCGCTGAGGGACATAGTTGAGGCAAAGTTGGGTTGATAGGACATTTTAGAGATTCATTTTGCCCACGATCAGGGCCAGCCTTGAATCTGGGCAGCAGCCGCTTGGCGCTCACGGGCACCTTCTGGGGCTGTCGGACGACACAGAAGCACCCAGGTTAGAAGATGAAGCACAAAGACGGTGTGTGAGCTGGAGGTCTGTGTGTTCAGTGTCACAAACCTAGCCCTAGAATTCAGGGGCAGCGAGGATGGTCCTAGTTGATGTCATCTAGAAGGGTCGCTTTAATAAACGTTATGCTGAACTGTAGTACTTTAGGTGATGAATGATTTAAAAATTATTTTAATTCCACTCTTAATATTTCACTGTGATGTTAACTTGGAGGACCTGTCTGAGGTTAGTCTTGATTTTAAGCTCCTTAAATCTGTTGGGCACAGGATATTGATCATGTGTAAATCCAAAATACTGTGTGAAAGTGCTTATAGTTATTTCTTCCTTGACAAAAGCGTAACTTAAACATGAAAATAATGTTGGTTTATAGAAATATTTATTGTTCAAGGTCTGTAATTGTATTTCAAAAATGATGTGGTGTTCATAACTTGTGAAGGGATTTGTTTTGTCAAAAAATTTTTACAGTCACTGTGTATACCACCGTCCGAGGCGTAGGGGCCCTTTCCCATCACAGCAGAGAGGACTGGGATCCGCATAAGTCACCCCAAATGGCTACATTGTTGCTAGAAGTTGGTTCAAATGTGTTCACTAGGTCACCTTATGTTCATTAATATCATCTTGAAAAATTCCTGTGATACATGTTGAGGAGACAGCAGTCCCTGCCCATAAAGTAATGTATCTCTAAGGCAAATAGGCAATTGGATACTATCACATACTGAGTGGGGCGTAGAGGAAGTATTTTCAGACTCAAGAAAACTTTGAAAAGTCAGGAACTAAGCTGCTTGGAGATCTGTGCTGCCGGCGTGGCTTTGGTGGATTCGGGAAGCGCCGGGGAAGTTCTTAACAGAGTCTGTGTCTGTTCAGTTCCTCCATTGTTCTTTTTCCAAATGCGTCCTACTGGATATGGAGTAGACGTAGATGTCGTAGACTGAGTCGGGACTGTGTTGGGACCATTCGGGTGAATGTGTCGCTTCACAAACGGCATCTCCGAGTAAGCACCGTCGCCTGGTGCCCGTGGAGCCTGCAGCTGGAGTGAGGCGTGCCGCGTGGCGCCCGCGTACTTGCCCTTCTTGCGGGCGCTGTGCTGGGCACAGAGCCGTTGGACCCTCCGACTGTGCTGTAGGTGTCCGGTCGCTGGGAGGGGCTGGGCCGGGTCAAAGTCGCCATCTGCTGCGACCTGTGTCACGGACTGTAACGCTGTAAGGTGTGTACTCTGTATGTGTATCTTAGACCCCGAGCAGGAAACAAGCCTCATGTGTGTCTTTAACATTTATATTTCCATTCAAAATATGTATTCAGTGTTGATTTCCTCAAAACAGACTTTGTTAATTTAGGAAATATCTCCAAGTGGAAACGTGCTAACTTTTTCTGTAAATCTTAAATAAAAGGTGCTGTTCCTTTCTTTGACCCAGGACTGGTCTGTGTTTTCTGTCTTTCTCTCCATGCAGATTTTTTTTTTTCTTTTTTTCTTTGAAAGATTTCAGTTTGTTCCAGCCACCCTGAGGGAAGAACATGGGTTGGTGGGCAGGGAGCCGGGGCGCTCTCCCCTGAGCCCACGTCGAAGGCTCTTTCTCTGGGCCTCGGTTCCTCCGTCAGACGGGTCGGCCTCGGGCTGCTCTTTGAGTGGGGCCGGGCCGGGAGCCGTGGGTGCTCTTCCTGAGGCCCCCTCCGGGCCCCCCCAGCGCCCAGTGGCATCTTGCCTCAGAGTGCCCGCACCCCTGTCCCCTGCCCGTCTGTGACGCCAGATCCAAGGGACGTGTTAAAAATTGGGGTCTGAATGCAGAGGTTTTTTTCAAGTTGCCTTCTTTCTGAATGTTAAATGTTAAAGAAGTAGGGGTGAGCTGATAGGAGGGGCCTCCTCGGGCCAGCCTGGGGGGCAGCTTGCTGTGCGAGGACCCCTGTAACGTAGTGTGTGTTCACACCGCTCTTTCCATCTTCCTGGAAAAGCTGAGGAAACGAAGCTTGAGAGGCTGCTTTCTCCGAAGACTTTGTTGTTAAGGGATGTGTCAGGCGTAGAGCAGCGAGGCCGGGCGGCGGCCCACGCACCTGCCGGCCCGGCTGCGGACGCCGCTCTGAGCCAGCGCGTCCCGCACACGTCTGCCCGCGCACGCCGGCTCCGAGCCCGCCTGGGCCGGGTGTTTTCCTTCTCCTGCGCCCGTCACGTCAGTGAGCTGACTCTGGACCACGCTCGCTGATAAGACTACGGGATGGGCTGGATGGGCTGGATGGGCTGGCGGGGTTGGTTCTCTTTTGTTTCAGTGTGGCCCGACTTTATTTCTGGCTTTGTGTTCATTGGCAAACAGCAGGCCTATAACATGATTTCTTGTTGCGATTATCAAGGTGTATAGGAAATGTAGTTCATACTTTGGTTGTGTTGAAAAAATTGTTTCAACATTCATTTACCTAACATCCAATAAACACTAAATGTGTTTTTAGGGGTTTTTTTAAATTTGAATTTGGTATGTGAGAAAATTTTCTTACTAAAGATTTATTGATTTCAATGTAGAGATTTATTATTGCTGCTCAAATGCGGGCAAAATGTGTGCCATGAGGAGGGAGGGGGCTAGCCCGGGCCGGGTGATTTCCGATGATGAAGGGACGGGTGAAACACAACCGGGGGGGAGGGTCCTTTGGTTTGCTCGGATTCCACATCTTGCTCCCCGGCCTTTCCCTCAGGCCCGCCCACCTGTCAGCAGAGGGAGCAGAGTCGGCAGGTTTTTCCTTGCCTCTCCCGCGTGGAGCCCTCCGGGGAGGGGAGGCAGCGGGCGGGAGGCGAGGGCAGGGCGCTCCGTGGTTAGTTACGCAGGTGGCGCTTCTGGCGCCCGGACACGCTTCCAGAACGGCCCGCAGGCTCCGCCGCAGCGGGCGAGGCCGCGAGACCACGGCATGGGGCTTAGGCTTTGACGCTGCACTTTGGTCCTTTAAAGCTCGTTAGGTCATAACGTGTTTCTCTGACTTTAAACTGGTTGGAACTTAAGAGGTTGGGAGAGAAAGGTCAAGGTTCTCCGTCCCAGAGCCCGCCGTAGGTCACCCGCTGGAGCGTGCTGGGTTTTCGTCAGAGAGCCTTCCTCTGTCGGGAACGCGGACACGCGAAACTTTGTGCCTCTTCTACAGAAGTGTAACTAAGTGTCGAGGAGGGTAAAGTCCATTTCTGAATTTCTACACAGCTCAGCGGCCAGCTTGTGCCATCGCAAGCAACAGCTGACCCTGTGCGTTTGCGACAAGTAGCTGCGGTCGGGGCCTGTGTGCGAGGTGACGCGGGCGGGCCGTGAGCCGCCGCCGCCACCCTCCGCGACTAGTGAACTGTCGTCCGTCTCCTTCATCTGCAGGCCTCCGACGGCCCGGGAGACGAGCCTCTGGAGTCCCCCGACGAGAGCGCGGACGAAACTCAGACCGAAGTGTCCGTCTCGTCCAAGAAGTCCGAGCGAGGAGCGACCGCCAAAAAGGAGTACGTGTGTCAGGTGAGGGGAAGGCGGCCGTTTGATGCGCCCCTTGACCCGGGCCCGGGCCCCGTCTCCCCCTCCCTCGAGCCCCACCGGGCCTCACACTGACTCGGGTTTGAAGGCGTGGGGCTGCCCGCAGGGTCCCGGGGTCGGGGGGTCCTGCGTCCGCGTGCAGGCTCTGTGTGCGCTGTCGCCGAGTTTCGGCAGACCTGTGTGAGGACACGCGTTTGCACGAGCGCGCAGTCGGGGCGTCGCCGCCAGCACCGTGGCCGGCCGGCCACGTCCCGTGCTGAGCCGGGCCAGGCCGCTTACGCCCTCCGCGGCCAGGCCGCTCTGCGAGGTGGAGGCTGCCGGGAGGCCCCGGGAGGAGTCTGGGTTATGGTGATGGAAGCGTGTGGGAGTTGGCTTGATTTTCACGTCTGATGGGCAGGCGCTCGAGTGCACCCCGCGGGGTTTGGGTGCCGGGCGTGGCCCTATCGCTGTCCCCTTTCTGCCCCACAGCTGTGCGAGAAGACCGGCAGCCTGGTGCTCTGCGAAGGTCCCTGCTGCGGGGCCTTCCACCTCTCCTGCCTCGGGCTCGCCCGGAGGCCGGACGGGAGGTTCACTTGCAGCGAGTGTGCTTCAGGCAAGTTCCGTTGTCACCTTTAAACCCTACTCCCCACCACAGGCCGTTCTGGGCACGTCCCCTCCCGGCCGTGGAGTCTTCCTCCGAGACTCCTGCACGCAGTGCGTGGGGCCCCCCGCCCGCGTGCGTCCTGACGCGGGACCCGAGGGCGTCCTGACGCGGGACCCGAGGGCCTGGTGGGGGACGGCTGCCCCCGCCCTTCCTGTGGGCTGACCCGAGCCCAGCTCTGGTGTGCGGTGGCCGGCGTGGGTGCCGCGGTGCCGGAGGGCCCGTCGCCCAACACAGGCTGCTCTAAGAGATGCAGCGTGAACCTGAGCTTTGGGTTCAACAGAAAGAAAGAATAGCTCCAGGCTCCTGCCCGAGCAGCCGTCGGGGCTCAGCGGCACGGGCCAGGGGCTGCAAGGGAAACGGGCCTCTTGATGCAGCCCCCTCCGTCCGAGATCAGACCTGAGGGTCTGCTGGCTCTCGCGGGAGCATGTCCTGGGTTAGGGCGACACCTAGACCCTCCCAGAGTTCCTCCGAGGCCGTCCGCTACAATGGTACCCCGCTTCCGGCGGCCTCTGCCGGCCTGTGATTCTAAGTGACTCTTCACTGTGCTCGGTGAGCTGCTCTCAGAAGGGGGGATCAGCCTTTGTTCGGCCAGCGCCTCCTCTCAGGCTTCCGGCTGACGCGAGCGGGCGTGCCTGCCTACGCTGCCTCCTGCTCAGACTTTCTTGTCCTCCAGGGGAAGCTGGAGCCCAGTTCACAGCAAGGTAACCCTTGATGGCTGGACTTTTTTGAAGCATGCTTGGACTAGTCAGCAAGGTCAGAAACAGAGCCCGAGGCCTCAGCAGCACGGGCTGCCGCCGGCAGAGCTGCTGGACTTCAGTGGCTTAGGAACGACTATTTAATTCTTGTTCTCTGCCCCTTTCTTTAACCGTTTGTTAGGGATTCACTCATGTTTTGTGTGTAAGGAGAGCAAGACAGACGTGAAGCGCTGTGTCGTATCGCAGTGTGGGAAGTTTTACCACGAGGCCTGCGTGAGGAAGTACCCTCTGACCGTGTTCGAGAGCCGAGGCTTCCGCTGCCCCCTGCACAGCTGTGTGAGCTGCCACGCTTCCAACCCCTCCAACCCGAGACCCTCGAAAGGTACAGACGGGTGCACAGCCTCGGCGTCGCGGTGGGTCCAGTGCGCTGTCGGGGCGCGGGGGAGGGGCCCTGGCGGCCGGCGCAGTTGTCTCTCTGTCTCTGGCTCGCCCTGCATTTTCCCCTTCTTCCTTCCCTAAATGTTATCCTAAAGATTCTGAATTTTAGGCGGGGGAGACCTTTTCAACCATTTTTTTTTTTTTTTTTTTTTTTTGGAAATTTTCATTTACCTTTAATCTCCAGAAGGTGGGCTTTTCAACCATTTTGATAGATTGTATTTGTTTGGGTTTTAGTGCTGTTTCATATATAAGAAAATTATTTTTTTTAAGATGGTATTTATTTATTTGAGAGAGTGAGAGCACGAACAGGGGGAGTGGCAGAGGGAGAAGCAGCCTCCCCTCACTGAGCAGGGAGCCCGATGTGGGGCTCAGTCCCACGACCCCGGGATCACGACCTGAGCCGAAGGCAGATGCCTGACTGACCCCCCCAGGCGCCCTTAAGAAAAATATTTTAAGATCAAGTCATGGGGTGCCTGGGCGGCTCAGCGGGTTAAAGCCTCCGCCTTCGGCTCAGGTCATGATCTCAGGGTCCTGGGATCGAGCCCCGCATCGGGCTCTCTGCTCAGCGGGGAGCCTGCTTCCCCCTCTCTCTCTGCCTGCCTCTCTGCCTACTTGTGATCTCTCTCTCTCTGTCAAATAAATACATAAAAAGTCTTAAAAAAAAAAATCAAGTAGTATCTGCCTCATTTCCTATTAGTGTGTAGGTTTGAGGGTGGCAGATTACCTGTACTTCCTGACCCCAGTGGTTCTCGGGCAAGGCTGACCTGGCCCTTGAGGGAACATGTGGCTGCGTCTGGGGGTGCTGGGACCTGCTGGCGTCTGGCGGGTAGGAGCCAGCGGTGCTGCGGTACTTGCGACAGCGCACGGGAGAGCCGCCCACGGACCCCACGTGCCTGCCGCGCCCAGGTTCCTGAATCCTTAGTTAAGACCCGATTTCAGAATATGGCCTTTTAAGTGCTTGGCTGTTTCCTTAAACATCGTTTTGATGCATCTTTGCCTTGAAGAAATGTGTTTTCATGGCACGTATTAGATATTCTTCTCATCCTAGTTATTTTATTCTTTTAAGTATTATTTTTTTGAGAGGAGCACGCATGTGCACATGAGCAGGGAGGAGGGGCAGAAGCAGAGACCCCCCCCGCGCTCTATCCTAGTTATTTTTTTCATCAAATACTTCAAGTGTATTTCAGCATTCATCTTGTTGACGTGTGGGGCTTGGTCATTGCGAGGGGCCTTGTTCACGGCTGGGTCGTCAGTGCGTGTCTCTGCCTTTAGGGAAAATGATGCGGTGTGTGCGCTGCCCGGTCGCCTATCACGGAGGGGACGCCTGCCTGGCGGCCGGCTGCTCGGTGATCGCTTCCAACAGCATCATCTGCCCGGGCCACTTCACGGCTCGCAAGGGGAAGAGGCATCACGCTCACGTCAACGTGAGCTGGTGTTTTGTGTGCTCCAAAGGTGAGGGCGGTGCGGCCGGTGGCCGGCAGCCTTGCTCCGCGGGCTCCACGGGGGTGCCGAGGGTGCTCCTCGCGGCCACTCGGCTCGCGGCTCCTGCAGCCGTCCCCGGGGGGCCGCCAGCTCTGGGGGTTAGCATTCGTGACGCCCCTGACCGGCACCTGCACTCGGACACCGTGCTGTGTCTGAATTAACTGTGACCGGTGCACAGACTGAGGGGACGTTACTCGTAGTGGTAATACAATGTGCTTTTTAAAAAAAAAGATTCATTGAAGAGAGTGCGCACGCATGAGCGGGGGGAGGGGCGGAGGGAGAGGGAATCTCAAGCAGAGCCCCGCCCCCAGCAGGGAGCCCAGCCCGGGACTTGAGCCCAGGACCCTGGGATCCTGAGCTGAGCCGAAATCCAGTCAGAGGCTTAACCTACTGAGCCAGCCGGGCGCCCCTCAAATGTGATTTTGAGTTTGGAGCCAGCCGGCTGCCGTGAGGCCTCTGTGTTAGCGCCCGGCGTGGAGCTGCCGGGCCGGTGGGGCCGGTCTGAGCCAGCTCGCCCTGCCTTGCAGGGGGGAGCCTCCTGTGCTGCGAGTCCTGCCCGGCCGCCTTCCACCCCGACTGCCTGAACATCGACATGCCCGACGGCAGCTGGTTCTGCAACGACTGCCGGGCCGGGAAGAAGCTGCACTTCCAGGACATCATCTGGGTGAAGCTCGGCAACTACAGGTGCGGGGACTCGAGCTGCGCGCTTGCCGCCTCCTCGTTCACCTGTGCTCTTTTCACTTTGCAGGACTGGAAGCGCTGGATGACTGTCACTGTGTCTGAAGAGTCTGTGAACCCTCTTTTTAATATTTATAATAGATGGTGGCCGGCAGAAGTTTGCCATCCCAAAAATGTCCCCCCAAATATTCAGAAACTGAAGCACGAGATTGGAGAATTCCCTGTGTTTTTCTTTGGGTCTAAAGATTATTACTGGACGCATCAGGCGCGAGTGTTCCCGTACGTGGAGGGGGACCGGGGCAGCCGCTACCAGGGGGTCAGAGGGATCGGAAGAGTCTTCAAAAACGGTACGGACATTTCCAGATGTGGTGAAACCACACTCTGGGGGACCTGTGGCTAATCCTGTTTTTGCTCTTGGAAAGTTTGGTTTCTGTCGAAAACACTGGGCTAAGCGTTCTAGCTGTGCTTTCAATCAGAAAAGAGTAGGTTTTTGCAGGCACAGGATAAAATATGCTGTTCAGTAACTTTTATTATAACATTGCTTAGTGATTAGTTTCACTAAAACGCGTGGGAGCTACTGTTAAGAAGTTAGTCTTAGTAACGATTTCCAGAGATTTCTTAGAGCTTGCCTTTGCATAGGATGGAGATGCAAGGGACACTTGGCTGCCGGCTAGACCGGGAGCCCCCAGAGTGCCAGGTGTAGGCAGGCGGACAGGTGCCTGCCCTCTGATTCCACAGCCCAGGTGGGGGACAGGGACAAGGGCAGGCTGTCGTTCAGGTGACAGGTGGGATGGGAATGAGACCACTTGTCCGGAGCGAGCGGGACAAAGGAGACTCGGTGGCGTGCACGGTCAGTGCAGGGAAGGCAGGCCTGTCCCGGCCGATCCCACGGACGAGGCTCCGTGCTGCCCCGTCCGCGGGGGCAGATGCTCGCACACGGCAGGCACGGAGAGGTCTGCTGGCGAACGGGGGGCAGGGGAGGCATCGGAAGAGTATCCATAGTCGCCATGAAACGAGAGATGTTGAAATTGAGAAGCAGCTCAACCTGGCCAGTGTTCGAGGCAGCTGACGGGTGGTGAAGTCAGGGTCTCGCCGTCTCCTGACTCGGTGCTGGGGTCCTGCGGGTCAGGGTGGCCCCGGCACACACGGCGTCCTCCAGGCCGACCTCGGTGGTTCGTTTCCTCCGCTCTCCCTGAGCCTGGCGTGCGCTCCTCAGAGCGCGTGCGCTCCTTGAGAGGGGCAACACCCCGTTTTCATTTTTTTTTTTTGTTTCCGTTTTCATTTTCTGCCTTGGGACGGCGCCTTCCCAGGACTGATGCCCTTGGTGCGTCAGATCCCAGTGGAGGGCGGGGGAGGGGGGGTGCTGCAGCAGCTGCAGCCCGGAGAAGCCTGCCCCGAGGCCTGCCTCGCAGCCAGGCAGCACCAACAAGTACCGCCCAGGGTTCTCGAGCCCCGCTCCGCGCACCCTCCGCCCTAAGGCGTCCGCGGCCTTGGCAGGGCCTGCCCCGCGCCGTGTGCTGTGGCCCGGGTCCCGCGCGCCAGAGCCTGCGCCCGGCAGGGGTGGAGGCCCGCGGTCAGCCGTTGGGACGCAGAGCCAGGAGGGCAGAGGGACGGGTGTGCTCAAGCCTCTCACTCACGCTCACGTCTCGTTGGTTCTTCAGCACTGCAGGAAGCTGAAGCTCGTTTTCGTGAAATCAAACTTCAGAGGGAAGCCAGAGAGACGCAGGAGAATGAGCGCAAGCCCCCGCCATACAAGCACATCAAGGTGACGTGCACGTGGCTCAGGGGCCACTGAAGGGCCTGTGGGTGCTTCTCGGGTTTCAGGCTCGGTCCTCTGGCTGCGGCGGCTCAGAGGGTCACCTCGAGCAGGCGTCTGTGTCCCCGGCCTGGACGGCCGCCGGAGGAGTCACAGGCAGGAGCCGACGCCCTCACTGCTGAGCGTGTGTCCCTTCACGGGAGACTGACGGGTGCCGGGCTGGGGGGCGGGGGTCTCTGCCTGGGCAGTTTCAGTTTCCCCAGCAAGGGGTTGGAGTGACAGCCCTGGCCAGGCTGCAGGAGCAGGAGGGGCGGAGGGTGGGCCGGCCCAGGAGTATGCCGTCACCAGGTGCTGGGGACAGGCTCGGAATGGAGGTGGCCAGCCTGGGCCCGTGCTCCGCTGAGATGTGGCTCGGTCCGCTCTCGGAGGGTGTGGACATCAAGGAAGGACGGGGGGGCGCTCCTGGATGTGGCCCCGTGCTGACTGCAGGGAGCCTGGGCTCTGGAAGAGATCGGGGTGCTCTTCGCAGCCGCAGCGCTTGGCGAGCCGGTGCCACTGGACCCTGTCGCCCGGGTCTGGTAGCCTCCCGGGGCGTGTGTGCCGGCTGCCTGCTGGCTGCTCAGGGACCTCGGCCCCTGTGTGGGGAAAGGAAGCGCTCTCTGTACTGATCTGTGCTTAGTATTTTCTCTGGCGAATTCGCAGAAATGGAGTTACAGGGTCGGAGAGCTTGGGACTTTTAGATGCTGTTTTTAAATTTAGGATTGATTTATTTACCTGAGAGAGAGCGAGACAGGGTGGGCTTGCGTGCCCGAGCGGGGGGCTGGGGAGGAGGGAGGAGGCTCGCGCCCCGGAGCCGCCCAGGCGCCCGCGGGACTTGGAAGATCTGAGGGCGCGGTTCCAGCTTGCTCCTCGGTGTTGTGCCGACGCCGCCCCACAGCAGGGTGAAGGGTCTTCTGCTGCGTTTCCCCCAGAACTGTTAGCTTCTGCTTTAGTTTCTCTTCGCTTCTCTCTGTGGCTTTTTGTTGGGTTGCTCTTGTCCCATCACGACAGGCTGCGAGGTCATGAAGGCAGAGACGATGTCCTCATGCTCAGTCCCCAGCCTGTGGGTCCTCGGGTCCGGGGTGCTGGCAGGCCAGGTGCCCTGCTCGTCCCCCCTGGCTGCAGCCTGGCGGCAGAAGCGTCTGCTCTCTCGGGTTGAGGGGGCACGTGGACGGGGGGGTTGCCTGCAGCCCAGCTCCTGGAGCTCCCACGTCCGCGGTTGGGCCGTGCCTCGAGGTGCACCTGGGGGAGGCGGGATGTGCCCTCGCCATCCCTGCTGGGCCTCGGAAGCCCAGACCTTCGGGAGGCTGGGCCGGGGGGCCAGGAGTAGGACGGGGCGTCAGATGCGGCTTCTGTTTGACATATGGGCTCCTAAGAGGCCCCTTTTCTCCCCTGCAGGTGAATAAGCCTTACGGGAAAGTCCAGATCTATACGGCTGATATTTCCGAGATCCCGAAGTGTAACTGTAAGCCCACGGACGAGAACCCCTGTGGCTTCGACTCGGAGTGTCTGAACAGGATGCTGATGTTCGAGTGCCACCCGCAGGTGTGCCCCGCGGGCGAGCAGTGCCAGAACCAATGCTTCAGCAAGCGCCAGTACCCCGAGACCAAGATCATCAAGACGGACGGCAAAGGCTGGGGCCTGGTCGCCACGCGGGACATTAGAAAGGTGCGTGCCATGCTCCTTTCCCTTGCTTTGCAGAAATTGGGGCTCATTTGGTGGCTTAAACTTGGATTTGCTTATTGTGCCTTTGCACTTGTGGAAGAATAGTATTTTTAAAAACGTTTTGAGTTATTATCGAGTATTGTAAAATGTTACGTGAAAGCGCCTATCCAAGGAAAGTCATAAACCCCCTCACAGCCCGTGTCGTGTTGGCGTTTTGGTGGTTGCTTTAGGGTAGGAAAGCCTGGGAAGGAGCCCCTCTCTGGATAAGCAGACAGCACACTCAGGGTCACAAGAAGGGCGGCAGGAGGCCGCGCTCTGGGCCAGCGCCAGGCCAGGCCGTCGGTGCCAGAGGCCCGTGCCGTCCGCCTGCCTCTGTCCTCAGGCTGCACGACCAGGTGCGTGCATTCGGCAGGGGCGATGGGAGTGGCTCGTTGTGCCTCTGTCTGGCCGTGGCCGTGGCCTGGGGGCAGCAGCCTCACGCCCGAGGTCTGGGCTCGGCCTGATCCTGAGCAAGAAAGGCCGCTTTGGAACACGCAGAGCCCTGCGGTCTTGTCCCGCTGCCTGCCTTGGTGGCCAGTTCTCCTGGACGCCTGCTCTGGACCCCGCCGGGGGAGGGGCGGGGCTGCAGCAGGAAGTTCTGTGGAGGCTCGGGGGTCCCACTCCAGCGTCCCCAGAGGCAGGTCACTGCAGGAAGTGAGAGTTAGGCTGTCGGTGCTTTGGGAGGGGTGCCTGGACGAATTCTTTCTTGACAGCCCGTGTAAAACGTGTAAATGTTTTCACGTGGACTCGGGCGAGCCAGGGCTTTGAAAGGCCTGCCCCCGGGGGCGTGACAGCGCATGTGGCGCCCGCGCTTGTTGCTTGGGGGGGTGGGTGGGCGGGGCTCCTGCTCCCCGACCTCAGAGTCGGCCCGTCTGGTCTCCATCGTCCTCTCGCTCTCCTGGTTTCCAGGGAGAGTTTGTGAACGAGTATGTCGGCGAGCTGATCGACGAGGAGGAGTGCATGGCGAGGATCAAGTACGCGCACGAGAACGACATCACCCACTTCTACATGCTCACCATAGACAAGGTAGCGCGTGCGGCGCGCGGAACACGGTCCCGGCGCAGCGCCTGTGGCGGCGGACTGCGCCCCGTCCAGTGTGCGGACATTTTCTCCTGAAGCGTGCTGTCTCCCGGCAGCTCGAGGGCCCGAGCGTGTGCGAGGGCGCCCCGGGAGCCTCCTGGGGCCCGCGGGGGCAGGAGCGCGTCCTGAATGGCGGCGCGGAGGGTCAGTGAAAAGAGAAGAGCCCAGGTTAGGAGAGTCACGCGTGTCCTCAGTTACGTGGCGGCGCTTCCTGGTTGGGTGCTGCTCGTCCGGAGCCCCAGTGTGCGAAAGTGGTGTGGGACACGCGTGTGCCGGGGGGGTGCGAGACGCCGCGCGGCGGGCCCTTCGCAGGGGGGCAGCTGGCACCCGACGGCGACAGGCCCTCTCCAGGGTGCGACCCTGTGGGCTGCTCGGACCCTGGGTGGCCTGCTTGCGGCCTGAGTGTCGCTTGAGGGGAAGGCAGACACGATGCGTGTTTCTGCTGCTTCTTGCCCTTGATCTCACGACCTGGCAGGAGGACGTGGCTATTGTTTGAGAATGCTTGAAGACAAGATGGAAAGTGGTCACACGCCCAGAGGTTTGAAGAACTCCTGGAAGAAGAAAGGACCGCGTGACGCGGTCTGGAGAGCAGCCTGTCGCGGCGACTCGGGCGGCTGAGGCCTCGCGGGGCTGTCCCCGGGGACGCTGGGCCCCAGGGGCACTGAGGCCTGGGTCACCGGCTGCACCTCGCCCAGTCGTGGGGCCGAGACCCCGCAGCGAGGGGTGTGCTTTCTGCCGAGACCCTAAATCTTGGGGCGGGGGCTCCAGCGGGACGCGGACGCGCCGTTGCCCCCGTCACGTTGGTCGGGCGCCGGCGGCGAGGCCCGGACAGGGCTGCTGCTCGTGAGGAGAAAGCGGTGATGTGTTTTGGGTTCAAGTGCTTGAGGTTGGTGACTCGCAGAGGAAGGGGGAGTGTGTGCACACGCACATGTGTAACAGACGGCAGAGCACACGTGGGGCAACGCCCACGGTCAGTGCGTCTGAGTGAAGGCTGTGCCGGCGGTCACTGTGGTGTTCCGTTTTTCTCCCTGTAAGTTTGGAATTTCGTAAAAGAATTGGTTAGAAAGGTGAGGGCCCCGGACCAGGGAGGAGGCCGCTTTTCCTCCCTTGGGCCTGTCGGAAGCCCAGCCCCTCTGTGCACGAGGCTTCTCTCGGCGGCAGGTCTGCAGACCCCGGAGGCTGGCAAACAGGAATTCCGAAGGACGAGATGAACGGAAGACGGAGAGTAACCGGCCGCTGACGAAGGAGGACCGTCTGTTGCCGCGAAGCTCTCCCACCCGCGCAGGATGGCCGGTCAGGTGCAGGTCAGCGGAGGCGGGGTCCGCACGCACAGCCCCCGGGGCCCGCGGGCCACGGAGCAGGTAGTGCTCGAGCTTGAACCCTTGTGCGGGGACCAGCGCCAGAGCCCGCGGCTGGAGCCGAGGCGCCTGTGTGGACCCCACGGAGGCCTGCATTCCTGGGGGGCCCGCGGCTGCTTCCCTGCCGTCCCCGGCCTTTGGGAGTGGCGAAGGAGGCCGTCGTACTAGAAAGTGTTTTGGAGTCTAAACTTAAGCTACCTGTGTGTTGTAAGAAATGCCGAGTGGAGCACGTAACCCTCCGCTGGAGAGCCGACGGTTCACCGAGGCGCCCGAGTAGAGCAAAGGGAGAGCCCGCGGCACAGGAACACTTACACCGCTCGCACCTCGTGTCCTTGCCGTAGAAACAACAGAGACAAGCCCCGCCCAAGCGTTGGCAGAGCAAGGCCTCCCGAAGCCGACCTTCAGAACGTCTTGGCTTTGGGTGAGAACCGGAAGGCGTAGGACTTCCGTCTGAAAGGAAGTCCGAAGGGAGTGTTAGGAGCGGCGGGAGCCAGTGAGGGAGACGTGGGCATCATGAGCGAAGCGCAGGACGCAGGCGCGAACAGCCGTGGGAGTGAGCCCGGGAGGCGGCTGGGGAGGAAGCCGGCACGAGATCTGCGACCGCAGTGCAGGAGGAGGAAAGGGGAAAGCTTTGTCAGGCGGCCGGAGACATGGAAAGCAGGGGTGCTCATGGACACTCCGGAAGCAGAGACGGGCATGGGGGGAAAGCTCAAATGAGAAAAGGATTTTCTGGAAATCTGACCGAGTTGATGAAACTGACCCGAGTTTTGAACAAAATGAATAAAAATAAATCTATGCCTAGATACGTTATTTTTAAAAAACAAAAAACAAAAGCAAACCAAACCTATAGGGTAGCAAAGACGGCAAAGATTGAAAGCCTCAGAGAGAAGAAGAGCATGTTGCAGGGAGCAGCCATCCCAGGGGCGCCTGGGTAGGCTCATCGGTAGAGCGTCTGACTCTTGATTGGGCCCAGGTCCTGATCTCAGAGTCGTGAGATCGAGCCCGGTATTGGGCTCCGCACTGGGCATGGAGCCTGCCTGAGAGTCTCTCCCCCTCCCTCTGCCCTTCCCCTGCTCGCACGTGCACCTGCTCTCTCTTAGAAAGAAAACAAAAAAGACGGAGTTGTCCCAAGTGCGACAGCAGCCCGAAGTCACTTCACGGTCCCAGGGCGGTAACCCTCGACCCTCCGTTGAGCCCTGCTGAGCGGCACCTCAAAGCTGGGGGCCGTCCGCTGGCCGAAGGCCGTGGTTCAGGAAGAAAACTGAACTTCCTAACTTTGGTGAGCAAGTGTACGGGTTAAAAGTACATGGGAAGTTACTGCATGAATACGAACAGCAAGTGTGACTTCCCCGTTGCTGACGAGTAGAAAAGTAGATGGAGGGAGGGAAAAAGAGAAAAGAGCAATTAGCACGGATGAGACACAAATTACACGTATGGCAATTCAGCGTAAAAGAGAACGAAAGAACCAGGAAGTTGTAAGAGTACCAGGAAAGAAACAACGTGGCAAACGCGAGCCCGAGAGAGAAGGCTGCACTCGGTACGCGGCTGTCAGGGAAGGTAGACCCCGGAGAGAGCGTCGCGGATGGGGCGGCCGCACGGGCCCCTGCGTGGTGACGGAGGACAGCTCCCTCGGCCCCCCGTGCGCCGCGGCAAGGGAGGGGGCCTCCCGACTGGGTTGTGGGGGTGCAGGAGGGCCCAGGGAGGCGGCGGGGGGGCGGCCTTGGAGACGTCTTAAAAGCCGTTCATGAAAAAAGGAGACAGAAGGAGATCCACGGTGCAGCAGCATTGCTCTATAGAAACTATGGGGAGAGCCGCACGCGGGGCTCTGACCGGCGAGAGTGGCCGCTCGCTCCCAAAGCAGCAACCGGAAGTGTATGCGAAGAGCATCTCGAGCGGAACCGAGGACAGACAGACCCGCCAGCGACAGTGCCTCTGTGGGCGGCGCCTGCTGCCGGAGAACGGACTTGGCCCGGAGGACGGACGGCGGGGACAGGAGGCGTGGGGGCTCCTGGGAGGCGTGCGGGACAGAGACGGGACCTGTGGCCAGGGCGGCCCGGGGAGCAGGCGGCCCCCCTCCCCGGGTCCCGCTGCTGGCTGCTGCGGACCCCGGCGCGCTCACAGACGGTGACGGAGCAGTGGGGCCCCCGGGACCGTGTTGCCACGAAGCCGACGAAAGCTCTCCCAGCGCTCGCCTCGGACTCTGTCGTACGCGGAGCTGGAGGTGGCCGGACGGCAGGCAGAGCTGAGCTGGGAGCTCGAAGGGCTCCGGACGGAACCGGAGGCGACGCGGGCGGGAGCCGCGAGGAGCTTCGGCCGCAGGGAGCTCGTGGGAGGGCGGGAGGCTCGGCGGCGCGGGCCGACGCGAGGACTGAGGAGAAAGGCCGGAGAAGGGCGAGGAGACGCCTGCGGCGCAGGGAGCAGGCCGAGGAGATTACTGGACGTGACAAGAATCCTCCAGCCTGACCTGAACGAGGAATTGCTCGTCGGGGGAAGAGAACGAGGCCAGCTCGAGGCCGCGGCACAGAGGACCGGCGCCGGCACGGTTTCTAGAGCCGAGGGGACCAGAGGTTCTGTCGGGAGCTGAGCGCTGGGTCGGGTGAGAGGCCAGAGGAGACGCCCCGGGGCCGGCCCTCAGGGGGGACTGCTGACGAGGAGCTCGGGGCGGCCGTGGGGACAGGAGCCCAGCGTGCCTGGGGTGTGGTTCCCGACGGGAGCAAAGACGCGACAGTCAAGGGCGGCCAAGGTCACGGCCTCTGACGCCGGGGGGGGGGGGGGGGG